>JAWDHB010000160.1:0-425103 GCA_033439405.1 Fusarium sp. NFCCI 5145
GAGGAGGAGGAGGAGGAGGTGGAGGAGGAGGAGGTGGAGGAGGGGGAGGGGGGGGGAGAGGACCCAGACACTGGTCGGGTCGGTGAGACCCCTTCTTCTTGCACCGGGGGCATTTTCGCCGGACGGCCCCCCTTTTCTTCTTGGAGGCGGCGGCGGCGGCGGACACAGAAGGGAAAGTTGCCTCCGCAGAGGGCTTTTTGGTCTCGGGGGACCTGGTGTTGGACGTCGGCTATTCAAATGTTAGACCAGTTATCATCCGGACATCTAGGCGCCTAAGAGCATAAGATGACAATGAAACGTACAGGAGAAGAAAAACGCACTCTCGAGGGAGTGGCCTCCGCAGAGGACTTTGCAGGCCCAGAGGACCCAGATGCTTCCTATTCAAGTGTTAGTCAGATACCCCTAGCAAAGCTCATTGTCGAGACATGTGTCCTTGAAGAGGGAATGAACTTGCCGGCGCAGATGGTTGGACCGGGGGGCCCTTCCACCACCGTTTCTAAGTTGCGTTAGCTCTTCTTCAAACATAATTGGTCAAACAAAGAGGCACTTACAGTGCGGCGTACGATATTCATCCTACAGAAACACTAGTGTTAGCAAATGTCATATAGCAATAGCAGTAGTAGAGAGAATGAATGAAACGCGATCTGAGCTTGAGCTGATGTATGCCATTCTCTGGAGAGTGGGCATGGCGTGGAGAGTGACGACTGAAGTAGGCCGTGGACGTGATGGAAACTTTCGCAGCTTGGCTGTGTAAATAGAAAAGGCTTTGGGGGTTGGAATGGACATCTGGCAGGAAAGGAATGGAGAATAGGAAGTTACTCACATTTTGTTCTTGATGATGCATGGAGGACAAAAAAGACAAGATGAGCGGCGCGGTTTCCTATACCCAGCGCGCGCCTTCCTTCCCTCCTTCCCTCCTTCCCTCCTTCCCTCCTTCCCTCCTTCCTTCTTACCTAACCGCACCGTACTTGCCCAGGTACCTTCCGCCAGCACCTTGCACACTCACCTACTCAACCAATTTACAATACTCTGGCAGCTGTACGTGGCCTTAATTTATTAGATAGGTTAATAAATTAAAATAATTTACTTTCAGAACCTTTGCAATGGCACATCATACTTATCTTCTGGTGCATGGAAACTTGTTGTGCCGGAACGACAAGGAGCGAATGACAAAGAGTTTGACTGCAAAAGATTTCCTGGTCCTGGGTTCGAATCTGGCTGTTATTTGAACCTCGATGAGAAAAGACTCGATATTTATTATTGTTGTTATTTTTCTCCTTGTCTTGACATGCATGCTAGTCGCAACTTGCTCATGCTGGATGCCCTTCTTGCTATCTATTCTTCTCCCCTTTTCAAAATAACATTGACAAGATAGCATAAGACTTTTCCTTCTTATTGCACGTATAACTTGGTACTGGTTAAGTTTGTTGTCTTTTGCATGAAGTTTTACCAGTGAGAATTTTCTCTCTAGTCTCTAGTACCTTTGAGATCTAGACCAGTGGCTTGTTAGCCAAACAAGAAGGAGGCCTAGATGTAAGACCAGGTGCATGTTTTTCTTCAAAGAGGGAATAAATACACTGAATGAAATGTCATTATCTTCTGTATATGCTTTTGTACAGTTGTGTCAACTTGAGAGTAATCTCATGGTTAAGCGTTGCTGTCTCAAATCTCAATGCAGTATAATCATTTAAAATGAGGTAACTAAGATATGGTTCCTTGAAAAGTTTCCAGAAAATCTCTAGAGCGTATTTTAGCCCAGCCTTGAACGACCTCTTGTCGTCTCAAGTGCCTCGATACTGGAAGTTGTATTCGGAATTGATCTCACCATACATAAGGAATGCGGCATGCAAACTCATGCCGTTTTCCTCCTTCGAAAACCGTTCAGCCTTACAAAAAGCTTAATTCGACAAACGCACAGAGCCGTTATTAGGCAAAGCCGCATTTGAAGGAATCACAATTTGAACGTAGTGAGAAGGTGAACCTTCCAGCTTTGCCTTTCTAGTGAGGCCAACGTCGGCGCTAATGATTTAGCATCTGGCGCGCCATTGGCCAGCCATGCCAATTCAATGCGCGATTGGCTAGCTGAAAATAAGCTTTAGCGGAAGTCCCCTATAACCCACTGAAGGAAAAAGGCTGCACCTTAAGAAATTGAAGCTATTCACAACACACACACACACACACACACACACAGTCCGAAGCCCCCGGCAGGGTCCTCGAAGAGCCGCCGGAGGCAAGCCGGCTGCAGGCCCCCCCGGAGGATAGTCATAAAATATCCCCTCTGTGAAGATCGAAGGAATCCCCTAGAAGGAAGAGGCCTAGAAGGAAGCCTAAGAGGAAGAGGAAGACCGAGAAAAGGGCGTAGGCAAGCAGGCGGCTTTGCCTTCGCTTTTGATGACAGCACTGTCAGCAACAGGGTCTTGTAATCCTGTCAAATACGATTGTTGCAGCCACAGTGCCACAGTCTTGTCTGTGCTGAGCGTTCGCCCAATGCCCACCCAAACTCACTTTCAAGATAGGGGTAGGCAGAGCCTGCCTACCCCTATGACTGGCGGTTTGCTGCCGGACCCAGGGTGTTGTATTACCTCTGTCTTTAGTCTGTCGCAGTCTGTAGCCTGCAATGCGATACATGCTGCATGTACATATACTGCCAAGGTTTCCGACTGCATCCTGCTATCCCGCATTGAGCGATACGTACACCAGCCCTTGAGTTGTCGTCACTGATCTAAAACAATTGGCCCTTCCCAAAAGAAAACAGACCATTCCCAAAAGAAAACCGACTATCCTCGAATCAGAAATTTTCCTAGCAATATGAATGTGAAAGGGGAGCGACGTATTTTCTGTGCTGGGTGGGGCCGGAATCGTCGGTCGGACCGGCGCTGGCGCCGACGGACGGTGGACAGATAGATTTCGCGGGTCCGGAACAGCAATGAGAGAGCGGCAGCAAAGAAAATCCATCGCTCCCCTTATCACATTCATATTGCTAGGAAAATTTCGCCTGCCAGGCGAGCCTGGCAGGCTTTCACTGTCCAGGTTCCCCTACACCATATCCCCTGAGATTGTTGAGGTTGTCAAACGTTGTTTGAAATTATACCATTACACCCAATCTCTATTTAGGTCACCCACCAGGGCTGCGAAGGACTCCTCGCTCCCCCGTCCCTATTTTAGAACATCATTTAACTTTATGATAGACTCGAAGAAATCTATTGACTGTAAGCTACAAGTGTCTTTTTATTCACTAATTACTATACTGCCTGCTGGCGGGAAAAGGCTATTTTTTGTATTTTATCTAGAAAGAACTGACATGGCACGCAACATCAAAGACGCATTTGTGTTGGAACCCGTTTACCGCGGCCGTTCTTGTAGTAATAATAAACTTATTGCCATTATCATGATAGTTTGCTTTACTGTGGTACATCCTCATATTTATTGAGTATACACCAACTATCACTTTCCCAGTACTGGCAACTGCTCTGTTTTAGAAAACCGTTCAGCCCTGCAATAAGCTTAAATTGACCGACCAATGGTCATTGCCGTCACTTTTACAATAAAATAAAACCACGAGGGCTGTTGTTCCGAGGTCTCTCAATTCTGGCCGTTCCATCCATAAGACGCAGTGCGGGTGCAAGATGTGATCAATATTACTCAAATTCAAGCTACTTTAAAAAGGTATGGGAGAAAGGTAAACATGCATGCTTGAAGTCCTGCTCCCGGCTATGTTTCTATGAACTCGTCCCGTTCATCCCAAACAAGCTCGACACTTATTTAACCTTGCTGACAACAAACTGAGCAGCAGCCTTGGCATCATTGCCATAAGTCAAGTGATCGGGGGTAATAGCAGCAGTACCAGCGCAAACACCATCGCCAGCGTGGCAAATGATCTTGACTCGGTCAGCGGAAACACCCTGGATGGCCTGTCGCTGGACTGTAAATTTGTTAGTTCCTGAAATCATGTTGACAAACGCATGTGACTTACAGGGGTCACCGAAGTTGACAACGGCAGCGATGTTCTTGGTGATCTCAGCGGGGAGAGACTTGGCCGTGTTGTGGACCAGCATAGCTCCCTGTGAATATCCAGACATGACGACCTTGGTCTTGGGGCACTTCTTGTAAGCCTGCTGGACAAGGCTCACCCTATTTCTGTTAGAAAAGCAATATCATAGTATCGACATTTGACTTACATCTTCTGAGTGCCAGCCTGGTCGCCCATCTGCATAATACCGCCGATACCGGCAGAGTAGTCAACACCCTGAACGGCCAGCTTGTCGCTTCCGAGTTGCTCAGCAAGAGCCTGGAAGAAAGGAGGTCCAGCAACGGTGCCGACGTTACCCATCTCACTGGTGCCACGGGCAAAGATGACAGTCACGTCCTTGCAGTCGCCGCTGAGGCCGTTCTGGGTAGAACCACCGAAACCTCCACTGCTGCCGCCGGCAGATCCTAAGAAGCTACCAAAGGGAGAGGCAGATGAACCGCTCTCAGAGCGAGGAGACTCGCTTGGGCCTGTAGCTTGAGGAGTGGGAGCGCTGCTTGCAGCGTCGCCGGAAGTGTCTCCGCCAGTTGAACCTCCAGGGAGGAGGCCTGAGGGATCGCCGCCGATGGGAAGCTTAGAGCCGCCGCCGAGGAGACCCGTAGGGAGACTGGGGAGACCGCCAGTAGAATCCCCACCACCAGGAAGACCTGGAATGCTAGGAAGACCTCCACTTGAGCCTCCGGCACCAGGAAGACCTGGGATGCTGGGGAGACCACCACTTGAGCCTCCCGAGCTAGGAAGACCTGGGATGCTTGGGAGTCCGCCAGAAGAGTCGCCAGAGTCAGAGCCAGGAAGGCCGGGAATGCTTGGGAGCCCGCCAGTTGAGCCTCCAAGGCCGGGGATACCAGATCCAAGACCGGAACCGAGGCCCTGTCGACGAGCAATGGGACCAGCCACTGCAAAGGGCACGAGAGTGAGGAGAACAGACTGAGGGAGCATGATGAAGGAGTTGAAGATGTAAACGAAAGAGGTTATTTAGAAACGAATGAAAGGAAATGAAATGAGAGTGAATGTAAAGTTGCTGAGTTGAGTTGATCTGGATTCGAATATTTGGACGAACTTGAGCCAGATTATATGCTTTCAACTCCAACGCTCGTCCCTCTGGTTCGACGACCCTGTATCGTGATAGATTCATCAAAGCCAGTATCATCTCATCCATCATCCGCAAGATCTTCCAAAGTGGGTTAGGTTTCCGAGGCTTCATCAATCCCCCACACATCGTCAGATTTTCCGCCGTGTCATTACTCAAGATCCTGGCGGGAGTGTTATCCAAGATCGTTGATGTAAATCTCAAGGGTGAGCTGGTAAGGATGTGCTTGGATGGTGAAACGGACGACTATTGCCAAGAAGCAGATGAAACAGCGGCTTGGGCCGTGCTGTTGAAACGGCGCCGGAGGGTCGAGTCGGACAAAATAAATAAGCCACAGGCACACTTACTTTTGTGAGTGACTATTTATGCTGGCTCGGGGCTCATTTGCACGCTCGGTTTCATTGAGAAACAACGGACAGCACGTTTCTTTGTTTGACAGTAGGTAGGCAAAGCCGGAGCTGTCATTAATGTGGAACGTACCTATGAAGATAGTGGATGTAGATCGCGTATTGAATTAACTATATTGACTATTAATTCCTTTTGAATACGATGTACGGAGTACGTAGTCCATTTTCGCTTAATCAGTTGATCAGTTGATAACAGACTGACTCGAGCTGCATTCAACTTAAATTGCACCTCGCGTATCCTTCAGTTCAAGGAATAGTGCTATCCACACGGGAGCTAGGCAGAACATGAGAAATAGGTGAGTCTGGTGAGAAGATGTTCATTCTTTATGATATGTGATAAGTAAAATCGCTATGCTTTCCAAAATGACTGAGAAGAGTGCCCCGAGATATCCGATCACCCTATAACGTTACTTCGTATATCGCCAATTCTCCTATTCGTGGAATACACATAAAACCTCCGTTGCTCAACAACAATCTACCACCAACATCATGTCTCACAACTCGCAATGTTATACAATCTTGGGCTCGGCACGTTCCTTCTAGCTTACACACTAGCAGGGCTCCCCTTTGGCGGCACGAGCTCAGTGGCCTCATCGCCCCTCTGATCAGCCAGACGAACCTTGATGCCCGCATGTTGAGCGTAAACGCGGAGGCCGATCACGCACACGGCATTCCAAGGCTGTTTCTTCCGCTGCCGCAGTCGCGGATGCAGAGTCGTGGGCATATCGCTGTCCGAGCTCGATGAACTATCGTCAGGTGCTGAGGAGGACTCGGACTCTGCGTCAGAGCTGTCCATGTCCGACTCGGAGGTTGGTTCTGTGGGAGGCGTGAATACGGGGTACGTATCCATGCTTTGAAGTGTTGTTCGTCTGCTTTGTTGGGGACTGTGGTCTCGTGAAGGTGACCCCGGGGGAGATGGAGGGCCTCTGCGAAGACTGGCAGATGAAGACTTCGAAATGAGGTCACTAGAGTCTAGAGATCCCCTTTTCTTTTCCTCAATCTCCTGGCTCGTCTCAAATGAAGACGGCTCCCTTTTTGGCTCGACTGGTGTTTCACTAAGAGTCGAGACCTCCAAGTCACTCTTGAAAGAATCTTCAGGCCAGAATCCAGGTGGCGCCTTGTCTGACTTGGTTCCAGTATCCGATTCTTTGGCAGTGGGCTCTTCATCAGGTTCCTTCTCTTGAGTGTGCTCATCTTTCTCCTTCTCCTTCTCTTTCCCGCCTCTCTCCTTTTCAGTGTTCTTCTCATTCAGACACCGATTATACTCGTTCCTCATCTGCACCATTGCTTCCTCCATACGGGCCATCGCCTCTGCCATCTGCTTCTTCTTCTGCTCCTGTTTCTTGCCCTTGAGTTTCTTCTTCTTCTCGATTTCTCGCTTCTTTCGAAGAGCTTCATCTTCGTCCACAATGCCACCTTTGGCATGAGCTAGGTCGTATTGCAAGCCGAGCTGACGCAGCTTCTGGGGATTGTTGTCGGCTCCCATCTTGACCATCTCTTGGACGGTCGGTAGCCACGCATACCGCTCAGCCATGATTTTGGGAACAACTTCATAAATACCTGGTTCGAGTTCGATTTCACAGTTGACCGAGCGTCGATCCCATTGATGCACAGGACGGACCGAACAGATAGGCGTCTTGTCGTCAGAGGTTTTGAGGATGAAGTTCAGAACAAATTCATATTGTCCCTTCAGGTCAGTGAAATAGCGTTCATCGAGCTGAGACTTGTCAGCATAGGTTGATGTAGCCAGATGAAAGGGCGTACCTGTGAGAGAACAATGACCACCATACCCTCTTCCTTGACCTCGATAATAAACTTCTTCTTGAGAAAACCGGTAAGCCAGGAGATGCTGACGCTTGTCCACTGTTGAGCCACAGTCCATCGTTCATCAAAGAGGCGAGTCCTATACATCCATTTAAAATTATCAAGCATGTCGTTATAAGACATCCAGAAAATGCCATCGTCGCCGAACTGATGTTGCAGCTTTCGAATCATATGCGGAGTCCACTGCTTGGAGCCATCAGCCCATGGGCCATGCCACTCGCCATGGCCGTCTTCAGATTTCTGTCCCCAGGGGTTTCTTATGAGTGTTAGTTGTCTGAACAAGTCGACGAGGACCGTGACAGAACTTACCGAATCTTGACCAAGCGAACTTTGTTACCGTCCTCGTCTTCAACCTCAGCCACTTTAAGAATAGAGTACGCATGTCGCAGCACAATCCCGTTATTATACTCCTCTCCCGGGCCACCAGCAGAGAGTCCAAAGACGAATTCGCCATCCTCACCATCGGAGCCCAACATTTCACGCCACAGTCTCTCTTTGCGAAGGACTCTGTTGCCTGCAACCACAGTAGTGACACCACCTGTGAGGTCTTCAACAGCAGTACCAGCCCATCCACCATCCAAAGCATGATAGTCGCCATGGACTTTTGCAAACTGAAAATGTTAGAACTGATGTTGCATGGACGTATAAAACAACTCACTGCTTTCTCGAGGAGGGGGAGCCAGGTCTCATTAGGATCGTCGCACTTGGCAAAGTACAGAGACTCGGAACCTGTCTGCTTCTGCTTCTTGTAAAGTCGAGCTTTCTTGCCCGTTGCATCGTAGACTTGGCTATCCTCTCCAAAGTCCTTGTGTCTCAAGTATAGGTTATCGTCAACAACAGTCGAGATCCACTCTCCGTCGCGGTTGAAGACGAAGCCGTAGACGCCGCATTCTTCATCCTTTGCCACACAAATCTTCTTCATCAAGTCTTTGCGATGAGCTATTGTTGCAAGGGCAGCCAACCACCAGCAGTCACCACTAGCACCCTGCTTGATGTCGGAGCTAGAGAAGCCTCCAACTGTGAATTGAGGGTTCTCAAAGATCCAGGGAATACGATGGACAGAGCCTGGTCTAGAACATCGACAACTGTGATCTCTGTCGTTGGCCATGCGTTTTCGCAGGCTGTTCGTTTGGACGTCCAGTTTATCAATCCTGTTCCGCGTGCTTCGGGATTTCTTGGCTTGTTGAATATCGATTTTTGGTCCCGATGTTGGCATCTCATCATCACTGCTATCATCTTCGAAGCGCCTCCCCATCAAACCATTGAGACAGTTGTCTTGATAGGATGAAAAATCGGTCTCTATATCAAAGTCCGGGTCGCTGAACTTGGCATTGGTACGTTCACACTCCCAAACAATGGCTTTGACTCGAGCACGGCACTCCTTAGCCGCAGCCTCGTAGCTCTGTGCCGCATTGTGAGACTTGGGGTATGACGAGTCGGCGTCTGTGAGGAGTGACTCGTAAAGGCTCTGGGGGAAGATTGAAGTAACCTTGCCCGGAGTTTTCGAGTGATACTTAGTCCAGAACTTAGATACAAGAGCTTGAGGGTTGAGAGGCTTCTTTTTCGGCTTAGCAGGAGCTGGCTGCTGTCCAGGAGGAGGAGGGGGAGGGGGAGGCGTGGGCTTCATGATTAAAGATTATGGTTCAAAAATTATATTTCATCAAAGATTGAGATTCAAGGATAGAGTGAGATCTCAAAAGTGCAACGCGAGAACAGGCATCAAGGTCTCTATATAACCTTCCAAGATATGTCGACTGTGAATGTCCATTGGATGCTTTTGTTACTCAGACAATATTTGTTGGCTGATCACCAGGTAACTGCGTGCACGCATTTCCGTGTTGCACATACGACGGCGCAAAATGTAATGAAAGTGCAGTGCATTACTGTGCAGCCATCTGCAGCAGACTCCTTGGCCTGTGAGCCGCCGCTTTACGGGTGTATCGCTCGTACCGAGTTGGTTACAATATGCATCGCGAACAAGGCTGTGCTAGTAGCAATGGTTGAAAGGGAGGGTAAAGTACAGTAGGGAGCGTTACAGCAAAATTAGGCAACAAAGAACAATAACTGGAGATGTTGAAGGGCTACGGGGTTTCTGAGCTCTGATAGGTTGGTGAAGCTGATGTTGGAGGTTGAAAGAGAAGCTCTTCCTAAGTGGCAGTGTTCAAAAGATCCGCATGGACTACGGTTCGTTAGTTTTCATCACAGCTATCGGCCGGACCCGATGCTTCATTGCAAAATAAGGCTGAAGATTGTCAGTCATTATTCGAACCAAGATGCTGCTGAACCTACCCTAAAAGCAGCGAGTTGGGGGCCATTTACAACAGTCAGAACTAAAGCAACAGCTGCATGCTGAGGAGAACACGAGGGAGTAAATAACTTGGTTTAATAAGCCTCAACTTGACAAATACGGCTGATCTACTCCGTTTTGTTCGGGTTTGAGGCCGTGAGTTCATGTTCTGTTGCGGGATCGTCTGACGTTGTATTGCATATGTGGAAGACGAATCATAGGGAGTCCGGTCTCTGCCACGTCAGCAGGGAAGATGCCTTGCGAAAGCCTGGAGGATAGATCATGGGAGGAAGATGAGGCTCAACAAGAGGCAGAATGGGAGCCAGAGTGGAAGCAAGAATTTGAGGCTGAGTTGAGGATGGATTTGTTTGGTTGGGATACCCAAGTTGGCCATATCTTAAGACCTACTTACCCTGGGTAGATCATGCTCCAAGCGAACCCTGCGATCCAAAAATCATGTGGTGACCGGATTTTCAACTCTGTGAATCTTCTAGAAAGGGCATCTTGATTTAACTTCTTTGAGTTTTGTTACAGGCATGACCAGGTAGGCTGGAAAAGTTCAGTCAGTGCGGCGGCCGGCTTCTAAGTAAATGCCTGATACTACTTTGACCTGACAGCTCTGACAGATTTGACAGCCTCCACTTGGTTCAACAACGGCCTTGATTTCAGACCGCCCATGACTCAGTCAACCAACGTTTTTCAACTTTTGGTTCCCTTATTCTGCAAGGTACCTGTGATCGTCGTTTCTTTTTGCCGACGCTTTCCCCTTTCTCAGTCTTGTCCATTGCCCATGCCATGTTTTGGACAAACTCTAAGCTCCATAGCGGACCCGGAAACCTCGGGGTTTTCAAGGAACAGCCAGGACACAGGGACTCATCAAAAGGCTGTCAAACGTGGCACTGCAACGTTAGCGACACAATAGCGTATGGTATGTAACGGTGTTAGGGGCTTCGGGTTGATGAAATGCCGTTAGAAAGCAAGCAATCCCAGGCTCAATGTGGATAGAGCCCAGCTAAGATCCCGGCTTGAAGCTTGTTTCTCATGAGGTCCCCTGCTCAAACTGTCGCTGTCAACGGTGCGCCCAAGCCCAAAGAGGTGAGGGAAGGGTTCGTCCGTCGTCGGTAGTTGAGTTGGGTTGGGCGGGGACATGACAGATTGACATGGGAAAAGTAAGGCGAAATTGAAATGACTGAGCAATGATGTAATCGACAAAAAAAGTGAGCCAAGGACCCTGACAGGGGCGTTATTGAAACTGAGGAGGATTGATGTGGTGATGCTTGAGAAGACGGCAATACCTACCACGACCAATAAATGTATTTCATATGATAGCCAAAGCAAAGAAAGAGCATAATATGATGATCATATCAACTCTCCATTATTCCCCCAATTATCCCCTTCAAGCCCCCAATTCATCATTGTCTCCTGTTCTCCGCTCCACAGGACCCCTGTTTTTCTTGCTCCGCTTCTTTTGTCCACCCCGCTAAAATCCTCCCCCGAAACTCTCTCGCTAAAATTGTTAGTACAGTACACCTCCTCACATCATTGCAATGGCCTCTTCGGCCCTGCCTCCGCCTAATACGGTCCTGATGTGCACATCGAGATCATCCTTTCTTCCCATCTTCATCAAAACTACGACCCCCCGCTTATGAGCGTCATCACGACGTCGCACATTGAAGTACGGATACATGTCTCGACCTGAAGTCCTCAAAAAAATACAGTCCTGTTCGACTTTTGTTCCTGTTTAAATCCCGGTCGGTGCTTGAGTCCGACCATGGCGACAACTCCTCCTGCGGCGGCCAACACCCTCCGAGACTCCCAGCAGCCGACTCCTACTTCTCCTGTCGCTTCTACGCCGACCGCAGCTTCAGTTACTGCCCCCGTTCTTTTAACGTCTGCTTCTGAGTCGAGCGATGATGGAATTCGCCTGAGTCCAGCGGCAGCTCGCCGCTTTGCCCGCCGCAATCTTCGCCGAACATCTCCAACTCCAGACCTCGTCACTAGTCTCGTCCGGCCGCCCTCACCAGACACTCTCTATGTCGGGGCTCAAGTCTCTCAGCAAGTTAGACAAGATATTAGAGCCAGAATCGACCCTTTATACTCTGGTCTTTTGATACCGAATGTTAATTCGGATCGTCGCACGGGTCCTCTGCTTTCCCCACATCCGTCTTCTCTCGCGATTCCCAAGCGATATGGCGGGAACTGCATCTTCGATATGTACTCGTTGGCTTATGTCACTGAGCCTGATGCCAACTTACTTTGCCCTATCTGCCACGACCCTCTCGTGGACCCAGTCACGACTCCCTGCGACCATACATTTTGCTACCGGTGTCTGCGGCAAAGCATTGATTCTAGCCCATCCGGAACCTCCTGTCCCATCGATAGAGAACCTCTGGCGTGGCCCAACTGCTTCAGTGCACCACGGCTCATCCGTACTCAGCTTAATAGTCTGAAAGTCAAGTGCCCTTATCATGCACGGGGATGCAAGTCTGAACTTCGTCGGGAGGTAGTTGAAACACATACTACCACAGAATGTCGGTTCAAGGACTTTACATGCCCTGGAACTGATTGCGATAAGAGGTTGCGATCTAAACCTGCAGACGATACTTGCCCACACAAGGAAGACCAGTGCCTGCACTGCAAGTCGACGATTGAGGCCACTGATCGCGAACTTCACATGTTGTCATGTCCAAATAGCAAGACGCGCTGTGAGACTTGCTGGAAGCTCGTCTATCGCAGCCAGGTCAAGACACATGACGAATTAGAGTGCGAAGGTGCTGTTATCAACTGTCCATATAGCGACTTCGGTTGCCCAGCTCGGGCCATGCGTGGGCAAATGGACGCTCATACCATAGCCTGTGCCTTCCACCCAGATACACCATCCGGCATGATTATCCGCTCCCAACGAGAAATCATCGAGTCCTACACCAATTTAGGCCAACAGGTGGAGCAACTCCAAACTCGCCAGGATGAGACAAATCAACGCATCACCGAATTTAATTCATCTCTCAGTCGCCGCGGTGTGGACGACTCCGTCATGGGAGATAACCGCACTATACAAGACCTTGACGCTGGCTTTGAAGAAGTTCACCAGAATCTTACACACCTCGAGGCCCGGCAAAGTATGTGGACTATCAACCAAATCATGCCCATCCGCGAGGAGGTGACTGAATTACGAAACAATATTAACATGATTCGAATGCATGTTAACTGGCTCTTGAATCGAAGCCGCGAAGAAGGCCGCATAAGAGCGGCCGCGAGCTCTGGATCCACGGCGACTCTTCAGAGGGACAGGTCGGTAGAAGGCCCTCGTCTCGCAGAACGTCGTCGGTCAGCCAGTGTTGAGGGAGCAGATTTGCCTCGCCTGTGAAGGACTGAGCGAGATCGTGTGCTGTTCACTTCTCTTTCTCTTCTTTTAATTCCTTTTTGGCGCATTCACGGTTATGGGATACCCCGGCATTTGCACGTAGGTTCAGTCGGAAAAAGTGTGGGTTCATTGAGCGTCAGTGGTTATTTTTTTACGATAGATTTCTTTAATCAGACAGTTTCGAGTTTGATTCTTATTCTTACTATTCATAACGTGTATAGATTATTTTTGATGCTGGTTGTGACACATTTCCTATTTCAGACATGTGACGCAGCTACTCAACGATCGTGAAAGACTGACGTCAAGGTAACTAGCTATCTAAAAATTTCCTCCTCTTTAAATCATCGAATCACAAGGAGAATTTTCAGCGTGAAACTTCAAGAAAAACCGTGACTATGAATTTGATATGTGAATGTTAGAGAAAAGAGCCCTTTATTTCTGAGGAAGGATACAGCCACAAAAGTTACGTCTCATGGTGGAACTTCATCTTCAATCCAGGGTACGGATACTACTGGGTACATATGTACTAACCTCAAGATATGTACCTTGGGTATTTGTTAATATTAAGCACTAGTATTAACTACAAACTGGATGCTATACGATTGTAATTGGAAAAGCAGCAATATCGTCAATTGTCAACTCTGCATCACCTCAGCTAAGAAAGCGAATGTCATGGCCCTGGCTCCGGCTCCGAAACGGCGAGTCACTTAATATTGCGGAGTTTAGCAGTGTGTTGCGGAGTTTCCTCAACATAATTCTTTCAGCTTTGATGATTGATATTTTTCTAACTCCTGTCCCCTCTGACCTGCAATAGGTAGACCTTATTACCAATACTTCTGAGGCGATTGCTAAATCTTCCAGGCCTTTCTATCGCCGGTACGTAGGCAACCAAAGGTTTCAGCGCCACAGCTAAGACGCCGCTAAAGTCTAAGCAGAGCAGCCTCACCGCCCCCCACTTCGACCACCCCAAGTCTCCCGAGGCCGAGCTCTGCCTGGGCTTCCCCCACCCTCAGTTCAGGTCCCAAGCTCATCATCTACTACGTCTTGTGAGGCTTGGGTCCACACCTCGTTAGATATCCCATCTCAGCCTTGTCATCCCATCGAACCTCTTTCTTTTAACATCTCTCTATCCTTTACACCTCTTGTTGCGTTTGCACTCAGATTTTGACCTTTGAACACAATAATGGACCCCAACGAGCAACCTTCATGGGCAGGAGGCGATGCCCCAGACAAAGAAAAGATGGAACAGGCAAGTTAACCCAGATGTGCAGACGGAGCTCATGATGGAGAGTGCATGCTAAATTATAGCCTCCAGATCCGCGCAAGACGCCTCGCTAAGCTAGGGACATCAACGCCTGTGTCTTCCAGATCCGACGAGAATAAGGCTCCCGATTCCGAATCTTCGAACCCCTCGCGCACCTCAACGCCGAAGCCCCAGCCCGCATCCTCCGATACACGGGCCAAGATCAACATCACTCCCGCCGCCCCGGCGACATCCTCCAGCCCGAACCCCTTCAAAAAGCTAGGGGTCCAGGCAGAGCCGTCGAGCTCAACAGGTAGCCCCCGTGTGCATCGCAAGAGACTGGCATCTGAGATTGACGACGGTGCTCCAGCGGACCGACCCTCCCCCAAACCCCCCTCCAACTCTTCACCTGAGTCCGACGCCGCCTATGCCGATCGAATACTGTCCCAGATCTTCCGCATCACTGTGGACCCGCATAATATGGTCAACAGCCATGGTCAACGACTGACCTTCCTTCCGACCCTGAACGAAGAGCTAAACGACTCTGGAGAGCCCTTGAAGCTATCAGTGAATACATTGGACCAAGCCCTCATGGAGGCAGCGAGCAGCTTTCATCATGATAAGCCGCTCATGAGTTACTTCTTACCATGCTGGAAGCGTGCTGTAAAATCGTCATTCCAGTTCAAGGGCACAGAAGGCCCCAGGTTTGAGGTGCATGACGAGGCGAAGCGTCTATGTATGAGCAATTGTCTGTTTGCCCTGACCATGCCAGATCTCTACGGGTAAGCAATTTCACTGCGTCGAAGACCAAATCCTGACGCCTGAATGTAGCCGATCGGCCAATCCCAAGCATGATTCACTCATGCCATACCTTTTAAAGGGCCCGCAGGACGAGAATGGTCTTTGCTTCAATTTCATTCAAGAGGCCATTAAACGATTCGACGATGACGAGGCTATCCCAAATTTATTCAGCGATGCTATGGTTCAGATTAGCAGTAGGCTTGGCACCATGACAATGGACCAGGACTACAAGCCGTACGTCCTGGCCATGTTGACTTACACCAGATTCCCTCCTCTCATTGTCAACTTGGCCAAGCACTCATGCTTCAACATGGCCCAGTCTGCTGCTGGTATTGAGAAACACACCATTCTCGGTCCCTTCTTCCGAATTTCGCCACTTCAAGGCGAGGTTATCAAGAGCTATTTCCCCGGAGCTCGCGCTCTTGACAAGGGCAGAATTGCAAATGCACAAGACGCCCTGCGAATGGTATTGAGGACACACCAAGACGACCTCTTCACAATCACAAACGCCTTTATCCGTGCAGGCCTGGACACCAGGTCCCGAACTCTGGACTGGTTCGCCTATATCATGAACACAAACCACAAGAGGAGAGCACTCCAGGTCGACCCACGGGAGGTTGCTTCCAACGGTTTCATGATGAACGTGACTACGATTCTAGACCGATTTTGCGAACCCTTCATGGATCTGGACTTCGGAAAAGTGAGCAAGATCGATAACGACTATTTCCGAAAGCAGCCACGAATAGACATCAGTGATGAGACAAAGCTCAACGCCGACCAGTCATACGCAGAGTCATTCTACTCCAACAAGCTATCAGGCGAAACCAACTTCATCTCAGAGGTTTTCTTCTTGACTCTGGCAGCGCATCACTATGGAAGCGAAGCCTGTAACTCCCAACTGAAGAACCTGGACAGGGATATCAAATATTTGGACAAGCGAGTCAAACTGATGGAGGCAGACCGCGTAAAGTTCTTAAACAACCCCGCTCAGCTTCAACAGTATGACACCGCGGTCCAGAGACATGTCAACGCTCTTGAGAAAAGTATTGCTATCAAGCTTTCTATAGAGGGTGTGCTTCTTGATGAGCGAATGCAGGGCATTTCATTGCGCTTCATGCGTGTCGTGGCTGTTTGGCTGCTTCGTTTGGTCACTCGATCAGACTACAGACCTGGCCTAGAGTCAAAGGAGATACAGTATGTGACTTGATGCTTGATGTGAATAGATATACTGACAGCAATAGGTTACCTCTTCCCGCTGAGAAGTCAGATGTGTTCTCGTGTCTTCCAGAGTATACATTACAGAACATTGTGGATAACTTCAAGTTCATATTCAGGTTTGTTTTCTGCACTCTGACGCTTGAAGAGCCCTGACTAATAACTCAACAGATGGCTACCTACGATCCTTCCCAGTGCTGTTGGTGACGAAATGATTGCGCTGTGCGTAACGTTTCTTCGCTCTACCGAGTACATCAAGAACCCCTATCTCAAGTCTTCATTGGTCTCGCTGCTCTTCTCTGCCACTTGGCCATTGATGCACCTGAAGCGAGGAGTCCTTGGCGATCAGCTTGTTGGCAGCCAGTTTTCCAACGATCATCTCCTTAGGGGCTTGATGAGATTCTACATCGAGTGCGAGTCAACAGGCGCTGACTCTGCATTCTATGACAAATTCAATATTCGCTATGAGATCTTCCAGGTGATCAAATGTGTCTGGGTTAATGACCATTACAAGGGACAGTTGACACGGGAGAGTCGGTAAGTCAATCCGCCGTATCGGTATGAAGATGTCACTAACACTGTTACAGAGTTAACAAGCAGTTTTTTGTTCAGTTTGTCAACATGTTATTGAATGACGCCATTTATGTCTTGGATGAGGCTCTCACCAAGTTTCCTAAGATTCGGTCTATCGAGAAGGAACTCGAAGATCCTTCAATACCTCAAGAGGATCGCCAGAAGAAAGAGGAGGAGTTGCAGCAACTGGCTAACCAAGCCACGTCTTACATGCAGTTGGCCAACGAGACACTTGAGATGATGAAGCTCTTTACTGAGGCTATGAGTGAAGCCTTCACGATGCCGGAAATCGTGACTCGTCTCGCGGGCATGCTCAACTACAACCTGGAGACATTAGCAGGCAAGAAGGCTGCTGCCGAGCTCAGTGTTTCCAACAAGGACAAGTATCACTTCCGTCCTATTCAAATCATCTCGGACATCGTGGACGTCTATCTCAATCTCGGTAACTCGTCTGTTTTCATTGATGCAGTTGCTGCAGATGGACGTTCTTACAAGCCTGAGGTGTTGGAACGTGTCTCACGCATTCTCACTTCTAAGCATCAGAAGGACACGGACGATATTTCTCGTTGGGATAAGCTCAGGGTCAAATTTGTTGAAGCCAAGACACTTCTTGACCAGGTGGAACTCGACCTTGGTGACATCCCTGCTGAGTTTGAGGACCCCATCATGGGTGATCTCATGAAGGATCCTGTCTTGCTACCTAGCAAGCACATCGTTGATCGGTCTACCATCGTCCAACATCTCCTAAGCGACGCCAAGGACCCATTCACAAGACAGGCCATGACTATCGACGACGCAATTCCACAAACCGAACTAAAGGAGAGGATTGAGCAATGGCGAGAGGAGCGAGTGCAAGCTGCCAAGGACAAGCTCAAGAATGATGCCATGGATACAACAGAAGGTTAGGAAGCAGTAGTCCGACACATGTTCTCCCATATGAGGATTTTATGAATATAGGGGTTGTGTTTATCTCTATCAAGGACAGGTGGCATGGAGCATGTGTACATTCGATTGTTCATGGCGGAGCACAGAGGACGCACTGCTTAGAGAGGGGCGGGTTTATTTCATCTTATAAACTAGACATGATGTCTAGCAGCGGTTCAAGAACTGTAGCGCATTTTTAGATGATCAATATGTTGCCCAGAAATGACAGTAAATTGCTTTTTTTTCCGGTCAGCCGTCTTATCTCCATGTATACCAGGGTATCTCCTCCTCTTCCCTAATCCGAACGCGCCGTCTTTCATTTTGTAGCCCCTCATGCCTTCAGATCCTTATGCTCCTCCAGGACTTGCTCGAGCTCCTTCAGAATCTCTTGCTTACGCTCTTCAGAGCACCAGCTTTCTTCGACACCACCGCGAACAATCCACGCCCAGTCCTTGACGGAGAGGTTGAACGTATCCTGAACGCGGCAGTAGACCTCCTGAACGTAGGCGCCAAAGTAAGCAGGGTCGTCGCTGTTGACGCTGAAGAGAACGCCAGCGTCGAGGAACTTGCGGACAGGAGCGTCAGAGAGCTCAGGCAGGTTGCAGAGAGCGACGTTGGACCAGGGGCAGAAGGTCAGGAGAGTGCGGTTAGCAGCAACTCTCTTGAGAAGTTCAGGGTCCCGACCAGCTGCAAGACCATGATCGATACGAGAGACTTTGAGATGCTCAAGTGAAGCAGTGATGAACGAAGGGGGTGCTTCCTCCCCGGCGTGCGTGGTGAGATGTGTTCCAGTCTTTGCAACACGAGCATAGACCTCGGTGAAGAGCTCAGGAGGGAAGTCCTTCTCGCTAGAGACCATGCCAAAGCCCGTTAGGGTGCCATCGTTGAAGTGGCCGCGGTCTAGAAGGGTGTCGACGAGAGCATGAGATTCGGGAACAGGGAGATGGCGAAGAATGCAGACGATGAGCTCAACTGTAATGCCCAATTCCTTCTGAGCACGACGCTTGGCAGCTGTAAGTCCCGCAACAACGGTATCGTAGCTGACACCTCGAGCAATATGCGCCTGAGGATCGAAGAAGATCTCAGCATGCCGAACGTTCTCACTAACAGCGCGCTGAAAATACTGATACGCAAGGGTCTCGAAGTCGTTCTCGGTGATGAGCACGCTCATTCCGAGGTAGTAGTAGTGCAGGAAATCGTCGAGACACGTGAATCGCCCATAACGCTCCCGTAACTTGCTGGCAGATTCGTAGACGGGGTCATCTGGAAGTTTGATTCCATTCTTCTCAGCGAGAGAAAAGAGAAGCTCAGGCTCGAGAGTTCCCTCAATGTGAAGATGCTGCTCAACCTTTGGCAAGGCCTTGAGGAAGCTGTGGAACTGAGATTTGCACATGGTTGATCTCTGTTGATCTCTGTTGATCTGGAGCTCTGAGATATCAACTTTATTTTGTATGCGTGGGATTATGAGTTTGTAACACTGCTGCACTATGCTGCCCTTTTCTCAATGTCACAAAACAGGTAAATACAATACAATTGATTGACTGATGTGCGGAGAGAAGTCGCGCCGATTGTCGAGTTTTGACGATGAATGATGGCCTAGGCCCAAATGATTATTAGGCCTTTGGGCCAATAGAAGCACGTAGAGTTGAGCTCCCAGTTCCATTAAATTCATTCTTTTTGTGGGGTTATTTAACTTGATTTGATACTATAGATCTATATCCAACACATATCGATTGATTGATTGTGCCTATGTGTAGGTAGGTAGGTAGGCAAGCTAGCAAGTAAATATCATCCATGGTTGAAAATGGCCATCGTTATTGTATCAGCATATTGCTTGGGTCATGTTGACAAGTTGAGACAGGTATTTTGCTTGGCAGGCTTGGTAAGCAGCTTGTCATGCTGTAGAAGTGGCTTAGGGTGACATGGGATCCTTGGGCTCAAATGAGTGCCGGAATCTCTTCCATGCCATTTTGCAAACTCCTTTCGAAAGCCCACTGATCATCGCATCAAGTGCTGACTACGGGTACTAGTCCCGGACTTAGTGGTCAATTAGCATCCTGTGTGCCTAAGTAGCTAGTTGTATGCTCGGCCATGCTACCACGGCACCTTTTTCTGTGTTCTACGAACCTGCAGCCTCCTCAGGGTTCTTCTCAATTCCTCGTCTTTTGAGGTTGCTGACCCTTGACAATGACGACTTATCGTGCCACCCCTGAACCGTTTTCCAGGAATAGGGCACTCCCGTTCCGAACCCGCGCAAAAAGAAAAGGAACCTTGTCCAGTCAGAATAATACTCCGTACTCCGTAGACAGGCTGGGATACGATGCCCATGACTTGAGGGTCTCTAAATCCACATCTCAGCAGTCTCCAACGCCAAGAAAACTTTGAGAGGTAATTATCTCACATTGATTACCAGTACGGATAACCTTTCCTTTCTTCGCTCTGGATCCCGTGTTAGGTTTCGCCAAAATGTGTGCCAGCTTAGTGCCGGTCATGAGATAGTAATCCATCCATCTCAGTGCCAAGGTATTCTGTGCCCTCCTGAACATGGACTCAAAGTATGTGGGCACCAGGGGAACTGATGAGCAAGCAGCACTCCGTATGTACGGATGCAAACCAAGAATTACCGGCTTACCTCCCCTATACGCCATGCGTGTGCACCGAAGAGGAAAGATGGTACTCTGATCTTGACTCGCCTCAGCTTTCAGCTAGGTCGCTACCCTCGCCAGGATGTGTAGCATCTTATCCGTCAACCGGTGTAACGCTGCAAATCGGAACAGTTCCCATGATCACTATCGGATGTGCATGAGGATTCACAACGTCTGTAGGGTGACATGCGCTTCTAGCCGGTTTTCTTTTCCAATGAAATTCTTCGGGGAACATGCTTTCTCTCATAAAGGGTTTTCGGATTCTCGGTGATATTGGCTGCTAGCAGCGAGCTCCCATCTTCTTGAGGATATTGCATGGCTCGGTTTCAGACATTGCGGGGGGGTTGGTGGGATCTGTGCCTCCATGGCGAGATGTAGGGAACCAAATTCGTGCCTTTGCTGAGTTTCTTCCGATGCGCAGACGCGGAGTGTCGTCCTTTACTGTCGAGAATGGACCACCCGGTCGTGTTTCTGATTTGAAAAGGATATCAACCTCCGCGTGGTTTCCCTCCAACAAAAACCCAAAATTACGAACGCCTGTTGGGCACATTGCCGGGGAGGGGAGAGAGCGGATATCCCTTCATTGGAAAGAATAATGATTGATAAATCTTGCCCCTCCAAGGCGATACAACCAACGACTAGAGCTGTACTGTGCAGTATGATAGTCCATGATATATCCATGGGGACTAGTTGCTGTGTCGGTGGCGCCATTCCGTTCGGTAACTAATATAACTGGTAGATGGCATCGGAACACAGGGACCCTGTTTAGGTAGCTATATTAACGTGTATTATTATCGATCATTGGGTCAACAAACTTGAGGGCCCCAATTCAGTACAGGCTGGACTCAACATCGTCCAGTAGAAAGCAGACAGGCGTTTTGGGTCGTGTCCAACGCTATATCTGCTGGGCTGTGACGTTCATTCGCTCTTGGCACAAATCAACTGATGGAGCTCTAATTCATCACAATGGTGTCCTTGGAGCCTGGGCCATGTGGAACAGGGTACGTAAGCTCCAAGAGTCATGCAGGAAGAGGGAATTGAATTGAGAATAAGCCTGTTCGCCGATGAAGTGGAGAGAAGGGGTAAGCATCCCAGTCATGGGCGGGCAGACGGCTAGAATGTCTCAAGAACCGATTGGCAATCCCGCGGACAAAACACGAGTTAATTGGACAAATGATTGCCGGCACTTTGCCCAGGCAAATGGATCCGATAGTCAGTTAACCAAGGGGACCGGACAATTGTTCAAAAGGTGAAGAATGCGGAATATCATCTTCCTCAATGATTCATGTCAAACGCCCAAAGCCTTGTGCTAGTCTTAACTCGTGGCGCACACCTATCGCATTTTTAGCGTTGTTCGAAATTGCGGCTTTTGTTCGTTGTGCGGCACAGCTGCTTGCATACTTAGCAGCAGCTAAGCAGCCCTGGAGAAAGCAAGTCTTGAATGTGATGCTTATTCAAAAGTGGAAATCACTCTGGTAAGGACAGGACGTAGGTGAACGTGGCTCTTGGGAGAAAACTCACGCATCCCACCACGCGATTACCGTATGTCCGGTCCGAAAACCACGTTGCTGGAGAACTCCCACGACATGAAGCCTATAGGTGTGGGTCTTGATCAACCTCAACGCGACCAGGTTCGGCGAGTGAGGTACAACAGATCCGTCTTATATCATTGGCCAGTATGACAGCACTGACATTAACGCTGCTGTGGCTTGAACGGCTCTTCTCGAACAGGAAAGATGAACCGCCAAGAAAAGTGACAATGTTTCGAGAACAAATCACTTGATTGACGTGGATGTCAATCATAGCGCGAACCTCTCATGCTTGGGTCTTTTCCAATCGAAACGGCGACAAGCTGGACGGCTGGCATTCGGTATTGATTAATAAGGGCTATCCGGATGTATGCAGCCGATTCAAGCTGCCACATTCCATCCATGGAGCCCTGGCATGAGAATTTAGCCAAGTGCCCACGAGACCCGGCAGCCAATTCCGAGTTGAGCTTCGTTGCATTATTCTCGAAGTCCCCATCTCGTCATCGACAAATGTAGAAGTTAATTCGTGTGGGTCAATCGTCAGTTCTGGTTCGCAGTTGCAAGAGTTGACGGGCCTGGAACTATTTGGTTTTTGTAATACGCGTCGAGTTTGTGTCTCGCCGAATGGAAATGTGGTTCCAACTGTGTCAGATGCTGAACTTTGATACTCAAAAGCACGACTCATTCCCATCCATATCCGAATGTCGGCGGGCCGATGAAACGAAGCCTTGACCTTAGAGCCGGGCATGTTTGATCGCCAGATCCATCTATTCTCAGGTGGCTGTTGGAGAGGCAGGGTTCTTGAACCAGGCGAAGACGCCCTAGACCGACAGAAATAGGCGAGCGAGTGGGAGGTGATAGGGACAAAGCCACCCAGCCAGACGGACGGATAAAATAATTAAGGCAATGGCCAGGGAAGGCCGTAGAGTGGAGTTGATAGGTCAGGATGTAGCAATCACGAGACACAATTGCCAGGTAAGATACGGAGTAGGTTGTTGGTTTATTTATGATGTTGCTTGCTGAAATCTGAGCAGGGGATTAGGGCACATGTTATACGTGAGGTGAGGATAATTGATGATGTGTGCTCCTGCACCATTTGCTCACAGTGACATGCACCGAGCGCTGGAAAGGCAGGAGCTAATCTTTAACTTTATCTGTTACAAGCAGGTACCTAATATCCAGAACAATTCCATGGATCCTAGAAGGGGCTATGAGACTGTGGAGGCCGAGTGTCTTTCTTCCCTCCCTAGCCTTAGACCAAAACATCCCAAAGAAAGTCACATATTTCTCATCGGATAGATTGGTACTGTACGAGCAGCAGATAGACGCGAACTCCTGCACGGTGAAACCCGTGTAACCAGGCAACCTTAAGGAAGTCAGGCATGGAGGTTGGTTGGTACTTGGTAGATAGGTCCCTTAACTTAACTTTACAGTACCTGCCCTGTCTATTGCGCTAAACCTGAGGCTCGCGTAAACTTCAAGGTTGAGTGTTCCCCGCCTACCACGTTGTTTTCTTGTTCTTTTCGACTCCTATTTGCGATCTCTCGAAAGAAGCTTCCGCTTCCGCTTCACCTTCAGCTCTAGCTCCGGCTATTTACCGCCTTACAGTAGCTACCCTTTCTTGGCGCAGGCGCGGGTACGAATACTGTATGTATCAATAATACGGTCTCACGCTAACACCGACTCCAAGATCGTGGTCCCCTCCCTCCCTCCCCTACTGCAGACGATGGTACCCCTTCTACGGTAGCCAGCATCCGAAACTCAACCTGCCAGCTCGAATCTCAGCCCACACGGCCCCCAAGTATGTATGTATGTACCAAGTTAAGGTCAGGCCCCGCCCCCTCGATCTTGACAAGGGGCACACGCCAAAGTTCAGTAGCGAATAGGACCTGGCCTCTATCGCCAAACTCGCGATTCGATGCTCCCAAACCATGGCAACACAGAGACAATATGCCCTGACCAGACTCAACTCGACACATACAATGCGCCGGAAAAGCCCACCGACACGGCCCCGCTGCCTCCGCTGGCGGACCATCTGTTCCCACTTCTCTCCCGGCCGTTGACAGCGCCGCAACGGATTTCTGCTAGTCTAAGGAGCGCGCCAACTCTTTCAAAGCGAAGCGCCCCTGCCGCCACTAAATGTGAATCAGTTGTGTGTGAAGTTTGGTCCGTGTCCATGTCGCCGGTTCTCTGGATGTAGGGATTGACTTGCATATGGATCAGATGCCTGGCTGGACAACTCATCTCGTCTCAACTCTGGGTATCCTGGCCTCGAAGCGCCTGCCTTTGCGCTTCTGGAATTTTATGATGTGCTTGCTCCTCCAGCATAGGACAGCCTGCAGCTCTCCTTGGGCTTGATAGGCGGCTCACGATAAGCAAGCCACTTGAACCTCCTCCTGCGCCGGTTGCTCGCCGACCAGCGCTTTCTTACAGTATAGGCCCCTGCTTCCGTTACATACAAGGCGGGTCATGGTCCGCGCTGCACTGTATTTGTGCAGTCTCATCCAGAGTACGGATTCTCTGAACTATCTTGGACGCTATTATATGCATCCCCTACCGAATGATTTAGTGTACTAGTTGGATGATATGCTTGTTCGGTACAGTTGATTTTAACCTTCATTCCTCGCGCTGACCAGATATCGAGATCTTGTCTGGCCCGGGCGAGCCACCCGTCCAACCCTTCCCTTCCCGGCGGTTCACTCGGCTCTAGCCCGAATCCCCACTGCGACCCTGACTGGGGATTCGTCATCCGCTTCCCACCCACGGCGGCGGATATAACCGTCCCATTGGCGAGCACCTGGACAAGGTGGCACCTTCGGAAGCCATCATGGCCGAGCCCCCCTCTGGCAGGCCTTGTGCCCAACGGCAGCTTGCAGCCTTCGAAGTTTTAAGTCTGCCATGAACTATTTCAGTCCACCAGTTCGGCTTAAAGTCTCGAATTGGTCAAGGGCTATTGCAATCGACATGCTCGGACTACACACAAACGCGAGCGCGACTAATTCCCGTCTGCATCACCATCCCTATCCCTGGCCTCAAACTGCGTATCGGCTGCTGACGCCACATATCTGGCATGACAACCATGAATCAGGAGTCAGTGAGCCTTACGCAGTCCAATACTCGCTGAGCTCCACAAGTCAAGCAGTCAGATTAGTAGCCAGATACCGCTGAACCATGCTAGGCCGCACAGACGATGTGTTTCAGTTTTGAGACTCCACCCTGATGTGTACTATCGCCTGCAAACATGTCGTTATCATGTTAGTTATTCGGTTCGACCAATATGGAGTATACGAGCTTCGACCACTGCTCTGTTGCATAGTATAGCAAGTTGCCATGTCCAGAGAATTTTTGGCTCTTATGGGTTGGCTCTTATGGGTTGGCTCTGGTTTGGGTTATTTATGGTACTTCAAACACAAGAAACAAGTCAACATGGCCACGAGGCTGGATGTTTGGAATTCGGCGAATTTTCTGGGCTCTAGAGGATTACCTTACTGGAATAAGGCACGCCGATCTAGGCGGGGGGTAGCACATGGCAAAGACCGAGCATCGACCCCGAGCATCGACCGGTTTGTTTGCGCATAGCATCTCCGGAAGTACCAAGCTTTTCTCGGCAGCTGGTCCGCTGGGCAAAGCTTGGTGCAGATATCGGCCAGAACAGTGACGGGAAATGGCTCACTTGCTCTTCTGCCACAGGGCTATCCGTACATACACTTACCCAACCGTACAGTCTTGGAAAAAGCCCTGACCTTGTGTCGTCTCCCGTACAATCCTGGGAGCAATTGGCACACAGGGTTATTCGGTTGACTATCACTATGAGGTCCCAGATCTCACCGCGGTCCCGAGTTCTGACATCCGAAGGTGGCATAGGCTTGGAAACAAGCACTTGTCTTCTTGGATCGATGGATATATTACTAGGATCTGGGATTATGACTAGTAATGTATTCCAGGATGCCCGTCTCCGCTTGAAACACATTAGCGGCCATGGCTGATCTCTCAACAGCCCTGCTCAGCCAACTCGTCAAGGGTCTGGCCACCCCTCCCCTCCCCAATTTACCATCGTCTGGCCCAGATAATATTTCCGAATCTGCGTTAACGCGCGGAGAGCCCCGGATCACGGACCAGCGCCACTAACACGGTGCTGATGCTACTGCTGTGCCCAGCTAGTGACAAGCAGCGATATACCTGCCTGCAGGCGCCTCTTCTTCCAAACGGTACATTTCCTCTTTCTCTCAGCCTAGTCGCCGTGAGCCAAACCCAACGACGTCAGCTCCGGCCTCGTGGCCTCGCACTTTCTTTTCTTCTACGCAGGCCCTTCCAGAACAACATTGTCTTGGGTCTCTAAGGCTGCGACTTCAACACACAGCCGACGCCCTTCTTGAAGTCACTCGTTCTAATTCGGTCAGTGCTCCTAGCGAGCCTCAGATACGCTCGTCTGCCACTGGGGCTTTGGACCCCAATAGACGCGGAGGTGCTATCAGGTACAACGGCAACGGCCTAGAGCATTGCTTACCCGTTCCTGGTCCAAGCATTGTGGTTTGGGGAACCACCTGCAATCTATTCCTAGTGTTAAACAAGGTGATGAGCCGAATAACTACATCGGAGCAGAACGGCCTCGGGTTACACAACCTCGCAACATTCAAGATATCCATATCGCAGAGACGGGTTCACACTGTTTATTGCGGACTAGGACACTGGCGGCAGAAATTGGAGGCTCCATTGCAGGGTTAATTGACAAACAAACGGCATATCCTAGCTTCTTCTTTCCGGGCAAAGCGAGAAACGGGAGTTTGCCCACTTTGTACTTGACGACCTGCAGCTTTCGTTCAACAGAGTTACCTTTATGCTCGTTGACCGACGCCCCCCTAACGCTCATCCCGTTGGGGGACCCTTTGAGGCTTCCTCAACCAACCCCAGTAGAGGCTGGACACCGAGAGGGTATCCAGCTATGCCAACACCGCAGAACGTTTATGCCCGCTCGCCCAATCTCTCAACCAGATCCTACGACTCGTCCTCAGTCTCATCTGCAACCTCACCTAAATCTTTGTCCCAGTTTGCGCCAGGGGCCATGAGTACCAACCCACGTTTGAATGTACCGGCGACGCCCCAACCCATCGGTATCCCTCCTTTACCTCCCGTTAGCCAGGGCTTTCAATCGTATGGTCCAATGACGACATCGTCTTCTCTTGGCCATGATTCACTCGCATCAAATGAATCGGTCGCCAGCACACCAGGCCCGTCGACCACTCAGTTAACAGGACCGCCAGGTGTTCAGGGACAGAAGAGAGCGTATCGACAGCGAAGGAAGGATCCCAGTTGCGATGCTTGTCGCGAAAGAAAGGTGAAATGTGACGCAACTGAGACGACAAGTTGCTCTGAGTGCTCGAGTCGAAATGTCAAATGTCAATTCACAAAGGAGACGAACCGGCGTATGTCATCCATCAAACAGGTGCAGGACTTGGAGAAGCAAATGGAACGAGTGAAGAGGGAGAACAGCGGCTTGCGGCGTATGCTCCAGGATCGAGAAGGCCCCATGGAACTTGATGCCGAAGGAGGCGACGAGAACGCAACCAGCTTGCCAACCATTGGATCCGAACCGAAACGACGAAAGAGACCGGCACCAGTACCAGAGCTGGTCAGGGCGAGGGCCAATGTACGCGACTTATCCAGAGGGATCTGGAAACTTCCGGCCCAGTATCGTGAACGAGCTCCCGTTTTCTTCGACCCTCCAAGGCCGGAGTTGCCCGCCAGGCACCTGGTAGACCAGCTGTTACAAGCCTATCACAGTTCATCTCATTCCATGTTTCCGATTATACACTTTCCCTCGTTTCGATCCACTGTCAACGAACTCTATAACAGCAACGGTGTCAGCAGAGCGTCTCCGGCTTGGCTTTCTATGTTCTTTGCGGTCCTAGCAACGGGCAGCCTCTTCAGTCCAACATCAAGCTCACAGCCAAACTCGTTTTACGAACCAGCCGAATTTCTTGAGACGGCCAACAAGATGATTGATCCCTGGACTAATGAATTCACATTAGACCACGCTCGGGCACTAACGTTGGTAACTCTCTGCTTGAACGAGATGAACCTGAAGTCAGCAGCCTGGACCTGGCTGGGGAGGGCTGTCCGTGTGTCTCAAGATCTAGGCATGCATGTTGAATCGGGACCGTGGCCAGTTATTGAAGGAGAGATGCGGCGTAGGACCTGGTGGATGATATACATATTGGACAGGACCTTGGCAACTGAGCTCAGCCGACCTGTGTTGATCAACGACGACGACTGCGATGTCTCATTGCCAGCGGGGGTTGACGATCAGTATATTCATGAAGGGGGTATGCTGGTACCTACTGGAGCGGAGCCTCTAACACAGTCTCTGCTCGCTGTTATCCACGTTGTGCGATCGTATTCGTCGCTTCTCACAGCACTGACGCCCCAAGCTTTGTCGTCAGTGCATCTTTCAACTCTTGACACTCACTTCAAGAAGTGCCTGAACACATTTCCTCAAGCCTGCGACCCATCGAGCAACGTGCCACTTGCGCCCCATTTCCTTGCTCCCTTGGCGTACCTCTTCCATGCCCGTCTTCTTCTTCATCGACACCATCTCGATCCAGGATATCCTCTCGAGGCTCGCATGGCCTCCCTCGAAAGCTGCACACACATCGCTCTTGAGACTACGTCTCTCCTCCATCGATCTAATGCAAGCCTCATGGCAGATAGCGCAACCGCCTTGTTAACCACACACATATTCCGCTGCACGCTTTTCCTTCTTCTCACAGGCTATCTAGATCATGCAGTGACGGCGGTGAGAGCTTTGTCTTCGATTGATCGACGAAGAGATGTCACAATTGCTTGCGGCCGCTACTTGTCGTTTTTTGTATCGGCTCTGGCAGCAAAGCGAGTTGAGTGCACAAATTACTTGACAAGGACTGCGCCACCCCCCTTTGGTTCTTCAAGACCATCAATCGATCAGGCGGCTCTTCTCCAGATGCTGTCCCGCGACGAAGACTTGATTGCATATGTTTCGGCCGATCTTCAGGCATCAACTGATGCCTCGTGGCTTTGGGCAGGCCTAGAGCGTGAGGTTCATTTGCATCAAAGCTCGTCGCCATTTCAGCATCCAGCTACGGCGCCCAGCAACGTTCTATTCAATCCCGAGGCGCGTACAGGATTGGACGAAGCTGACGGCAAGGAATGGGGTGGGTGGGCAAGACTTGAAACTGCAGTCCGTGGACTCGACGCTGTACCGGTCACGACTCCAACACCCTCAAGCGCTACCTGGACGCTACCACCGCCCATCAAGAGCGAGACACCTGGCCCAGCGGTGGAACTCCCGAGGCTAGGCGATGTATCGCGTTTCGGCTCCGAGATGCCCAAGTTGGGAGAGGGCAGCACCGCGGTGAGCCCTGTGCCAGGTGGCAGCAGGACACCAAGTGGAAGCGCAGCCGCCCAAGCAACAAGCAAAGAGCGACTGAGTATTGCCAACATTATATAAAGAGTTTGGCGGGAATTATGAAGCGATTTTTAATGTTTATTTATGAGGCTTGTCTTCCTTGTCTAGTGCTGGAAGCTGGCCCACCTGCAAAAGTTAAGGAACGAGGCGCATATCTATCTATAGCCTGGTTTTTGGTGCATTCTGTTTTATTATGGCGTCCTGATATATTAATGCGTACAGCTGCTTCTAGGTAGTACTGGGGAAGAATCTGTACCAAGATACCCTGCGCTACATGAGATGAGAATAGGATTTTGCATAGCAGAGGCGCACCCGGCGTTGTTGGGGCATGACCCATAGAGCTGAATACTTTTTGCAACGGTCATAATGGTTACACGAATGCGCCGTTTGTGTGTAGCACAGATAGATGTGCGAGACAAGTTATCAGCTTGAATTTCCCATCAAGCCTTTTCATTACATGCTGCTGTCGATGTAAAGACAAATAAATGATGGACATTTTCCTAGTGTGTACGCTCAACTTTGTACACCTTTACTCAATCCCAACTTCACAACTCTTTCACGAAGCATATCTCGCATATCGCCCCCATCATCCATATACTCAGTTAAGTCAAGAGCCTTCAGGGCCCACTGGTGGCATAGATCCTGGTCACCTCTCGCCAAGACATCAATGGCGTGGTTGAATGTTGTTGCGATAATCCAGTCCAGGTCCTCTGCTGGGAAAGGTTTCCGCATCTGTAACTCCATGTTAGCTTTATTCCAAACACACCCTCGCGAGGGGCCTCTGAGTGAAGGAGTTTACTGACTTGACTTCCTTCACGTGCTATTTGGACTGATTGCTCCACAACCTGGAAAGCGAGGCTGTCGTCCAGGGGCAAAATGGCTTGGAACATGCAGCGCATGTATTTTGCAAGTCGTTGGTTATCAAATTGTTCTAGCGAAAATATCTCATTGATGATGAGCCGCATGGTCCCGTATACGACTGTTGGTATTAGCGTTCCGCCTTTACCGTCAAATTTGAGTCAAGAGGTACCATTGCCTGAAGCTTCACTCCTTAATAAGCAATCTCCCATCGCTTTATACATTATCTCGTCTTTGCAAACTCGAGCCTTTCTGATGACCTGGCTTAGGTCGTCCCAGCTCTTCAAACAAATTGCGCTTTCAAAGTCAAAGACGAAGAGTGTTGACATCTTAGCCAAGAGGTCGGGATACAACGGAGATTTGGGATCGTTTCGGAAGTGATTGTCGAAGAGAGTATCAAATTCTGAGATATGTAGTCTGGTTTCAAGATACTGTTGAAGTTGCTCTTCTACCTTATTCTCAGTGCGAGCTTGTGAGACAAGTGCCGCAGAGACGATAAAGTGACACCGGGCGGCCATCAGTCTTAGATCAGTATCATCCTCCGAAGGCAGATCGGGAGGATAACAGTCCACAAAGGCGAGACAGGCACGAAAGATACGGACCAGATGCCACAGTCCCTAAATGTGGCACTTCGTTACACCGATGTTGTAAGAATTCTTTCGAAACCAGTGCAGCTCTGAGACCGTGAAGACTTTTCTACCGTGCTCATCTTTAGGGTCCAGCTTTGCATGCTCACCAGCTTTCCACATTAGTAAACATTAAGCCGATGGTGATTGAACGTACCCTTTTCGAAGATTCTGCAGGTTTCCTCTGCAAGTTCGGAGCATTGGCCATCCTCTTCATCATTCTGTGACTCAATCATGTGTATTAGTCTGATAGTACATCTTAGAATCGATGGCAGGTTAATAGTCGAAGTATTTTCGACATCAAAGGTTTCGGCCACTGCCTTCAGAGCTTCCAAGGTCAGCAGCTTATCCCCCACATGCTGTGCTTCTCTCACACATGCGTATAGAATATCCCGACACTGGGCTTTATCTGTAAGTCTTCCAAGGAACTCAATACACTGACGACCTAGGTCATGGTCCCAGTTCAGAAGAGAGACTTTGAACATGAGGTATCTGGTAAGCGGCTCATCTCGGATGCTCTTGGGCATAGTGTGAAAGGCAGATTGTGCAGCCTCTGCATCACCGCAAGCAATCGCGCAGAGCACTAGTCTCCGGCTGAACTTCCCCTGACATATCTCGCCGCTATTTGAAAATATAGGGTGGAGTGCAGCCTGACACCAGAGTTGGGATTCTTGGTACCGCTTCTTGGAATAACTAGTATCAAGCTTCTTCCAAATGAGCTTCTGATGTGAGTAAAATGTAGGTCGCAGAGATGTAATGATCAGACTTACGGAAAGTGCAGCAGTTGCTGCCTCGACATCACACTGCCCAGCTTCTTGGGTGAGTTGCTCTAGGAGTTGGGTAAGGTCTGTTACGCTCATAGACACATCTGTTTCCATCGTGCCCATCCAGACCCGCCGTACGACGGCTTTCCCTATCCAATCCTTGTTACCACTAGGTATGAGTTTGTTGAGTAGCAACTCATCCATGAGCCCCATAGCCAAACGAGGTCCCCTTGTGCGGAGTCCACTTATGCCGTGCAGAAGGAAGCCGAGCCCAGAATCTGAAAGGTCGAGTGACCGTATCATACGTCGCAATATACTCGCGCATGCATCAGCATTGAAGATCTCACTCGGGGAGCGTTGAAGGATCTCTAGCTTCCAATGGAGAACTACTGGCTTGTCCCCGATCTCCGATTCCACATGTGACACCAAGTCGTCAGCTTCCTGAAGACTCTCTTGTGAGCCTGTAGCAAGCAGTGCCTGTATAAGTTCGTGATGGGTGGACATTCGAAGTTCCAATCCTGCTGTGGAGAGCCTCTCTAGCGGTTGATCATTGATAAGACCGAGTGCTCGTCGCAGCCACTTCAAAGCCATATCATGATCGTCGCTTGACAAAAAGCCGCTTCCAATGCAATGAAACGTGTCAGCCAAATGTTCGGCAGAGGGTGAATCAAGGTGGTGTAAGAGGTCATCAGCTTTGGCGTACATGTGCTCAGCAACATCTAGACGACCTTGCTTCCACGACTTAACTGGTTAGCAAACGTCAGAGGTGCCACGTCCCGACTTACCAAAGCACATCTCATGGTCAAGTATTCCGCTTCAATCTTCTGTATCTGTATCTTATCCTCAGAGGTAGCGTTGTCTATCTTTTTCAATCGGTCGATGTAATCAGCAGCTTTGGCCATGCTTAGAAGCGCTGCGTCCAAATCCGATGATTCGACACAGACTCTTCCTAATGTGAGTGACAAGCCCACCATGTATATAATTTCCTCCATGTTGTCTTTTCTCTTTCCGTGCCGATGCTCTCGCGCCAAAGCATGGGCGAAGAAGGCCAGAACCCTAGTGCGAACCTGTAGTTGAATCCTGGAGGGGGACAGTAGGAGATCGTCCCTCCTTCTCCTCTCCTTGATACACTCATTCCATAACTTTCTTCCAATATCTCTCAACTTCTTAGAAATCTCCACCGGAGGGGCAATGCGGTTCTCGACCAGAGTTTTTGCTGTGGCTATTTGATGGTTCAAGTCGGAAAGGAGAACATCGGTTGAGCTCGAGTCGTAGGAGGTGGGCAACTTGGAGAGGAGGTCTGTTGCGAATTCTGATCCAAGGCTCCGAGTCAGTATACTTCATCACGTCAATCTAATGCCCTTTTCTTGCCTATGATCGCCTCAAGCTTCCTGATATGGCTTATGGTTGATACATCAGCCGGTGCCATGGCAGTCGTAATTAAGGGGCAGGCGGTTGTTTTACATGACAAAGTGTTAAGATCTTGAGTAAGAGGAGTTGGATACAGGAATTTCTTCTCGCAAATAAAAGGATCCTTCTAAATTTTGGAGTCGAGTCATGTGAGTCTGTTGCAAGAGCAGGAGCAGGAGCAGGAGCAGGAGCAGGAGCAGGAGCAGGAGCAGGAGCAGGAGCAGGAGCAGGAGCAATGGCAATGCGGCTGCTCCTTTCTTCCTTTAGGACCGTGAACCTTTCTGCTAAGGAAGGTTGAAGGCCAGGGTTCTGTCCGTATATAGAAATCGAAGAATTGGCAATGAATAAACCCTCATCACTAAGGATTGTCGCAAAGTCAAGATAATATTCAAACTACTGTCTTCTGTCTAACGTGATGCGAATACCTACGCTCCCAATTCATGCGTATCCGTGCGCCATTCCCTATTCAGAAGATTTTCTTTTTCTTCTTCACTATCCATGTTTCAAAAGGTCAAACAGCATAGCACTCCTCTGCAAGTGTGACAACTCATGCTGTGTCTCTTCTCACCAAGAATAAAAAGCTTCATGACATATATATCACCACCCCCATGTTATTGAGCTGGGGGGTCATGCGGCAAGAAATTACCAACGATTAGAGCTGGCCTATTCGATAGAGCAGTCAGTAAAGTGGAAGAAGATGAAGCCAAGTTGTTTACACGTACAATTTGTGTTCGTCCCTCCGTATCATGAATGAGAAACAGCATTTCACGACTGGATGGGTCGACGCAGGGTTTGGGTTCTTTAGAGAGCAGGCCGTCAAGAGGGTCTCGTGCGCTGGATCAAAAGCAATCGTGCCAAATTCTTCCCAGTATCGCACCATTGATTCTTCTGTGAGGATCTCGTGCAACGCAATCTTGCCCTAGAGGAAGCGAACGTTAGCAAATCAGCTTGCCATACCCCTGTGCCTTAGTTGGCATCAAACTACTGTCCGTCACGAGGTGTAGGCTAAGCAAGACTTACATCTCTGAGTTGGGCCACTGACACGCCAATCAACTCTGCCATCTCCTTGTTGCCCCTGAAGATTTCACCGGTTCTTCGCCAGCAGCACGCGGGGACTGCCATACTTGCAAAAACCCGGTCATAGTCCATGAGTTGTTTCTCAAACCACATCTCAACGTACACAAGTTCTATATCCGTCAAAGCATGTGCCTTTTCTCGGAAAGCGGGCCGAAAGCGGTCGATAGTCCGTAGGATCTTTTGCTTGGATGACGCTGCGATGTGCGAATCGAGATATGTACCCAAGCGAGCATAACCTTTGATGTAATTGAACGGTTTGAGTAGTCCAGCGTCGTACTTGGCCTTGAGCACACGCGCCATTCGCTCCTCTGGCGTGTCGTTGCCCGACGGGTCGGCAGCTTGTAGATAGTATTCGCGAGCCTTGTCAGCGGGCACAACGCTTCCCGGTCGTGGAATGTTTTTGCCATCGACAGTTGGAGGGGGAGGCAGCATTTCTCCTCCCGGCATGTTTGACATTGAATTTGAACCACCGGCTGCCATGGAGTTGTTGTTATTTCCAAACCTAGGGAGCATCTCCGACTGGCTCTGGCTCGACCTCTTGAATGCCGGGCTCTGTTGTTCCTCTGGCGGCACGCCGCCGTCATCGAGCAGGCTGGTATGGAGGAAGTCGTTGAGGAGATTAAACTCGTGGGTGACTTCTGGGGCAATCATGTAGTTGGGGTGGTAGCTGTGCATATCATGAAAATGGTTCTGAGCTGTCATCCACGCATCTTGGAAGCCCGCAACTAGTGGCGTGTCAGCGATCTCAGATCAGGAACAGATTCCTGGGCAGCCCCAACCTCAGCCCACCCGTGCTCCGCTCGTGATTAAAAATTGAAACAAGGGACAGGCCCCTCCCAGGGCAGGACAAAGGGACACAAAACGTACATTGATTCGCGTTACTGTTGCCGTTGTTCAACGCATTGCCCTGCAGCCCCGAGACTTGGCCGGGTTGCACAATGGACAGCGGACTACCTTGGCCCATCACTCCCCCAAAAGATTTGGAACCTCGCTGTCTCGCCGTGTCAAACGCTGGGGGAGGTGGGCCCATGGTGCTAGAGATTGAACTACGAGCTATATCGGACTGTGCATCCGATTCATCAACCACAGAGGGGGCCTGTATGCTCTGGGTGCTCTGGACACTCTTGGCCTTCTTGGAGTCGGCATCGCGAGGCTCATCGTGACATAGATGTCCAATATTGCGCTTAATGCATCTGGTACATGGTCTCTCCTATTAATGGCGTCAGTGACATGGCTTTGACGATGTAGAAAAACAAGCCCCTCCCCTGAAAACCCGGACACAGCAGCTGCAGCTCAGGTGTCCCAGCATGTTTTCAAACCAAGAAGCAGGGGTTGCTTAGGATCTCACTTACAAGATCGCAAGTCATATGCTAGATACACATAGGAAGCAGATTGTCAGCTACAGTTCTCTTGAGGCTCACATATGCAAAGTCAAGGGTCAACAAGCCGCAAATTTGACTTTTTGGCGCCGTGTCGTTGTACAAGAGTCCATTTTGACAAATGAACTGGTTTCTCGGTACGCCTAAAGCTGCTCAAGGCCCAGATAGGACCAATGCGAACGCGCGTCGTTGACCTCGGGGTTGACTTACAGATCGTCGACAATATACGCAAGCTGTAATAAAGCGCCCCAGCGGTGTTAGCCCAAGTTATCTTGATTGAGATAGATGTATGTATGTATGTATGCGCCATGATAAGCCTGCCGCTCGGGCTGGGAGTTAACGAGTCTATGGCTTGGCGAATTGATTGGTCGTGATTCAAGATTCTTTCGATCACAACTACCATGAAATACCAGTATCATGACCCTCACTCCCAACCCCAGCGCGCATCGCCCACGAGCGCATTGCGCAACAACACAGCACATTAAGAACCGGTGCAATACAAGATATTTTTATTCTTTAGGTAGACGTACCGTGGTTGACTTTGCGTCTCTTTTTGGTGGGGGCCTTATTATGATTGCCTGAAGCGGCGGTATTCGAGCTCTTGTCGCGATTCACTGCCTTGCCATCGTCGCCTCTGGCAGGCTCCTGTTTGGCGCTCTTACCCATAGCAGCGGCATTCCGGTCGGTCATTTTGTCCTATGCTCCCATTGGATCTCGAGGTTACGCAAGGCGGCGTCAGGTTCGCAGATCATTTGCGGCTCGCTGCAGCAGTCTTGTCTGGTCTACAGCTCAGCCGAAGCGACACGATCCATTCGCACGTTATGGGCGGCTAGTTGATGCGATTGCGATTGCTATTCCTGTAGTTCTGTGCGTGGTTGTCGGTGCGTCGATTACGAAACTGCGCTGGTAGAGTTGCGCGCGTGAATCGGTCCCGTGGAGGGGGAGGGGAGAAGGAAAGTGGCTGCGAAGGTGGTGTGAGCCGAAACGAAATGAAACGGTCGAAAGGATGAGATGTTGATGGGCGTGCAACGAGGTTCAAGACGTGAGTTGAATTGATAGCTCAGCAGCCGAGGCTGGCCCAAGGGAGGTAAAATAAGGACACCAGAAGCACGCAGCAGGCAGTCCAAGGTCAAAGTAAAAGTTAAAAGACTGACGAGGACCTGGACGGCGAAGTTTGACGGTACTTGGGCCAAGGCTTAGGTTAGTAGGCTGGCTGGGGCCGAAATAGGCTGGTCTTGGATGGGTCAACCACTGAATGACTGCGCCTGTTGTGGGTGGGCAGCTCAGGAACGAAGTGGGCCGGATCAGCCAGTTTACGTTTGAGTATTGTCGTAAAGAGCATGAGAGTATCTAATAGTCAGCAAACATGGGTATCTATCAAATAGACCGTGTATTGTTGGTTATTATCACCTACATTAGTACCCACCTACGCAGGTATGAAAGTCAAGCAAGGGTCGAGGTAAACAATAAACAGACCAAACCCAAAGACCCAAAGTATAAGCCGACTGCGCCTGCTTGATTTGCTTCTTGGGGCTTGACCTGCCTCTTGGAATAGCGGGGTCTAGGGAAGGTGCCAGTAGTTGGGTAGGTACCTAAGTACCAAGGTAGGTTGTGATCCCCGGTCTCGGTGAACGGCCGGGGCGGGTCCGGACGAGACTCCGTGCCTCCGGAACAAGTCCAGAACTAAGGTGCTATACCTAAAAGACACCTAGATGCATGGATACCTATATGAATTAATCATACCGCTCGATTCATTAGAATACATGCATTGTCAGGAAGCTTCTCAAGTGTAGAGACTGAATTACTGGCAGCAGCATGTAAGCGGGGCACAAGGTTCACCTAGGTAATTACAGTAATACGTAGTATGCGCATTGAGATATAAAAGACAACAGACTGTCATGTTATCTGTGACAAGGTAATCCTGGGGTACATATTAGTTGATCCAGGGCATCAATATAACATCCGCCAAAGTGCAAGATAACCGAACGAGACAGACAGACAAACGTCCAATTCCCATGTCCAATGAATCAGAGTCTGTTTGTACATCTGCTGACCCCAGCCTCTAATTTCAGCTCCAATTCCATATTTAACAGTTAACTATGACTTCCTCTCTACTCATAATGCCTCAGACCATTTCATACCTTGCTAACAAAACCAAGAGGCCGTGCACATTCAGATACGGAGTCCTCGTCAGTTTCTCTGCACAGAAGAAGAAGGCCATTTCTGGCATGATTTTCTTCAACAAGATCTGGTACGATGCACCAGGATCTGCCCTTGACCTTCGGTGAGGGTGGATGGATGTTGGCGCTAAATAAACTCGCAGCAGGCTGAAACACTTGTCCAAATTGAGTAATCGCTCGTCTGGGGCATCTCTGCGCGATATTATTTGTGATCCATGTCTTCCATTGCATTGTTACTTCACCGAGTACTACGTACGTCTAACGTTGATAACACTTTTTGTTTTGTAATTACCGCAAAGTCTCTTCTGTCCCTTGTATATCGCTGATGTCATCTTGCCTATCTGTCGTCATGAGTCCTGTTGCCGAAAGTCAGTCCTCTTCCGACTGTCGGCTATGGGCGGCTATTGCTCTACTCTCTCGTTGGCTCAGATCTAGTTAACCTTGGATGATATGCGTTTGAATCAATGCAAGACGATCCGTATACTATTATATTGTCTACTTTCCTTGCCTGGCATAACACAGACTCAACCAACAAATCACATGGCATCCCGTCCCTCAAAAGAACATTAACAATGAATTTAGTGTTGCTCGTAAAACATGCTCCCGGTTATCTCAACCTTTACTCCATAGAACTGAACCCATGCCTCGGACACCCTATAGCCTGACGCATCCCTATTTCTCATCACCCACTGTCATCAAGTCATATATCTTCGTCCTTAGATCGCTACAAAGAAGCTCTTTTCTCCTTCTTTAGGCAAAACCCTCGCCTTACGTATAATCTCATCCTCACACGACAGCCTGATCCTCTCGGGTGTAGCTGGGCTCTCAAGCCTCAGAAGTCCCTCGCAAGTGTCGTCGCCAATCTTGGCCGTCACTCCAGCCTGTGCGCGAGCGGCCTTGAGCGCATCTCGAATGGCAAAGAAGACTGAGCTGCCCATAAAGAATGGCGGCTCGCCTACACCACGACTACGCTGAATCGTGCGCAGTTCTTTCCACTCGACATCTTTGAGGAGCGACACGTTGAATGTCTGGGGAATGTCGCGGAAACCGGGGATCTTGTATGCGCCAGGGCCTCGAGTGAAGAGATGCCCGGCCATCGGGCCGTTGCGCAGCCAAAGTGACTCTTCCATCGTGAAGAGGCCAAGACCTTGAATGAACGCACCCTGGATTTGACCATAGTCAATCGCTGGGTTGATCGACTGGCCAACATCCATTTTGATATCTGCACGCACACAAGTCCAAGTTCCAGTGAGCAGATCGATTTCGACTTCAGCTGCGGCAACTCCTTGAGTAAAATAGAAAAACATCTTGCCTTTGCCCGTACTCCAGTCGAATCCGATTTCAGGTGTTTTGTAGAACCCTTGTGCAGAGAGATTGACACGGTCAAAGTAAGCGGCATGTGCAAGGTCCTTCATGGTCGCCTCGGGGCCGAGCTTCTTTCGATATGGTGCCAGTCGCTCGTTCAGCTGTTCGCATGCGTTGAAGATGGCATATCCGTTTAGGTCTGACGAGGCTGAAGCAGCTGTTGCAGAGGCGTTGGCCACAGTATTTGTGGAAGTCTCCGAGATGAAGACATTATCCAGTGGCACACCCAATGATTGGGCAGCGATCTGGGTGAGCTTGGTATACAAGCCTTGTCCCATCTCGGTTCCACCATGGGCTACCAACACAGATCCATCGTGATATATGTGTACCAATGCTCCGGCCTGGTTCAGGAACAGAGCGGTGAATGAAATACCAAACTTGGTTGGAATCAATGCCAAGCCTCTCTTCCGCCACTTGTTGGTCTGGTTGAATTCGGTAACAAAAGTTCGGCGTGCTTGATACATTGCCTCATCCTGTACCTGCTTGTACATGAGAGGAACATGCCAATCACCCAAGCCTTGGCCAAAATGTGTCAGGCCGTCTTTCTCGTACATGTTGATTTCGCGTAGCGTCTCGACGGGCATTCCCAATCGATCCGCCACCTCCTCCATGTACGACTCAGCGATAAACATACCCTGAGGCCCACCGAATCCGCGGAACGCCGTGTTGGACATTGTGTTCGTCTTGCACAGGCGTCCTCTGATATGCACGTTAGGAATATCATAACACCCATCAATATGGGTCATTGCTCGTTCACACACAGCGGCGCTAAGGTCGAATGTCCATCCTGCATTGTTGAAGACATCACACTCCAGAGCCTGGAGCTTGCCGTCCTTGTTCACTCCGATCTTGTATTTGCCAAGGAAGGGGTGACGTTGCCCACTGGTAACCATGTCTTCCTCTCGTGTAAGCATGTATCGGACGGGTCTCTTGGTTTTCTTTGCCGCGAGCGCTATTATGGAGCTGAGGATCACTGATCGTGACTCTTTTCCTCCGAAACCACCACCCAATCGCTTGACACGAACGACGACCTTGTTTGATTGAACATCGCATACCCGCGAGGCGAATGCTTGTCTGATTTCAAAGTTAGCATCTGTTTCTGTAAGAAAAGAAAATCGCAAGACTTACGTTTCGTTAGCGTTCTGAGTACTGGCAAAGATCTCCATTTCTCCATCTTCAGGCTTAGGAATAACCAAGCAAGCATTTGTCTCGAGGTAGAAATGCTCTTGGCCTCCCATTCTCACTGTTCCAGTAAACACATGGTCGCATTCTTTGAAAGCTTTCTCCGTGTCTCCCTTCTTGATCTCCCTATAGAAGTTGTGGTAGCTATCGGCCGCAATGGCATCTTCGATGGAGAGTACTGATGGCAAGTCTTCGTATTCGACCTTCACGGCCCTCGCTGCCTCTTGAGCTCGTTGGGGAGACGTTGCCAGAACCACAGCAATCGGCTGACCTACAGTCAAGACCTTGTCCTCAGCGAAGAAGACCTCGTCGAAGTGGGGAGCACCGAACTTGTTGGCTTCTGCAGATGGCATATCATCCTTGTCAACAACGTCAACTACTCCAGGGATATCCAACGCCTCCGCGTAGTCAATAGAGACAATCTTGGCGTGTGCTCGTTTTGAAAGAACGTAACAGGCGTGAAGCTCGTTCTTAAGCGGAGGAATGTCGTCGGTATATTGTGCCTCGCCTGTCGTCTGCTTGAGTGCCGCCAGATGAGGGTTGGATTTTCCAGTCACATCCTTTTTGTATGCCGCTGCAGCGTGCTCATCAACCTCTCCATTTGACAATTCTCTCTCTAATTCGTCAATTGCCTCCTTGTCAACTTGCTCGGAGCTTCCATCAAGTATCGTCATGATGTCGTGGTAAAATCGGTAGAAGAATCCAAAAGCCAAAGACTTTCTGTATGAGGCCATACCACCGGGAACACTGAACTGCAGGTCAAAGTCACGGCCAAGTGCGCTCATCGTGCCCTCTAGAGTGTCCAAATCGGCGAAACGTCGCCCAACAAGGTAATCCATAGCTGTGTTGGCGGCAGCTGTCATGGCAGCCATGCCTCCATAAATAAGGTTTGCTTCTTGAATAATACCTTCATCGTCCAAACGAACCCCCAGTGCTCCAGTGACAATAGCAATATCGTCATCTTTTCTCTTTGCCTGTTTGTATGCCCTGAAGTACTCACCCTTGCCTTGAGTGACTGGAATACGTATTGATGCGATGATGGCATCTGCGGCAAGCGCTGTCCTCCGATAGCCAGTGAAGAATTGGGAAACAGGAATCTCTGTCTCCTTGGTTGATGACTTTGCCACTAGAACGGCATTCGCAGCCCAGAACACGGGGTTGAGATCCGAGATTGGCGATGCTGTGACAAGGTTACCTGCTGGGGTACCGACGTTTCGAATTTGCCGACCGGCAAAGTACTTGAGCTGCTTGAGCATCGCCTCAAAGACTTGAGCGCGTTCTCGTCCATAGTGCGGGATCGCATGTTCACAGATGCTCTCTAGATCAGTAAGGACAACATTGCCGCCGATCTCGAGATGATCTTCCTTGAAGCTGTACTGCCGTAACTCAGCGATATCGCCGACATAAACTGAGACAGGGTACTGTAGAGCCTTGAACTTGGTTTCAATCTGGGTTTCTGTGCTTCCACCAATGATCTTGGCTTGAGGATGTGCGCTCTTGATCTGAAGGAGTTGCTCCACCGTGACGGGCCGATACCACCTCCGTCTCTTGTTTCCAAAGGCCAGAGGCCGTAACTCATGCCTCTTGAGAGCAGGTGGAAAGATAAGCTCTGTATCTGGGTTATACTCGATGAATCCTGGGGGTGTGAATCGCTTGATTGGCGTATCGTCCAGATTCGCCTTGTCCATGCAGCAACCTCCACTGGGTGGGCCGTTACCGTTATCCATGCAGCATCCAGTGCCACCTGCTTTCTTGAATTTCATACCAGGCTTATCAACGCTGAATGTTTGAGCAGCATCTAGGATAGATCGGTAACCAGTACATCGGCACAGATTGCCGTCAAACGCCTCCTCAACATCATCTTTGGAAGGAGAGTTGTTGTTCCGCAATAGAGCATACAAGCTCATCACAATACCAGGAGTACAGAAACCACATTGGCTACCATTAGACTTGGCGATTCGTTCCTGAGTAGGGTGAGGTTTTTGGGAGCTGCCGATGCCTTCAACGGTGACAACATGTTTACCATCTAAACTGACGAGAGGAGCTAGACACGCGTTGACACTAGCATGATAAATCTTCTTGGTTGTTGGGTTATACTGGCTGACCACAATTGTGCAAGCTCCGCAACCTCCTTCGCCACAACCACTATAGTTGTTAGCATCACAAGAGAGAGTCTTGGGGGCCTTGGACAAGCGCTTACAGTTTTGTCCCTGTGAGGCCGACTCCTCGTAGGTATTCTAAAACTGTAACCTCTGGATCTATCTCATCTAGAACGACCTTGGTTCCGTTAAGGTAGAATCGAAGTGTGTCATCGAATTTGGAGGTCAAGGTTGCCAATGGTTCAGGGTTGGACTCCCTCACTGGAGATACAGCGCTGGGCGCCATGACGATAATGATAGATAGATGGATGGAAGGGATGGGTGGGTGGGTATCTTGAATGGTTGTTGGAAAGAGGAGAAGAGTCCAAGATTCAGAAAAGGAAAAGATAAAAAGTTCCAGTAAAAAGACAATGGGTCAGGGGGTTCTTATCAACAAACGAACCGAGGTGTTGTACAGTAGCTCTTAGGTTGTACTGTACTGCAATAGTAGAAGGGAGGAGGCTCACTTACTCACGAGACGTGCGTGGCCGGCAGAGGTTAGATAATAGTTCAAATTCACGTTCCTCTGTGCGTCATATCGACAAAACCAATTGGCCCCTGTGCAACGGCACCTTCCTCTTCCTAACCAGATGTTTGTGATAGCAAACGGCGAACGAATAGGAGAACGGATTGCTCTGTTTAGGACGTGTCAACGTTTGCAATCGCCACTGATAAGCCAGATTTGCACCCCGCTGCAGCAGCCACTCACTGCAAGTTGTTGCTGCACTTGTGCGGGGAAGAAGCCTCTACCCCACGATACATCTCGCTAACGGCCGGCTCCGCGCCCACGATAGGCCAGTTCCATGATCGGGATCCTCCACTTTGACATCGGAGGTCAGAGACTTGATATTAATAAGGTAGACTAAGCATTGAACTATCATTTGAGGCATACATACTATCGTATAAGTGCTTGTATCTTTAGGAACTGGAATGGTAAGTAAGTGCAACTCTATGTAAAAATGAAAAAGGAATGAATCTGCTTCGCAAATCAACCGGAGAGTTGCTCACACCCTGACACACTTATCTCGTTTATCTCCCGAATATACCGTATTGCATGTACGGAGTACGTACAAAGAAGCACATTTGAAACAACTTCAACTTCGAGATTCACAAGAACCATAAGATCTACACAATCCATCTAATATCTAGCTAGCCCAGCCCAGTTGCTCCGTCTCTTTTATCTTTCTTTGCTTCAAACATAAACTCTACTCTTGGATGTACTTCTTCAACCCTCTTAGTCGCTCCTTGGCCTGTTCCAAAACATCGTCGTTCTTACACACAGCAAATCGGATATAGTCCTCTGCCAAGTGTGCATTAGGCGGGGTGTAGAACTCTGTAGGAGGAATAGCCGCGACGCCAATCTCCTGGATGAGGAACCATGCCAGCTTAAAGTCTCGTGGACGGCTTGCGACGTGAGGAGGAAAGGGGTAATCCTCTGGAAGTTTGACCTTTGCCATGTTGACAAGGAGGAAGTAACCGCCTTCTGGGTATGTCACAGGCAAGTTGAGCTCCTCGAATACTTCGTTGAGACGATCCACCTTAGCCTTCATCTCCTTGATCGTCTCATCCCAGAAACCGTTCTTGTCAGCTTGCTCAAAACCAATAGCAGCGGCTTCTTGGAAAGGAGCAGGTGTAGAGAAACAGATACGGGTGTGAGCGGCAGTGACAGATTGGATGAGCTCTTGAGGACCAATCAACCAACCTGGTAAGTGTTAGCAGAAGAACACGGCTTAGTGAGGAACTCTGTGAACATACCGACACGCCAGCCAGTGGCATAAAAGTTCTTCCCGGCAGATCCAACAGTGAGTGTAATCTTCTCCACCTCGGGAGAAAGATTAGCGATTCGGGTGAAAGGCACGTAGTAAAGACGGTCATACACCTCATCTGAGAGAATAATGGTCTGGTTCTTGACAGCAAGATCTGCAATTCTTTCTAGCTCTTCCTTGGAAAAGACCTTGCCCACAGGGTTGTCTACTTGAGGTCAGTGCTTACCTCAGCGGGGAGGCTTGGGTGAGTGCTCACGGGGAGTGTTGATGACAATCATCTTAGTGCGGGGTGTGAAGGCCTTCTCGAGCTCCTCAAAGTCGATTGTCCAGTCCGCAGCAGAAGAGTTCTTTGTAGCTCCTGTCTCAGGGGGATGAAGGGGGACGTAGACGACCTTACCGCCAGGCATCTGAATGTTACTGATGTACCTGCATGAATGTTGGCGTATCATTCTACGTAGAGAGAGATGAGGACACTCACTGATCAAAGAAGGGCTCAAACACAATAACTTCATCTCCAGGCTCAATAAAACCCATGAAGGCACTCAGCATACCCTCATTGGCGCCTGTAGTGATGATAATCTCAGTCTCAGGATCCAGCTGACGACCGAAAGACGGAGAGTACGCATCCGACAGAGCTTTTCTCAGCCGCGGTCGTCCTTTGGCTGGCGCATACTGATTGCATTCAACACGATCCAAAGCATCCTTGGCAGCGTTGAGGATGAAGTTAGGAGGGTTGTAACCAAAGAAGCCCTGGCCCAAGTTCACGATAGGTTGGATAGGTGAAGACGCAGCGGCCTCATTGATCATGGACCTATACCACTCCGAGTTAGAGTCACAATATCCAAGATGATTTGGGAGAATCTCACCAAACATCCTTCTTTTGGCCCTGAACTCGAGCCGCGGGCTTGAGCTTTTGAGTCTGGTTACTCATGATGCTGGCACTGCTCGAGAAAGCTCTGGAGGAGTGAAGAGGGATAATGCTTCGGAGTGAGTTCCGGAGCACAGGCTGGGAGGGGCGGCTCGGGGTTAATATGGAGCGCAACATCAACGGCAGCAAGGGACCCTTATTTCGTATTAGTCAGGTCTGAGACTCGCAGCGAGATTCATTTCTCACGTAAAATCCTCCAAGTGAAATCAATCACGTCTTATCAATTGGATCAATAGCAGTCTTCTCTCCACTCCACAAGTTGGTAACTCGAAGCACAACTATTGCGATATCGCCGTAACCGGGGTTCAGTGATGAATGACTAAGATTTTTGCGGGGGTTCAAGTCTGTCTGCAACTAATCACGTCATTAGCTCCAATGATGAGCACTGAATTAGTGTATTGGGATTGGCTTGACAGCCCAACTCGATAACTACTACCTGCTGGCTAGGTACTAGGTTGTGAGACGGCACTTGACAAACTGCTTGACTGCATCGGGTTTCTCCTCCGATAATAAGATCTTTGATCCTTTGCTCCCCACAGTTGGGAATTCCTAGGAGCGAGACCGGAACTTTTTCTAATTGCCGGAATCAAAGAAAGTACAGACAGACATTGGCTGAGACAAGCAAAGTTTAGGTTATAGACTAAGCGGCGTGTAGTAATTCTAACACCGAGCGTAACATCAATGGCTTCACTGAATTAGGTCGACACTGAGGTTATTAGGGGCGCTTCACCATATGAATTTTATTCTGTACAGTAATACATTTCGCTAGTTAATTTTTCTTATTCAACTCCTTCTGTCGCTTTGACATGTCTCATCTCATTGCTGATTTCAACGCATGTTTCACGTGAGATGAAACCAAGCTCTCTCCAAGAAAAACAGTACTTGGCTCTACCAAAATTGGAGGGTCGGAACGCCCTCGGGAGTGTTCAGGTCCATCTCGACGGGCATCGTCTCCGTGTGAGCTTCCAAAAGTTCAGTCGTCAGCTCCACCAGCTCAGGAGCAGTGATTCTCTTCTTGTGGTCCCACTCAAGTAGGCGCATCAGAACCTGGACGATCTCATGCTCGGGATTCATCTTTTCCAAGGTACGTGCGTGTGAGGCGCATTTTCGTGGATACATCCGCTCCTCCTTCTTAAGATACGGAGGCCACTGCGACATCATGCCGAGGAGTGAGATACCGATGGCCCACATGTCATCACTCTTGCCGGTGTGCCTCGAATGCTTCTAGATATAGGGCGACCAGTACGAGTGTGTTCCGTGAGGTTTCTTATGGGCGTTGATGTGATCGACTATCATAACTTCTGCGCAATCCCCGACCACCACATCAATAGGGTCCCAAGTACGGATGAGGATGTTTCGGGGTTTGAGGTCTCCGTGGAAACGATTCTTTCTATGAATGTATTCGACGGCCTGCGCGACCTGGAGCAGAACTTGCAAAGTGTCTTTTCGAGTAAGACCTCGGGAATGGTTGTTGACTGCGGTCTGCAGACTTCCGCCAGCGCAAAGTTCCATGACGAGGACGTTGGCAGCGGGATTGCCCCTTTCTTCGAAATATTCGATATATTTGACGATTTTGGGCTGAATTAAAGCAAGCCATGGTCAATTTTGCAATGCACTCTAGCAGGACAGGGACGAACGAAACTTACGTGATTGAGGTTTCTCAAAATCCTAGCCTCCCTTTGTAGGTGCTTAAAATGCTCAGGGGAAGTTTTGCCAGCGTATACGCCTCCAGTTCGGACGTTGAGAACTTTGTAAACACGGGCATAGCCTCCTTCTCCAAGTCGAATTCCGCGATGATACCAACATATTGGCCACTCGGGGTCCGGAATGAGTGCAGCTCGCACATCCTCATCTGTCCAGGGAGATGGTTTAGCCATCCTGCGGAAAGGTCTGAGAAGGTGAGATGGTCGATGTTGAAGATGAGAAATGAGAAATAAAAATGAAAGAAAAACCATGGTCGAAAATTTATATAATGATCTGTTTGATATGTGCTCAAGGTGGTGTAACTGCTGCAGCGTGTCACAAAGAGAATGCAGTGAAGGCTGATCAGTGTCATGACACTGGCAGCAACATCGTCTGTTGATTGATTCAGACGACCAACCTACCCACCTATCTAAGGTACCTTCTTTGAGGTAGGCGCATGTGGGTTTGGAACAGTAGGTAATTACCAAAGTTCCGGAGATCTTGGATCCTTGTAGCTCCTACTTGTCCACTGATACCTGTCCCAATAAAAATGGCAAGGCATGGCTTAATTTCTTTGTGATTTTGATAAATAACATTGCTGTGAAACTGGCATCTTCAAGTTTATGCTAATAAAACTCCGTTAACCTCAGGGTAAGGTAGTTTTTAAAGCGTCCTGCTATGCTTTCAATGCTACATAAAAGCCATTTTCATTCCTCATGAGGCCTCGTCCCATCCGTGACAATCCTTATCTCCTTAACCCCATTCGCCAGATACGCAAGCATTACTTGCTGCATATTCCGTCAACGCCATCCCATGAGCCCAGAAATTAAATGCCAAAACAAAAAGGGTATTGAGGTACAGAGGTACAGAGCGGGCGGTGTTGGTGATGCTCTAGGCAGTTTCTTCGCGTTGAGCTATCGTGCGGATGCTGGCCATAAGTCGTTCCATGAATTCCATAGATTCACTCCCGGGAACGTCTGCGAATTCCTGCTTTCCAAAAGAGGTGCTCGTCGCCGGTGTTGTCATCTCATTTACGCGTCTCAAGTTCGAATTTCCAGTTGTCAACTTGTTAATTTGAGATGAAACAGTTTGTTGCTGTGCTGGAGTCGATACTGGGCCTCCGATCTCAGAAGGTAGGCGTCCAGGTGACTTGTCTTGAGCTGCTGGCTGTTGTAAGGGGGTATGTTCCGTGGGCGTTGAGATTTGAGCAAGACCCGGTAATCGTGGAATTGGCACAGGCGTGTTAGAGATCTTGGCATTCGGTTGTTGTCTGTCCGCAGTCTGCTCACTCGACGGTGACTGCTGGGCTGCTTGTGTCTGTTTCGCAGACTTGGGCGCAATAGGCGAGCCTTTGCTCTTGAACTGCTGTAGAACTTGCTTCCCAGCGGCAGGAGAAGCGGGAGCATTCGGCGTTGGTGTCATCGCCGCCAAAAAGTTCGCCGGCAATGGCACTGGCGACTCTTTGAGTGGTATCTGGATTGGCTGTTCAGCCGACCCTTCATTCCTATCGAGAATTCCAGGTACTTACCTTGTACTCCTTGAAGACCGTCCCAATCTTGTGTTTGCTGCTTTGGTTAAGGGGTTGGGTGATCTGTTGAGCCTTCGGCTGAGTCTTCTGCTGCGGCTTTTGTTGAGATTTCTGTGTCTGCATTTGGGCCTGTGTTTGTGTTTGCGTATTCATATGCATGGGAGGTAGATACTGCGCTTTGATGGCAGGGCGATGCAATTGACCGAGGGCAGGGGGGTTCGTTGCTGGCGGTGCTGGCGCCGTTTTTGACATAGATTGCTGTTCGAAGCGATGCTGGATACTGGGAGGCGCCTGAGGAGCAGGCGGCACTGGCGATGAAGCCGGTAGTTGATGGTATGGCGGGTTAGGCATACCAGAGAGCTGTTTGGCTGGTAGTATCTTATCCTTCATTGGACCATTCAGATAGGCGTCCTTGTTGGCCATTATGTGAGCCCTGAGGTTGCCCTCGTACCCATTAGTGAATCCTCCCCAAGCAGCATATGGTGTTCGGTATTTGCTGGAATCCCTGAGAACAGGTTAACAATGCTCGCACTTGATGAACTTACGATCCCTACCTGTTGTGGTTGACCTGAAAAAAAGGATATTTTTGGTAGATCGATGTCTGTGCCTGCCAAGCCCCTCTCACTTGATGTTCTATGTGCCCCGGGGGTGCCTGCTGGTGTTGTGCTGGTGCTGGTGCCGGGGTCTGATAAGCCTGTGGATAAGGATGCGTTGCTCCAGCATGAGTTGGGCCAGCCGTGGGAAGACAGGCAACAGTGGTCCCTGGCCACTGATTGTGCTGATAGTGGACCGCAGTATTCGCAGGACTGTGTACTCGCGATGTGCTTCCAGGTGGTGTATAGGCTGGAGAGGATCTCACCTCAAACCTTTGAGCGGAGTAGGGGGGAGTAGCTTGCTGTCCTGCCAGGGCCGGCTGTGTATACGCATAGGGGTGATGCGCGGGGCGATGATGGCTTGGAATTTGCGAAGGGGCAGCTGGTGTGAATCTTTGAGTGGTGAAACTGCCCATGGCAGGGTAATTGTTGTTAGCAGAAGTTCGGGGCTTATACACATATGGCTTCTCCGTTCGGGGTGCAGAATAAGGAGTTGCAGACTGATAGGGTTGTCGTGGAGCGTATGTTGGAACTGGTTTTGGGGGTTTGACGGGCTTGGGAACCGTCGACAAGAAGTTGCCCATATGATTGTGACGCTGCTTGGCAGGGTCTTCAGTGAATTGAGCGCGTGCTTCGGTCGATGTTTTGGGCAAGTAATGCCAAACTTGGTCAGGTTTGGAGAAATCGATTTTAACCTGGTCTTTATTTGTAACAGGGTGAACCTGAAATTCAGCCCAGGTACAGCCCTCGACAAATGGATCGTCTTTCTGTGGCTTGCCGTCGTGAAGACGCTTGGCCTTCAGCTTCTCCTTGGCCTTCTGGGACGTGGGCATGGGGATGGCCTTTGCTGATGCCTTTGGAAGGCGGTAATCTGCTGGATCGGCGACTAGCAGCCATTTCCATTCGACTTCAATGCGGTCACTATAGAAGGTTAGTTTGGGTTTGAAAAAAACGAGTTGATACAAGAGCCGAGCATACCCATTTGGCAATATATCAATGAGCAATGTTTGCTCATCATGCCGGTTTTCAACCACAACACCCGCGAAGATATCGTCCTTAAGGTATTGCAACTGGCAGGTTTCGCCTGGCTGAAGCTTTGAAGCTGCCGTTCGAACGCGCGAGTCTGCCTCCAGCGCGTCTCCGTCAAGCTTCTTGTTTCGCTTTGTCCGATGGAATCGACAGCTGAACTGAAAGGCTTGTTCCTTGTATTCCGTGCCATCTTCACCAAATACTGGGATTTCCTCCTCCTCAACAAAAACACCAGCTGCAGCTGCACATGTTGCATGGTAAGCCCGAGCACATTTTTTCTGGGAGCATTGGAAGCATGCGCCTTGTTTGGAGCGGCAATAGAGGCACTTGAGTTCAAAACGGTCCTTGTGAATCTCTGATACGTTGACAACAGTCTCCTGTTGATCGATTGTTTCGATGTACGTCTCTGGCAAATAGTGGGCACAAAGTCGATGTGCTTTCCGGCCATGATCTGTAGGTAGTAATTCGGCTGATGGGATATCGTTAGGACAGAGGCAGCAAGGTGACTCAGCCTTGGATTTAAGACGAAGTTTGATCTTCTTGGCCTTAACCTTGCCTCCCTTCTCGCCAGGCCCACGCTTTCGCTTAAGGCTAGTCGTTTTGAACTTGACACCTGAGCCAGACGGCGGTGTGGGCATACCAGATTGCTCATCATCGTCATCTTCCTCTTCGTCCTCGGTTTCTTCGTATTCCGTTTCTTCGCCACGTAATTTGCGCTCGATCTCGTAGACATTAACCCAAACACTGTCTTGCGCTTGGGCACACTCACACTTCTTGGCGATCTTTCCGATATCAAGCCAAGAGTCGAGCGCAAAATTGACGGCCTCGGCACAGTTGTAGCCAAGATTGTAGCCCGAGTGGTACCCATATGGATATGTGACAACGAACTCCCCAGGATACGATACGCATTTGTTGACAGTGATATTGTAATGCGATTTTAGATGCTGAGGTGAGATGAGGAATCCTTTGTGACGAAGAAACTGGTCGCAGGCCTTGGCATCCGTGGGCCAGATATTCTTCATCGCAGCTTCGAAGCGGCGGGCATCAGCTTGGGAGATACTGTACCACTGCTTCGGGGCACCAAAGTGAAGATAGTTGATACTATAGAGATCAACATCTTCAAGATGCCAGGCGAATGTTGCTTTCCACATGCCAAGGTAAAGATAGGCCGTGTTGACTCCTGGAACTTTCGTACCCAGAACATCCAGAAGATTGGGGAGCTTGTTTAGATTCCATTCCTCGGTCGATTCGTCGAAAAGCGTACCCATGAGATCCGCTCCGTAGAGGGGAGGTGCATAAGTAAGAGTCTTCCAGTACGCCCTCTCGAGTTCCTCGCATCGTTCAGGGGTATACTCTGAGGTGTCCATCTTGTAATCCCAGTCTTTGAAAGCAGCTTCGTCGATCATAGCGGATCCCTCTCGTCGACTGTATTTACGGCGGGCAGAAACCGTTTGAGTTTTGGTTCTTGCTTGCCGGACAGCGCCCATGCGACCAACTGTAGGCTCATAGTCTTCTTCAACTTCTTCCCCTGGATCTTTCTCGATAGGTTCAACAGATTCAACAGGGTTATCCTCGATTTCGGTAGCCTCCGGCTTGGGCGAGACTGGGGTCATAGGCCGGTCTTCTCCATCCTCTACTGGTTCTTGCTTGAGTCGTTTTCCTCTGCCTCCTCGCTTGGCCGGTCGCCCCCTCCCTCTCTTCTTGGGAGTCGAAGGATCGGCAGGTTTGGCCACAGCAGCAGCTCGAGTTCGCGGCTTTGGCTTTTCGGCGTTGGCGCGTCGCTCACCACGTCGTGCTGGGGGCTGGTGTTCGCTCTGATCGCAAAGTTGACGCCACTGGGGGAGGTTGTAAGATCGACCGTGAAGGATGTTGACTTGACGATAGGTTCCGTTGGATCCCATAATGTCTTGCTTGATCGGTTCTCGAACCTTGACCTGCTTCACAAGGTCGTCGAGCTTGGGGAGGGCGTCTTTCCATTCTTGTGGGGGAATAATCTTGATAATACCAGATTTCATACCATAACTGTCAACAGCTTCCATCTAGAGTGCATGTTAGCGATGGAAACGAGGGTAGTAGCGGGCGACGTACGAAACGCTTAAAGTCTCTGAACTGGTGCATGGTAGGTTTAAAGATCGGGACAGCACCAGACCAGTGATCTGGCAGCACCTCTCCAATGTCATCGTCAGTCTTTTCCTTTTCATCGTCTCCGATGCCATTGTCACCGGAAGATATAGGCTGTGGCGGATCGCTCAGAATGGGTTCATCTTCGAGGTCGCTTAGTTCAGAGTCTGAGCCATCTGACTTCGCCGTGTTGTTACTATCGGGAGGCGAGTGCAAAAAGGCTGGGTCAGGGAGAGTAGTCGTAGGGCTTTTGGTATTGCTATCGACGGGCGCAGTTGCAACGACAATATCGTGAGAATCTGGCAAGGTAGCGACGGCAATGCCAGCGTCGATCGACGTTGACGTCGACTCCGACATTGTAGGCGATCACGTCGCAATCAGCGACGGTGCCATTGAGGGAGGAATTTAAAATTTTAGGTCCGTTTTTCGCTACGGCGTACGGCAGAGGATTGGAAATATCGATGCGGTCAAGAGAATTAATCTCGTTGTGAAGGGGGGGTTGCGCTGAGGTGTTGTTGATAATGAGCGATGAGAAGGGTGTGAGCGCAGACTCGGAAGGTTGTATAGTGGGTGAGAACCTGAGCCTGCGAGGTAGGGTAGGTTAGTAGGTAGGTGCAGGAAGTTGGTGGTCAGAAGGGCAGGTGATGCGGAGAAAATGTTAGCGGACGAATCAAAGTGCTCGCTTCGAAGTACCCTCTGAGCTAATTCTCATGAAGAGGTACCTACAGGCCGCGTCCTGTGCTAAGATTGCAACCTGATTTTGCCCCCTAAAAATGCATCCGGAAAAAACAGGGCAGGGAGGTACCCAAAAAGGGCCCACTAAACCCGCCATCATTCGATTTCGGAGGTTTCCATCATCGCAAAACTGCCCCCTGTTTTACAGATATGGAAATCAACAATTAAAGAATAAGCGTAAGCAGTGTGAATTATTCGATTGAATAAACACTATCGATTCTTATGAGACTCTAATAAGCGCATACATATTAGTGTAGCTAGTGTTGCTATTGCAATACCTTACTTTGCTTGGGTACTATTTCCAGAACCACAAATGAGACCATGACTTGCAGTCATTTAAAGATCTTCATCTGATGCAGCTTGATCAGATTGATAAGATTGGCATCTGAAACCCAATGCCAAAAAGCTGGGGACTTCGTCCACTACCGATCATCCTGGTCTGGCTATGTCCCACCTTGGCCCAGGCGTATCCGTATTAGAGCACCTCATATCTGACCTGACCCTGCTTCATTGGCTTGCATCACTGCGCTTTGTAGCTCCATTGCTCAGTTCTAGGTGAATGATGCCCATTTCTTGCGAACATACCCCTATATCCACAAAGTCTGTCTTGGTCAAAGAGCGATATTAGTTGGCTCGATGCAACTCAGTTAGCAGACAACAGTCCAACCTTATGATGACTTGTATGATCTTAGGATCAATCCTTTAACCGTATGCCTAAGCTTTTACTACCATTAGTAGAGTTGAGTTAAGCCGTGCCGTTATTTGGAAAATTTTCCCTGCCCATGGCGACCATGGAGAATCCGGATTCGCTTCACGATCAGATCAAAGTACTTATCTAGAACTAACGAAGACTTATGTAACTACTAGTCGGTTACCTATTATGGATTGAGATCTTCACGGCTGCCAAGACATACCTTGACTGGAACTGACGAGTCTCTAACGCAATTTAAGACCACAAGCGGGAAAAGGGAAGATTGGAACTTGGGGGTCTGTCGCTGGGACAGTATTTGGACCTCGACCAAACATAAGCGCTTCCAGGCCCTTGAGGTACTCACAATGTGCAACTTGATGGCTGCAGTTTGTCTGGTGTTTTAAGAAATCTAGAAGAAGATGCCGGTGATAAATGTATGAACATTCCCATCTACCGGCAGTTCGGTTTTTTCATTTTGCCAATACCTTTGTAAGAATATTATAAATTGACAACATTTAGATGAACGGAGAAGTCAATCGGACTGGAAAACGAAGCATAATTACAACACAACCCACATTGTAATTTAGGTAAACCTTATCATATTTCAATATCTTCTCTTCAAGATATCTCAATACTTGAATAGAAGTGAGGACAAAAAGAAGCCTGAACCCCTCTCGTAGACTTTTCTTTTCATTGTATAGGCAGGCAGAGTAAGGTGGTAGATATGATGCCGTAGGTATGGGACTCTCCGAGGCTTTTTAATCCAGGGATTGACCAAAGCTAGAGTCGTACAGTATTCAGTGACACAAATGGTTGGAAGTCAACCCACTTTGGAAACGTGAACCTGATATCAAGGAGTTGGTGTTCCCTATGTTGGTTCAATCACAAGTGCCGTCCGTCGGTTGGCTCCTTCAGCCCCGACTGGGTTCCATATCTCAATGCGAAAGAAAACCTTATTCTCGTATTAAAAGACAAGATTTGAGCATATTTATCGCCGTTTTGTCTTAGTCCGATGCCACAAGGAATCGGCAATTGAGCCTGCAAGGGTTCATTCAAGGGAGAGAGCCCCGCCGTGGTAAGCATTATCTCCCTTTATGGCGAGATCAGCAGTGTAAGTGGTCAAGACCAAGACAAAATGAGCCTGAAATCTCAGTACATATCACGAATAAATCAGGTCCTTGGTAATTCAAAAGACATTGTCTTAATATGTTCGCCCAACCATCGAGATCTTGGCTATTACAGCCGTCCACGCAGCTGTCTTATCATCTTCCCAGCCACTGTATCCCTCCCTGGCTTCACCCCGCACCCACTTCTTGGCCTTTTAAACTTATCACCGATGCTTCTTAAAGTAGCTGGACTGCAACCTCTAGCCCAGCCATTGGATGGCATCGTGGTGAACTGACCTATCTTGTCGCTTCCCGGCCCTCCATGACCTTATCGCATCCCCGCCTACACTAACAGCCTTGTTGGAGGGATGCCAATGGAATGTTGCGAGGAGTTTCTGCGCCGCTGTAGCTCAGCGTCGGCGGCTTGTACATGGACTTGGGTTGTGTTAGAGCTCGATCAGGCGCTGGTTGATGACGGTTTGCTGCAGCTGCAGCTTAGTTATACCATAAGCTATCAATGGCCCTCACCTCACCTCTCCCGGGTCGAGCTGAGCTTTGTCTCTTCTTTCTTTCTCTCTTTCAATCACCTCACCAGCTTAACGGTGTAGGAAAAGCCCCCCTTGCTACGATAGTTGACTGCCCACTATTACTATATAAGACACGGCCCCCATCATGGTTCTACTCAAGAAGTTCATCATAGCCGCACCTCTAGCCCATGGCGTAATTGCGCAGTCAACGGGCGGAGGGGAAAAGGTCTGGGCTGCAGTCGCATTCATCAATCATGGTGAAAGGGTGCCCATTGCAGACAATCTTAGCACCGTCTTAACGCCCGAGGGAGCTCAGCAGATGTTACGACAAGGCACTGCATTTCGTGCTAGATATATCAAGGACGGTGTGAACAATTCCGACTATGAGGACATCCAAACTGCATATCTCCAGAATCTCAAGCCACATGTGATTGATAACGACGACATTGATATTATCACACAGGCAGAACAATGGGTATCTTCTGGTGCTTTGGCTTTCATGCAAGGTCTATACCCGCCATCACCAAACGCATACGACAATAGTACTGGAGGCGAAGAAATTGCCGTGAACCTGGCTTCGGGCGACAACAAGACCGATTATCCCTTGGATGGATATCAGTATCCTAGCATTCGGATGCCAAGCTACTTTGATCCAGAATCCACTGCGTACGCCGATGAGCCTCTTTCTACCTTGCTGACACTTGGCTAACACAACATAGAGTGCAAGGCAATGCGAGATGTTCAGCCTGGCAGTCAGAGATCACCACAAACATTTCAGAACACAACAGCGCCCTGGACGACCTCTACGATTCAACTCTGCCATTCTACCAGAACCTCTTCTCTACTCCACCCTTTGAGGGCACAATTGACATTGATTCTGCCAACCTCTGGAATGCTTACCCTCTCTGGGAGTATGTCGATTATCAGTATCGTCACAATGAAACAGTTCATCAGGAGTTGAAAAATGCGAACTCAACGCTGTCTTTTCTAAACACCTATGCTCTAACCATGGTGCGTTCGGAGAACAGCAACGGAGGCGGCATGGATGACAATAGCGAGCTTGACGTTCTCTACTCTATCGCCGGACGCACTTTGGCGTACAAAGTCACGTCACAGTTTAGGAGCAACATCCGCTGGAACAACAGCTACAACAAACTCACCCTTATGTTCGGTTCTCTCGATCCTATCATGAGTTTTATTTCTCTCTCAGGTCTTCTCACCCAGGACAACATCTTCCAGGAGCCTTGGTCATCACTCCCCAAGCCTGGCGCAGCGCTGGTCTTCGAGCTTTTCGGACAAGACCCCGACTTTCCAGATTCACAGCCATCAACAGATAGTCTGCGCGTGAGAATGTCATACCGCGCTTCAGCAGATGCAGACGAGCCTTTCAGCAACCAGCCTCTCTTCCAGTCAGGCCCCGATGGTATTGCATATTCTAGCTTCATTCAGAGCATGAATATGATTGGGAGATCACCCAACCAATGGTGCGATATCTGCGGGCCAACACCTGCTCCTTGGTGTATCCTCACTGACCTGGATGGCGGCAATTGGGGCGATGATTCTTCTTCAATTGGACCCGTCATCGCAGGAGTCATCGGTGCGATTATTGCCATCGCCGTCCTGGTTCTTCTGGCTATATGTCTATTTGTCTGCGGCGGTCTTCGATTACGCCGCAAGGGCCCCAAAGAATTCTCACACACTGCTGCAGCTGCAGGAACCACTGCAGGAGGGTTCAAGGGACCAGAGAAGAAAGAGGGCGATGCCGATGTGGTAGTGACAAAGCAGGGAGTTCATCACGAGCGTGTTGGCAGCTGGGAGCTCCGAAGTCCAAATGAAATACCTCCTCAGACTTCGGGAATTGTGACTAAGGACCTGGGATCTCCTCCCCCTCCTCGGCGACTGTCGCTAGATGACAGCGATGACGATATCAGTGTTATGGGCGCGGCTCCAGTGAAGGCGCGGGAGAGTGTTTAAGTAGATGTGGACGAATGATGTCGGTAATTTAGGGAATTGGGGCTGCATTAGGATGATTGTGGCTTGCATGGTTATACCCTTTGATTCTTACGATCGCTCTGAGGTGTTGATATCTACTGGGATGGATTATGAACCGGCGTTAGTAATGGCGAATTTGCATATACACTCTTTTGGAAATGGGCTTGTTGTCGGTTATATATAATACAAACCGAGATACCTGTCGTTGTTTAGTAGGGTAGCTCAAATGGCTGAAACGAGATTGTCGTACGAACACAAGCTTTTTCTAGGCACGATAGAATTAGTGACTGCCTGGCTGACTGTAGAATCTCCGTGGTACTTAGAAGGACTATGATATGGCTGCATGGGTGATGTTATGAATCTATCTAACGGGGTATCTGGATCCAACACGTTTTACACAATAATAAACTCCTCCTCTTCTACCTGATCAAGGTCAAAAACTTCTCCATTCATCATCCCATGAACATAACACTCTCCGACAAGAATCCACGTCCCTTCTTCTCCCCTCCTCAATAAGAACGGCGTTCTCCCACCGTATAAAACAACTACTACATCCCCAGCATGCATGATATCTGGTCCAACGACAAACCATCCTCCAGCAGTAATCGCAAACCCACGATATCTCGTTACCAGGGTTGCCTCATGGCTCCATTTGAACCCATCTCCCGTCTGCGCAAGTTCTTGTACTTCAGGCCCAACCACACCGGGCTTGTTTAAGGCACGAACGAGATATGCTGCGCCGTTGGCAATCCACTCCTCTTTGGGGATGCTCTCATACGGCCGTGAGCGATCTGCTCCGATACAACCATTTGTTAGTGTCTGCACAAGGGCAAAGAAGGCAGAGTCTCCGTTGCGGTAACGTCGTTGTAGATTGAACGGCTCATTGCGGTGACAGATATCACGCCATAAAGCCTCAATGGGGAGACGATGTGGATTATTGCGACGGAAGTGAAAGGCGTTGTGCCAGAAGATCCATGATGGTCGGCGTATACGATCTAAACGGACACCATAAATGTGCAGAGCTCGTTTCTCATTATCGATATGTAGCTTGGGCCGAGCGCTTCCTGATGCTCGATGAGGAGTAACAGGTGTACCCATGAGATGAAGAGGCACGATACGCCAGTCTGGAACCCAAGTCGGTATGTCCCCTCTCTCCATAAGTCTCCGCTTGTACGTCGCCGGTATAGCATGACAGGCAGATAAAAGGAGAAGCGACTCGCACCCTGAGAGCTCCTTGACTGCTACGTCGTAAAAGATCTCCTCAATCGATTTGCTGTAATCGGCCACCAACTCTGCAAGGCGTGGACTGCCTGCATGGATAGAGAAGTGACCTAGAAAAGCGTGAACGTGGTCACGCGGGTCTTTGGAGAGGAGATGCCGTGCGCGATGGAGCTCGTAGATAAACGCTGCGCGGTTGTGATTGACATCGTACTCCTCATCTGGCTCAACGAACCGCTGATATAAATATCGGATGTTAGGCGTCAGGATAGAAAACCGGGAGCGCAGGTAGTGGTAGTCCTTGTTCAAGACGCCCGCGACTGATGAGAGAATCTCCCAATCAATCTCTGCATCACCCCAGTAAAGAGTCGCTGGTGCCCCTGTTCCGATCTCTTGGACGATCCATATACGGTTAAACTGCTCTCATCAGCATACATACAGCTCCTCAACACCTATATCTTCTAAAACTCACCCACGGCAGCCTCGTCAGATTTGACAAAGGCACCCACGGAGTTCTATCCTGACTTAGGAGTTCCTCTGAATGAACCCTTCGAAACTCATTGTGCATCTCTTCGTTGTTAAACACTCCGTTAAGATAATGAATCATATCCACGGCTTGCTGCGCCTGACCTTCTGTATCATGTCCCAGCCATACCAAAATATGCTGTGCTCCCTTGAATATGGCATTCATCAGACTGACTTGTTGACTTCGCTCCGCAATGTCATCCTGGTTGATGCAGACTTGATCTGCCCATAATCGGCGTTGTGAAGTCGGATGTCTTAAACGGCGGAGAGCACCTTCAATACTCCTCGTAAGAGTGAGGGGCTTTCCATCGCATAAAATCTCCGAGGAGCGACCGCCTTTGCCCCAACAATATGAGATAGCTTCATACTGTGGGCTGAGGTCAAGATCCTCGAAGCTGAGATGACCAACTAACGGATAATCGCCCGTTCCCGGCTCCAAAGTGAGAATACGAATTGAGTAGCTATTCTGGAACGGCGTATACTGGTATGTCTTTTGCGCTGATAAATCCCGTGTTTGAAGCTCACCAGCCATGGACGAAGATAAAGATATAGAAGAGTACGGAGCTTTGTGCGTGAGAGAGATCTGAGAGTGGTGGGGTGTATAATATTGGTAATGAGAAACGGTGTTGTGTAGGTAGACCGATACTTGAAAACCCAGTTCTTTTAGGTTTTTGGGAGAGCTGTCTATCCACGGGGTAGAATGAGCTCCTCTGAGAATCGTAGGGTTGTCAATCTGGGCTCTTTTTCGCAATGCACGTCGACTAAACAGTCGGACTGGATGCACAGGCTTGAATGACATGGCAATCCTCGGCGAGCTGGATATAGAATGAATGATAACTACAGTACTTCACAGGACGGACAATGACAGTACACACAACACAACACAGCCACTCACTCATCGTTCATTTTGCGGAGATCCCTGCAGACGCGATAAACAGGTGGGTAATAAGCGCTAATGTCAGTTAGAGAGGCATGTGAATTATGTGAGACATGTTCATCATTCAATCACTTGGAAACAGAACTAAGTGTAGCCTTCAAATGTTTGATTTGTGATATCGAGTGGCGGCAGGCCTTCTATCTAACTATACACAACTTTCCTGTGTCATCAATCGTGCCAAAAGAAAAATAAAATGAGAAACCAAGCGCATTATGCGATAGAACCTCGCATGAACGGTTCCTCCTTGTGTCCATAACGCCTAATCCCATCCCAATCCTGTGTGGGATCCCAAAGTTACAAATAAGAAAGATAATAAAGCGCTTAGTGCATGTCCTTTTCCCATTCCCAACAGACAATTAAACCATCCTTTATAGATCAATGGTGAGGAGCTCTAACCTCGATGTGACAGCGTCACAGCTGGCGCTGATACGTTGCACGCGAGCCATAGCTAGGGCAGCTGTGCACTCTTCCTCACCGGTATCGACAAGTTCCAGGCGCGCAAGAATCTTTTCCGACTCGACACCACCAAAGATGTCAACATGTGACATTCCATCGGTATCGAACTCTTTGGGTTGTTCAGTGGTGGTGGCAGCGGCTTCAGTGTGGAAGAGGGCAAATTCAGGGTCAGACTCGAACTCAAGATCAACAGGACCGGCGGCAGCGGGCTCAGAGACCTCAGGCTTCTCGACAGGACGCTCAATGGCGGGAACCTCGAGCTTCTCCTCCTCAGTGTCGAAAATGGGCTCAACAAAGTTAGAGGACTTGCCAGAAAGAACGGATGCGTCAATAGCATCGGGAACCTCAGGAGTGTCGACAACGAAGACCTGGGGCTGGAAGTTGAAAGAACCATCGAGAGTGAGCATGGAGAAATCCATGTTCTGCTCGGGGATCATGGCCATACCGATCTGCTGCTGAGAAGACTGCTGAGCGTTATAGGGATTGATGTCCTTGGGCACCTGTCGCTGCTCGGGCTGTGGCTCGACCTTGAGCTGAGGAGGCTGCTGCTGAACAGGGGTAGGGTTGCTGCTAAGGTTGTCCAAGAAGTTGGAGAAAGAGGGAGAAGAGAGAAGCATGCGAGTGAGGTCGGTCAGGCGCTTATTCTCGTCCAAAAGAGCTCTATTCTGGGCTCGGAGGTCACCATTCTCGCTGACCTTGTTAGCGATCTCAGACTCGAGCTGGGTGATGTATTCTGGTGACTTGTTAGTGGAATGCACGAAATGATTGAAGCGGAATAATCTTACCCTTTCTACGGGAACGGAAAGCGCGAGCGGAGACCTTGTTGCGAAGCTGTCGTCGCTCTTTGCTGCTGAGCTTCTTGCCCTCCTCGCTGGCGAGGAGTCGCTCATCCTCGTCCATCTCCTCCTCATCCTTCTTGGATCGGGGAAGGTTGGTCATGGGGCTTGTGGCCTGGCTCTCGGGCATTGAGGGCTTAGCTCGCATAGAGTTGAGGAGCTGAGTGATCTTCTGCTCGACAATAGGGTCGGTAGGCTGAGGAGCCTTGCCCCGAGACTTGGGCTGAGATCCTTGGCGTTGAGCCTGCTGCTGTTGTTGAATTATCTGCTGCTGCTGTCGCTGTTGGGCTTGAGCCTTGGCAAGGGCGGCTTGAGAGTGAGCGCCGGGCCAGAGACGGCCATTGTTCTGTGTAGGCAAAACTGGTGGCGAGGGCAGGCCGGCGTTCTCTTGTTCGATACTGCTAGGGTCAACAGTGAAAAACTGCTGTGCCTCAGTCTGCGACTCAAAGTCCATATCCATATCCGAAGCACCTAGAGTAGCCTGCGAGGGAGAGGTGTTGAAATCAAACAGGTCAGCCTCAGGGCTGAAGGTGGTGAGATAATCCATGCTTCGGAAGTCTTGATAGCCAGTGTTGTTTGTCTGGTTTACTGCCATGGTGTTGGCGATAGCACCGGGGACAAAGCCGGTCTGCTGTCGGTACATGTCATAGTTGTGACTAGGACCGCTCAGGCTCTGGGCAGTTGTGGTGGCGGGAGCAGCGACGGCTGCTGAGATTGGGCTTGTGAAAGTAGCCTTTGAGGTTCCTGATGGTGACACTGAAGCAGGAGGAGACTGGAAGGTATCGTACTCGGTGAGATCGAGGAGGGCGTCGATATCGACGTTATTGTGGCCAGGAGCCGACATATTGTTGTATTAGTTCGGCGATACCGGAGGATTGAGTTGGATTGAGTTGAATGAGAGATTGAGTTCGTCGCCAAAGTGTCGAGAGGTGAGAAGGTTCGAGTGTTGTTGTATATGGTTTGGACTGTTATGTTAAATCCTCAAGATGATGGGTGAAAGTAGTTGTTGGATTGAAGTTCTGTAACAGAAGCGAATGTTTAGAAGTTGAGAAAGGGAAAGATGGAACCAGGCAGAAAATCGGGAACTGGGGAGGACCGTATTCTATGAATGGGGTGGGTGCCTTGGTTGAAGGTACGTACCCGCCGGGTCCGACAACAGATCCCCGGCGTGCCAGGAACGAAGGAGCGGGTGCTGAAAGCCACTGTAGCCCACATCCAGAATCCACTGTAAACATGCTCAAGGCCCCCAATTCCAGGGGCTCTGCCCCTGAGATTGCCCCCATCAACCGCTATGAACCGCTAGATCATGGTCTGGCTGTCCTGTAGCGCCGCCCGTTGTCAGGGCTGACCAGGAGCAAGGATAGATCGGCGGCCGGGGATCCGACTAGTGAGAGAGAGGAGTGAGGACGCGTCAGCTCTTTTCTTGGTGGTGCAAGGTGGGCAAGCCAAGGGGTGGAAGCCAAGGGCCAAGGATGTGGATAGCTCTTTGAGGCAGCGTCGTATCTATTGGGGCCAATCAGAGGCAGGTTTTGACGACCGAGCCTCTCAGAGACAGTAGCGGACTTATCCCTGTTTCGCTCCCCGAGGGGTGCGAAGCGACAGCAAAGGCAGCCAAGTGCGAGAGTCTAGCTCCAAGAGAGCGAAACGAACGAGCAGAGACGTCTGCGGCCTGAGGATGACGACGCTCAACTGCCCTTTTGGGACAGGCTTGGTGCCAAAGAGTCCATGGCGGAGGCATTCTGGGCAGTCTCATGGCTCGTTTCGCTGCGCTTTTTCGTATGCATTCTTGCGGTGGACGCTGCCAGCTGAGGACCATCGTGAACTTCACCTGCAGCTGCAGCTACGAGCTTACGACTCTCATCCTCTGAGGCTTCGTGGCCTGGGCTCAATTTGGTCAAGCCTCAGGTTCATTATTTGGTTGCCTACGTTTGAATAGCATCATCCCCTCTTTGAGGTTTTGGAGCTTGGTGCAGACAAATCACGGCTAAATAATTCCTCCGTCCAATCGTTTTCATAAACAACAATGTGATAAAGAGCATCTGCTTGCTACCCATTAATTCCGGCGGCTGTTCGAACCCGACGGACGGTAAAGCGGCAGCCCATTGCTATCTTTCATTATGGCTGGAATGCTTATCAGCGTCTTGTAAGAAGCCTCTGACCACTGATATGTGAATTCTGCAGTGCAGACAGAATGCGGTAAACAATGTCAGCCAATTCACTGATCAGCACTGGCGGGTAGTGAAACTGCTCTTCCGTCCATTCCGAGCGTGGCTGTACAAAACAATAGAATTGTGCCGCCATATTGGTTGGCATGTGTTTTCCAAAGCTTGACTTTGCTAGTCCACTATTACGATATGATAGACACTCCAGTCTCCAGCATTGAAAGTTCTCCTGAAGCGACATGTATGCATTGCCAACTCATATCATCAGAGAAGAATTACTGATTTGATTCATTTCCTTCAACAACTGCTCATTTCTCATCGAAATGAACAGACAAGGTCTTGCCCTACCATAAGAAAGGATTGCGGGGATGACCATCACCGTCAATATCATCTATCGATTGCACTGCCACCGCCTTCATATCCCACCACCGAGCACAATCCAGACTTTTAGACTGTCCGTCCAGTTCATTCCCACCGTTCACTTTCCTCTTCTGTTCTCGCTGTTCCCTCGTGCGTTGCGTTGCTCGCTCTTATTACCCTTTGCTTGCCATTCTAATTCCACCGTGCCACGCTGCTATAATTGTGTAAGCCCACACAGTAACATCAGCGGGCATCTATGAGGCTGTGCCATCAAAGCAGTCTTGGCTTCCCAAGTAAGCTCAATGATCGACCCTTTTGGAGATCGTTTCGACCACTCGATTCCTCAACTTGCCCACGTCGTGCCACAAAGGAGAACACCGGCAACAATTAAACGCCGTCATCCGTTGCCGGCGGATTCAAAGCGCTGAGAGCATCAATTCATCTTCGGTGTTTTGAGTGTCGCCGGTGTCCGTCTCTTGTCACTCACTAACTATCCAAGCCTCAAACTTCCATGGTTTGTTTTTTGCCACACCCCAACCAATGAATATTCACTGCCCGTAACAAGACACGTTGATCGACAGTCTCGACAAAAATAGAACCTAGTCTCCAAGACAATGGTCGCCCTGGTACTGTACATACATAGTGGCAGGTCTGGCTTAACTGCCCTGATTATCTTCTCCACTGCCCCTGACGATACTTGGACAATGACACAAGATGCTACGGCATTTGCCGTGATTATGATGGAGTTTCATCCAAAACGCTTTGCTATGCTATCCATCCACGGTCCACTCAGACTTGTTTCACAAAGTCAACCCTTTCTACGCTTCATCCCACATACCGAAGGCCTCAAACAAGCTTTGCCTATGAGTTTCTGCCGTGGCGGGAGTCTCGAATTTTGATCGATCGACTGATGTTTGGGACTGCACCAAGCTTGAAACATCTGGTTCAGTTTACGGTTCGGGAATCCCCCCTTGAACTTGTTCTCGAGCGCGAACTGAACTTAACTGAAGTACACCTTCCATATTTTGACATGAAGCCCTTGATTCCATATTGCCAAGACTCTACTACCAACTACCGGCAGAGACAAAAGGTTAATTTGATGATCGATCCCTGGCAAAGAATATTACGTATAAATCATTGATATGGTTTGCATGGGTTAGACAGCATAGCCCTGGAAATTAACCACTGTTGGTATAATATACTGGCCTCTGCATTGTGCATAAACATGTTCTCTGAACGCCTGAAGCCATCTCGTCAGCCACTCACAGACTCCAGACCGCAAGGGTATAGCCACTATGGAGCCTGGGGAGAAGAGGCGAAGAGAAGGCTTAAAATTCGTTCATTGATTGCGCCTGGCGAAATTTGGCATCAGAGCTCGGGGTCAGTCACATGATTAAGCACGTGCTAGCGGTCACCTGATATAATATCAAAATCGACACGTGATTGGCTTTGTGCTACAGCCTGATTTGGGTTTCAGCCTCTTGAGGCCTTCCATCAAAGGCTCCATTCGCCTGCATCTGCATGCATTTGGAGAACCTCGTCGGAGCCTTACGCCCTACTACCGTGCGCGCCCAACTGCACTCGCGCCTGAACGGTCGTGTGTCCCTGTCTGTCTGTCTGTCTATCTGACTGACACATTCTTCACTTCGCCTGGCCAAAGTGTCGCCTGGAACGCGTCTGTCGGTTTGTATATACCGTGTCTGTGCCTTGCCTTGATACAGCCGACTCGTGAAAGCTTGAAACAGCCTCGGCCGTTGCATTTAGTTATTTGCGTCGCATCGCATCGCATCGCATCGCGACTACTCTTTTTGCCTGCATATCCCAGCTCTGAGAATACGGACCACATCCCACTCTTGCTTGCACTTGCATCGCATTCAGATACTCCAAAGAGGAACCCTCTTTGCCAGCGTTTTGCGTTACTACTCGGCCTCAGAAGGTCACTCTGAGCTGCTACTTTGCTTTCTTGAGCGCGTGTCAACTGAATTTATTATACTGGTCACTATGGTAAGCTGACCACAGCCGTTCAAAATGGGGAGAGAAAAACGAAACCTGCCCGCGGCTGTGGCAGGTGGTCCAAAGGAGAGGCACAAACGAGCCCAGAGATCTCAGTTTGATCATGCAGCACCTGTGCCTCCAGGCTTTGTTGCCAAACCAGCCCTGCCAAAGACAACAAAACATCACTCGTATTTCGAATTTGTTGAGAACAAGGACAAGAAGAAGAAGAAGCTTGAATTCAAGGTATAATGCGACTTTTGCGCGCCAAGGTTATCACAGCACTCACCACCACATATAGATTACTACCAAGAAAACACCCCCCCCTGGTTTCGAATTTGTCCCTGCCGGCAATCCTGAACTAACTCAAGCTTGCAAAGAACTATCACGGGAAAAGGATGCCATGATATTTATAGTATCGGTATGACATACACAGATGCAATATATCTCCCAGCTGTCTGTTGCTGACCTGGTCACACTGAAGAACGCAAAAGAAACGTCCGGCTCAAACAACTTAGCACACCAAGTCCACCGGATCGGGCATCACATTAGAGAAACGATTGTCGAGGAATCTCGTGCGAGTTTAGGACATGTCATGGAGCACATGCTTCCGGTAGTTCGCGGTGCTCCTGAACCTATTCCCGAATCTCAAGAGGAATATGATGCGCAAGTCGATGCTGCTCTGCGCGACTTGTTCCCAAGAATCCCGAACACCGATCGTCAGATGATTATCGAACATGCTTTCAGACGGGTTTGTCCTCCTTCCCCTAACATCTTGATACAGGCAACGGATATTTATTATCATAGGATGCAACGAACAAAAGCGAGAAGGAAAAAGTTGGCCTTTCGGAAGACATAACCCTCGCCCGAAGGGTTCAACTTGCAGTGCTCGCTCACATTCGTCATACTCATACCAGGTATGATACATTGCTTAGGGAAACTACCTGGCAGAATGCTCGCAAAGTTGTCGAGGCCCTTTGTTTGGACACACTCGTCAAGTGGCGAGGAGATGAGGAGAGCGGTCGGGACCAGCTGGATGAGATCCTGCGGGAGGTTGTCGTGATATCCGATTCCGAGGGTGAGGACTCTGGCAACGAGTCCGACTCATCCATCGAAGAGGTTTATCAATCTACGAATCCCATTCCTAGCAGACCTGTGCAAAGCATCTCTGGTCAAGCTGGTTCCGGTTACCGCCAATCCCCCAGACTTAGCCAGGGCGCGAGAACACCCGTTACGCCCAAGCCAAGAGGAAAAGTGAAGAAAGCCAAGCGTAAGACTTCCGCCGAGAAGAAAGGTCAACGCGGATTTAAAAGGTACCAAGCGTGGCAAGAAGCAATCGTCCGAAGTCGCAATGTCCAAGGCCCGGCTGCCCAGTCTCCCCAAGTACCGAGCATCCAGTACACACATGGGGCGCCACCGCCTACAACTTTGGTTCCTTTGGGTAAGGAATTGCCACCTGCCTCCCAGTTCAGGCTTGTCTCTGGAGGTGCAGGGCCTGCACCCTATGAGAATGGTTATGTCGGGAAACCCCAGTATTCCGCAAATGGTCATTTTATAAGCTCCGGGCCGCAAGTTGCTCGAAAGGTAAAGTCACCGTTCTATGAGACGCCGCCCACCACACACCCGCCTGTGTCACAGGTGGCCGATCGTTTGCAAGATATGCTGGTGCAATCCATTGAACCGACGTCTCCTAATACAATGAAACCGTCCTTTGTTCGTGCTGTACCACCCCGAGGACAAGGCTTTAGGAATGAGCCGCCTATTACCACAAATATGCAGCATCCAGCCATTATATCTTCTCCCTTACGAGGCCCTGATACAAGAGGCGAGCCCATGCACACTTCACGCCCTATAGTAGGCGAAGGATCGGCTCTTGGAGATAGACCCTATCAATTCTCTGGTCACGATCCATCTCCATCGCGCGATGGCATGCCCAATGTTCCCTTACATCGCTATGATACAAGGTCACATGGAATGCAGAGCAATCCTGCAAGGATTCTAGTAAGTCGCCGGACATATGATGAGGCACAAAGACTTGGAGATCGTGACAGGCGGATTGTCATGGAAGATCGCGGTGGGTTTTATGAGCGAGTCCCAGTCCGTTCAACCGGAGATCTTCCAACATCATCCCCTGATGAAAGAGCCCCTGAATATAGGCCTGCTCCAGAGCCGCATAGAGTTCCCAGAGAGCAACAGGTTATCCCTTGGCCAGAGGGCTCCCGACTACTATCAGGTAGTCGAAACAACGCACCCATTGAGATCATTCCCATCAACCGTGTGCCTCTGGAAGGCCGACAGCGGCCGATCCTCGCAGACCCTCGAGGCGTACCATCCCATATCTCTGCACCATCAGGAACTCGAGGTGATATTAGGAGTTACTTTGAGCGAGAGCAGCGTCCGATTCATTATAATCTACCCACCCCAGACCCTCGCCCAGTCATGAATGAGCCTTTGGCGCCAAGATACGAACCATTTCGCGAGGTGTAAGCAGAACATGACTCTTCAAAATCGAACAATACTTACATGATATAGTCGTCACCAAGAACGAATCCCCGATACCTATCAGCATCGGGAGCCAGTACATCGATACTACCGAGAAGAGCCCATTATTACGACAGACGGCCGACGGCCGCCGCCCTTACACCCACGTCGAATGGAGGATGTAATTGTGCTTGAGTAAAGCTGCAGGAGGATTTCATGAAATACGAGTACTGTCTGTTTTGCCCATGCGGGAACTTGCGCGAATGATATCTTCGCGTGAACATGACAATGCAAGGCGTTGGAGGTTTCATTGTGGATATTGTAGTCCGGCAAAGCGATGGTGATGGAATGAATTTTGGACGATGGCATGATCGGATGATACCCCAGTCGGAGGCAAGAATTGAATACAAGAAGTACTACATACATGACTAGAATTTTGAACAAGTTTGACGGCGTGATACAATGACAGAGTGTTTGCTAATGGATTTCGTAATTGCTTGACTTTTATTTACCCTAAAATAACCCATGATCTAAAATCGAACTTGAAAAATAAAACGAGTGCCCAAACCTCATGACGCTTCGAATGGGTATAACTAAGGCATCTAGTTGCGTCCTCTCCTAGGCTTCCCAACTCCTGACGGTCCATGCCTTTTCTCGACGCCCAGTCCCTTTCGTCCAGCAGAGATGCCTCCTCTTCCACTTCGTCCTCCACGACCAGCTCCTCTACCTCGGAAGTTTCCACGGCTACCGCGATCCCGGCCAGGGCTTATTCTGTTCTTGACTGCGGCGACATCGTTGTCATCCATCTCAAAGTCCTCGTCATCGTCGTCCTTTGTTCGGCGGTTGGAGAACTTGAGCTTGCCTCCGCGGCCACGCTTAGCCACATCCTTGCCCTTGAGGGCAGCGACGTAAGCACCGACTCCAGAAGCTTCGGGGTTGGGCTCGTCGACGTCCATGGCACCCTCGTCGTCACTGTCCTGGCCGAGGATGAGTTTGCCGTCAAGATCGACCTTGGCCTTGGTGCGTGTAGGCTTGCGCATCTTGACGGGCTTGGTAGAGGAGATGTTGGCGAGAGCCTTCTTGTCGAGCAGATCGAGAGGTTCATCATCGTCTTCAACAATGTATGTCTTGCCACCCTTCTGAGCCTTCTTCTTCTGTCTGGGAGCATCATCGTCGGAATCGCCATCGTCGTCAGAATCACTGCTGTAGAGGGCCTGGTCGTATTCGTTCTCGAACTGGCGCTTGGGCTGAGCTTCGTCATCGTCACTATCTTCGCCGTCGTGCTCGCCCTTGGCAGCATCCTTCTTCTTCTTAGAACGCTCCTTGGTCTTTCGGATATTGACAATCAACTTCTTATCGTCATCGGGGCAGTTCTTGTGAATGTTGTCGTAGCCAAAGCGACGGACCATGCGCTCAATAATGTGCTTGACCTTGGCCTTGAAGTGACCCTTGTGCTCATGACTCCAGACAATAAGGTTGGGCACAAGAGTAGAGAGACGAGGAAGCATGAGCTCGACAGGGAGACCGATAACGCAAACTTTGACGAAACCCAAGCAGCTCTTGACAATCTCTCGATTGTTGGAGGTGAGGAAGAGATCCATGGTTTGAACCAGGTCAGATAAAGTAGCGTCGCTAAGTTCACTTCGGAACTCATACAGAAGCCGGCTGATAGCAGTGATAGAGGCGGAGATCATGTGAGGTGTGCTACCAGCCAGACCAGCGCTGACCATAGTGAAGAACTCCTCGATATTGGCAGTTCCTGCAGGGGCATCGTTGGGCATGTGAGGAACCTTGCTGTTGTCGATCAGTGTTCCTTTGGCCTCGACCATTCGGTGTCCCATGCGAACCAGGAGGTCGTATGCTGTTTCACGTGCACGCTCGTTGTTCTCCTTACAAGAGATAACAACTTCGCTGAGCACGGCAGGAATGAAGTGAAGGGAGGTGTCAGGGATGAAAGGTAGGAGGGCAATGATGGCAGTAAGGCGCTCTCGTCGAGCAGGGGCCGAGACCTTCTCGGTGCTAGAGAAGATGAGGTCTTGAAGCTCGCCGCTTCTCTCTTGGAGAGCAGCCTTTCCAATCTCAGAATCTGCCAGGCGAGGGATGAGCTTGTATGCCTTCTTCTGAAGTTGAGGCTCCTCCTCCTTGTTGATGATGACTTCGGCGATCTTAAAGAGAGCGGCAAAGCTTTCTCGAGGAAGATAGACGGACATTGTGATAACAAGATCCATCAGCGTTTGAGCTGTTGAAGGCATGTGATCCTTGGACTTCTGGGTCTCCTTCTTCTTATCTTCCGGCTTTTCCTTCTGTAACTCACCAGCAAGCATTGTGCTTACACGGTCGAAAGTCTCCATCAGCTCAGCGTTAGGTGTGATGCTGAGGAATGTGTTTATGGTCTGAAGGATAGGGCCGCGGCTTTGGGGAAGAGTTTGCGTGTAAACGTTGAACAAGACTGCAAGCATGTTTCCTGCGAACTTGGAGAGGTACTCGAGGTTCTTCTTGGCATCAGCACGGCTGATTCGGCTCTGGAGGACAAGATCCTCCTCCTGATCCTCGATATCGGCAATGGCCTGGTTTGACTCAATCAGAGTCTTGAGTGCCCTGCAAACGTCTAGTCTCAGCTCAACCTGCTTGTACAGGATATTAGCCACGATCTCTGCGAATCCTTGGTCGAAAGCCTCAGTAAGGTCCAAAGGAAGATCACAGTAGCCGGGAAGGGTAGACCAAATCTGTTGAACCACTGTCTCATAGATCTTGACCTCCATTGTCTTCTCAGCCTGACCATGGTCGAGAACCCGTTGGAACATAACCTCGCTAAGAGGAACCATCTCGCTCTTGAAGTGAGCCAGGTTTGTGTTGCTGGTGTAGTCTCGAAGGATGGGGAACATCCAGGCACGGCCTGGCTGACCCTTTGCTGGCTTTGCGAGGTTAAGGGGGAGGATGGAGAGAACAGCCTCGGGGCCCATGGCTCGGATCGCCTTTCCAATGACCTCATCGGCATCATTCTTGTTGCGGAAAGATCCATTCTCTCGAATCTCGCCAATTGTCTTGGTTACGTTCATCATGATAGGATACGACCTCCACCTCAAGGTGTCGAACATGGCGCCGAGGACGTTGAATGTCTGCAACCAAGCAGCCTGGAACTGAACGGTCAACAGAGACTCTGCTGACTTGGCAAGCTTTTCAAGGATCTTCTCGTCGTAAATGGAAGGCTCGAGAATGACCTGTCGAGGGATACAGTTGGCCATGAAAGACACCAGGCATTCTGAAGCAGAAATTCGAATGTTCTCGGAGGGCGCCTCGAGGAACTGGGCTACCATATCGAACAGCTGAGGGAGGGTTTGGAAGGTCTCATCAGGCTCAACCTGCGCCGAAACATCGTATCCTCGGGACAGAATGGCGAGCCACGGGGGAACAAGCTGGGTGTCGTTGGCAGCTGGTCGCAGTTCAGAGATGATTTCCATAAGTCGTGGGAGCTTGGCCGATGAAACCTCATCCGTCATACCCTCGAAGATCATCTCGAAAATTTCGAAAGCCGCCATGGTCATGTACTCGTTTCCGCTCTTGGCAATGCCCAGCAGGAGCTCGCACAAAGACTCGATCTTCTTGCTAGGCCAACCACCACTAGCGGCCGCAACGGTCTTGACCAGCTGGAGGGCATGGATCATAGCAGGGTCATGAGTAGCGTCCGCCTTCTTTCCCTTGCGCGCCTGCGCAATCTTGCCGGCGAGATCCTCGAGGTTCTTGGTGGCAGTCTGGGCGCACATGTCGGCAGCAGGGTGGTCCAGCGAGGGGCTCGGGGGCGGGTTTCGAAGGACCTTCTTCAAAGCATCTTGCGACCTCTTTCGCACCTTCGGTCGGTGATCCACAGACATGTTCAGGAGTCCCGCAACAGCTCGTCGAGGACCGATCTGAGAAACAGAAAGCTCCCAAGATGCAGCATCCTGGGCCAGAAGAAGAGATTCCAGGCATCCTATGGATGATCGCAACAACGGGGCCTCGGCATCTTGCAACAATAGTACGGGGGCGAGAAGAGTAAGAATTTGTGTGAACTTTGATCGGAGGAGAGGCTGCGGGGCATAAGGCGTAACGACGTCGAGAAGGTAGACGACAGGAGCCGCCAATTCTGGGTTCACGGTGTCATTGCTGTTCGCCTGTTGGAGAAGGGCAAGGAGAGCCGCAAAATATCCTGTCGGCGTAGGAGCCTCGTTCTGTTCCTTGAGAGTCGACTCGACGGCCTGAAGTACAACGACAGTCTAGAAGCAAAAGTTGTTAGTGTGCGACACAGGATTGAAGGCGCATGAGATAGAAGGGTAGGATGAAGCATACCCTCTTTTGACTCTGTAGACCAGGTGACTTGATCTTGTCCAGCTTTTCGGCCAGAGAAGGAGTCGCCATCTTGATTTTTGAGCAATTCAATGCGCAACCACCAACTGGATTGTTCGGTGAAAGCAAAGACCCCAGCCAAAAATTCCCAAATTTTTACTTACTTATCGCACCCCGCTGAGCCGATAAGGATATGGGTGTGGTGGCTAGTGTCTGCAACTACGCCACACTCATCAACCTCCTCGTTATGAAGATGTGGCGTCAGCTTACCGCTGTATCCGAGCGCCTACGTACTGTAGCTGTGCCCCTCGGAGGTGATGTTGGGTTAGGTGTTAGCCGCTCGTGCCTCTTATTCCTCAGTCGCAAATACGTCTATAGCCTCGTTTTCTCTTCCAATTGTCGTTAGGGAGACATCATGGCTTTCCTCATTCTCGTTATAGGAGATCTCCATATCCCGGATCGGGCGCTTGACATTCCCGCCAAGGTACAATCCAGCGCGCAGTACTATGAAGGTCGCGCGCACCGCTAACAGCGTCTCCGTATCTGTAGTTCAAGAAGCTCCTCTCTCCCGGAAAGATCAGCCAGGCGCTTTGCCTCGGAAACTTGACCGATAAGCACACGTACGAGTATTTGCGATCCGTCTCCCCCGACCTCAAGATCGTGAAAGGCCGCTATGACGTCGAGGCCACCTCCCTGCCATTGACTCAGGTTGTCACCCACGGAAGCCTTCGTATTGGATTTTTGGAAGGATTCACACTTGTCTCTAATGAGCCTGACCTTCTTCTGGCTGAGGCGAACAAATTGGACGTGGATGTTCTGTGCTGGGGTGGTACTCACCGCTTTGATGCCTTTGAGTATATGGACAAGTTCTTCGTAAACCCAGGCAGTGCGACTGGCGCATTTATGGAGGGATGGAGCCAGGAGGGCGACGAACCTACACCAAGCTTCTGTTTGATGGATGTATGTGCTTTGCCCACTATCTGCGTTGAGTTTGATTACTGACCTACCCTTCCTAGGTTCAAGGTATCTCGCTCACCCTATACGTCTACCAATTACGAAAGGACGACAAGGGCAACGAAAATGTGGCAGTTGAGAAGGTGACATACACAAAACCAGTTGAACCTTCAGCAGGAGGATCATCATGAAAATCATATAGATAGGGGAAGTTTACATTCAGTGACTTATCAAGACCAGCAGCAGAATTTATACCCAGACACCCTCTGAACAAACACGAGAAAAGGGCTTTCATATCCAGCAAAGCATCAATTGGGAAGACGCACTGCCAATGTTGACCAATTGGTCCAAGGTGTCCAATAAAGAACATTACAACTGTAAATACAAATATTGATTAAAAAAAAACACAATTATCCAGCGCTTTGTAGAGGTATCTTGGGCATGTAACCAGTCTGAATGATCCATCAAAGCAGTATCAGTGCCGACAAGCAACATACTCCTTTTGAAGAAACAAGAAACACCAAACTTCTCAAAACGCCCAAATGCTCTACCTAACTCCCGCTATTACAATATGCATCATTACAGCATCATACTCCTTCGCCTCGATGAGGCACGTTCTCTAGCCCCAGGGCCCTCTTCGGCGTAGACAGCAGAAGAGACACGCCGTGGGGGCCGACGAGCATTGGCCTTCTTTTTGATCTCAGCAGGAGCCTCTTCTTCGTTTTGTGGTGATGACGGCGTGAATTCGTAAATATCAACTTCGCTGACTCCAGTTGTGTCGGATGCAGACTCATCCTTGACGTCTCTATCCTCGTGCGAGGTTTCGCTACCAGCAACGAGCTCATGTATCATCATAGACGTGCGCCTGCCACCTCGCATAGGTAAAGGCTTAGTGATCTCAGGGGGCGATCCCTTGCCGGCCAAAGGGCTAGCGGGGATACTTCCAGGCTCGTTCTCTGTGTGTGCAGCATTGGCACCGGGCAAGCTCTTCCACGAGTCTTCAGCACTGCTCTCACGCTTCACCCTGGCTGTATCCGGGGCCTGCTCAACTACGCTGGACCGACGGGTATATTTACCCTCTCCGGCTACGGCATCAAGCATCTCCTTAGTTGGTCTTCGCATTTTGTCTCTGAGATTAGGCTCGGCGTAGCTGACTGCGGTCCTATTCCGTCGGCTGGGCCTCGCTGGTTCTCTGCTTGCATTGACGTCGCCAGGTGGAGGGGTTCCCCCTCGGCCTGCTTCCTTGGATGCGGTGGTATCTGGTGAGTTGGGAGTGAGCAAAGCGGGGTCTGTGAATGGCGTTGCCAGCCCACATGGCACCTCGACGACTTCAGGGGGAGCAAGTGGCTCGAGCACAGTCTCAATAGCGATAGGAGCCAGGGACTTGGACCTGGACTTCGGACGCTCTTGAGAAGCCTTGGATCTTATAAGATCAGCTTTAGCAGCAGCAATCTCATCAGTAGCGACTGGCTTGGAAACCTTCTTTGGCGAAGACAAATCGTCGTTCGTACTCTTCGCTGCCAGGGGCTTCCTTGCACCTGTAGCATTTGCCTTCTCACGCGCATCCTTTCTCATACCGTTCAGCTCCTTCAAAGTTCGACCTCCAGCCTTCTCACGGATTGAATACTTCTCAGTGGCGATCCGGAGGTTTTCGTTCTCGTTATTCGTCCTTTGGCCTCTGCTGGTAACCATATCATCTCGAGCAGCGAGCTTTCGCTTTGATCCGACCTTGACGGGTTCAGGTTGAGGTACTGGAGTTTCAATAACTGGGTCTTGTGCCTTGGTATCAATTGACTTAGTTGCCAAGGGCTTTGTCTTCACTTGTCCTGATTTTTGTATTTTGTTGGCTTCCTCATATTTCTTCTTTTCAGGCGAAGGTGATCTGGGTAAGGTTTTGGAGGTTTGGGGAGATGTGAGCTTTTCAGGTGGTGCGAGTTTCCTCTTTGGACTTTCTTGTACGGGTGCTGGCGTAGGAATGTGTGTAGGGCGTGAACGCGTAGGTGAGTCGATCTTGACTGGCTCTTCCTCTTCTTCCTCTTCAATAAACTGGGAGACAGGAGGAGGTCCAATGTCTGGTGATTGAGATGATTGAGAAGTGTCGGAAATTTCGTCATTATCGGCTTCTGACCGAAGTGCCAAGATCTGCGCGGGACTACATGTTGTTAGAGAGCTTCTGTTTATATTGTGAGTTGACTCACTTCATGGACTGTCTGGGGTAAGATTTTGTTTCTGAGATATGTCCCAGTTCCTCAATGTCACGGGCAATATCCCGTAGGCGTCGCTGTGAAGGGCTGGGTCGGGCTGAGCTGAAGCTCAGCCTTGGCTTTGTTGACTTTCTTGGTCGTGGAGAGTGTCGTTTCATAGGCGGCTCAAGACCAAGACCAGCAAGGAGGGTGCCCCATTCTGTAAGCTGAGACTCCAGCTTTGCTTTGATTGCAAGTGCGTGGTCGGCAATCCGTCGAGAATCGTTATCTTCAAGCTCTTTCTCTAACTCAATGATACGGCCTCGAAGCTCGAGATTCTCGGATAGCATGCAGGCGCAGTCATTCTCAAGTTCTCGGATACGAAGGGCACGTATGTTGTTTGATTTGGCAAGGTCGCGGTTCTGGCGTAGTAGTTTCTTTCGAACTAGATCACAAGACATGGTCAGCTCGCGTCATAACAGTCGTAGAAGCCCAAGATGTTGCAACATACGCGTTTCGAGACTGTCCGTAGACACGGGGGGTTCGTTCAGTCTAGCCATAGCTCATAATGTGATGGATCGTGACAATGTGCTTGAAGTGTTTCCTGTGGAGTTAGATGAGCGTTGCAGATGTGCTTTCGTCAAGTCACGGAGTGTTGTTGAGTGTCGGTCTGAAAAAGGGAATTTTTGGTTGTATCTATTTACTGTTGTAGCTGTTTTTGTCATAGCGCTAGGATACCGGTTGCCCCAGCTACGGCATCTCCCCACGTTGAACCCCACCATCGTTGGACGCAAACGCTTCAACTTTACTGACAAGACAGAGGTTGGGCGTGGATTAACTCAGTTTGCTACACGCTTAATACGACCATGTCCTACCCAACGCGACCAATATCCTCGCATATGCGCGCACCGAGCGCGTCAGCATCTTCCAGTAGCCAGTCACCAGCATTATTAGCGCGCATCGAAGAAAAAAAAGCCGAACTCGAAAACTTGAAGGAGCTTCGAGAGCTCAGCGCAGCGGTCGCAGCACAGATGGAAGCTCTAGAGCAGAGGCTGTCGACCCTTTCCAACGGCACAGAAGGTAGGATACCACTGGGCAGCTGTCAGTGCTTGGGCTGACTCTTGGCAGCAATTGCAGCAGTTGTTGGAAACTGGCATAATGTGCTACGTGCCATCAACATGGCTTCTTGTATGTGCTCGACAAATCATGAAACATTAGGCTTTTCTAACCTTTTTACAGCTAAATTAGCAAAGACGGCAGCCGATCCTACAAACCCGCCAGAAGATTCACCAGGGCCGCTCCCCCAAACTCTAGTCCGAATTCCCACAGAGCATGCACCAGCGTTACAGGCTCAGGCAGATGCCGCTGAAGCTGCGGCCGAGGAAGAAGAACCATGAAAATACGCGATATGAGATTAACAAAGCACGAGCGTCACCATCCATCCGTTTCATGGATTTCTGGGCCCCGTTGGCAGGTTCTGGAACATTCATGCTCAACAGGTTCTTATCTGTCAACGCTCACCAACACCTCAGCATTCTCGCCAAAATACTGCCAAATGCCGGGGTTTAATAGGTCCATGAGACAGTAGCCAGGGTCGCAGTTTCTGGCCGTCATGGTCAGCACAAACTTCATGATGGGTCTCATTTGACCAAATGATGATCCGACGACTTGCAGAGAGTCGTTGAGCAACCAGCACCTTGACTGCGAGAAACCCTTCGAACGGATGGACAGGGTCTATGGGGTATTAGAATGATGGTCGCCGGCACAGAGGTCAACTTTGGATGCTTCATCTGCCTTAGTCTCCCAAGACAAAATTCTGAACCAAAGCCAACAGGGTTTCCTATGGATCCTCGAGGGGTGCTTGGAAAGCGACTATGCGTTACTTGACTACTAATGCTACTACATCTATATTTGTTGACCTCCCTAAAGGCGGGTGCCAAAAAGGTGGTTTCGTTCCTAGGAAGATCTAGGGAACACTGTCGCAGACTGAAAGAGTAACTCATTGTATCCTTCCCTGGCCAAGCCCGTGCTTTGCCATGGACACTTTATCAGATGTCAGGCTTAGCTAGTCGAGTTAGATCATTTCCAATACGCGCAATCTTGCGTGGAGTTGGTGTCAAATGTTAATAGAGGTGGCTATAAGATTTTTTTTTCAAGTGCTCAACGGATCTTCCTAGCGTAGGCTTTCACATTCCTGGTTTTCTTTACCTAGTTGAGAGTGGGTGCGAAAATATTTTGCATGCTTAGGTACCTACCCAAACAAAGAAGTTTGATATTCAAGCTGACAGGCAATGAAGTGATTGTCGGCTTTCCCTGATGAGATAATTATTGTGGATCTCTTTGCATCCATGTCATTTGGGGTGCATATGCTCAAGTGGAGTATAATTGGATATCAAGACAAAATGATCAACACGTCCATCAATAGAGATACCAGTTCTAGAACGTCAACGCAGGCTTGGTATGAGCTTGAAAATTCCAAAGACCTAATAGCCTTTGAGCCTAGATTAGAAATGCTACCTGGCATCTTTAGTGATATTCGTATATCTTAAATATTTCTTTTAATAACCTAGGCTCCGGGTACCGAGATGATGATTCTATTTAGGTACCTCTGGTGGCAGGTTTTATTATAGCCCACCTTGAGCTTATGTACGCATGTATGTATGAGCTGCACAGTGGGACTGCCGCTCTGGAGCTATCTTAACCAATAGAACGTGGTTTTGAGTCTCGCAGGGCTAAAACCGTTGAAGTTATGAAATGATGAGACATGACTCGACAATTGAGTTGGAAAATGGCCTTGAGGATAAAGTTCAGACGGCGTTGATTACTCTGTAACTTTATTCAAGAAAGGGCCTTTGGAGATGTTCTTGCTCAGATTGAAATGTTGGAATCCATACATAAAATAAGTTACCCAATACATGTGGAGGGAAAGTTGGGTTGGATGGCAACATGCAGCTTCGCGGTTGCCGTGGTTCAGATTGTTGTTGTTTTTATTGACGTCGTATTGCAGCTTACAGCCACTTTCTTCCTCCTCTCCTCTCATCAACAACATCAGCATTTCTCTCTCCCCCGCTCATCTCATTCATCTCTCTATTGCTACTACGTAGTAGGTATTTTGGTCATCTCGTTCTTCATCTATTTCATCCATCACATCTCACACTCAGACCAGCAAGGCCCCGCTGTTGGCCGTCACCTTATCCCTGTTGCTCGCGAAATTACATTACACTCGGGTCGGTCCCTGGCTATTACTCCTGGGTTTCGACCTACGACACGCCTTGTAGCGCCCCAGTCTCAGTCATTGTCTCTCCGGAGCCTCTCACAGCCCTGGCTCTGCCTCTCGCCTAGTTCTTAGCCTTAGGGGTCTGGTGTCCATCCCTTGACTCCATCCAACAAGACATCCATCCATTCATATCCATGAAGCTCATTATCCCGAGGCCATCCATGACCATGGGCCATCAACCCCAAGTCCACCGTGCCACTAGCGGGCCCGCGGCCGGCCAGGATGTTAATTTCGTCGAACCTGGTTCTGCTTCACAACCCTTCTCGATCCCCTCTTCCTCTCCGTCATCTCGAGGGATGCTCCAAGAGCTTTCAGCTGATCAAGTTCATAACAAGAGTCTTGCCTGGAACTCACCTCGGCACGACCAGAATCAGAATCAGAATCATCAACTATATCTTAAGTCAAGTCCTATCAAGTTATCTGCAACGACATCATCGCCTTGGGGGTTACGGCGCCCACCAGTTGCGTCCGACACTTTCGAACCCCTTGATGTGGTTCCTGAAGAATCAGTTGAATCCAGTGACAGTGATACGACGGCTAGTGAGCACTCGCCTTTGACTTCATGTGAGGTACCGTCTCAAGGTTCGTTCCTTGCGTCTTTGTTATCGTGATCCCCAGGCTTGATTTGCATGTTGAATCTGAATTCACTTCTTTTCCATGCGTTTTGCTAACACGATGGCAAAGCAAACACTATCAGATCTCACCCACTATTTAATGAGTGGCCCCTAGCCGAAAACGATATTAAGAAACTCTGGACAGGTCAGTTTGAATGGCTTTTGTCGGTCCAGGCGCCAGCCAGGAACGCCCAAGACCGCGGCTCTCTCGACGACGGCGAGAACAATCGCCATGACATCGGGACCAAGGTTTATGGCTGCTGCTTGATGAACCGACAGTCACGAGCGGACGCACCTGATAACCCAGAAGCTGACCTCTTCACCTTTGTAGCCACACCATTGATTGCTGAGGAGTGTCTGGATTTAGGATTTGATCCATCTCAGATTTCCCCCAACACCGCCAACATGGCATTACCTCCACCTCCAGCGTATGAACTTCACCAAACCGTTCCACTGAAGGTTCCGGAAGTGGTAGAGGTGGTAGAACCTGTTTCACCTTCTACAACTTTGATCAGTGAAAGGAGCAGTAGTTATGCGGGCTCTTCGAGAAACGGGTCCTTTTCGGTGCCCAGAATCGAGGACTCTTTCGAGGAGCTTGATAAGCTTGAGGATGAACTTGAGGCCATCAAAGCTTTCACACAGCCACGACGCATCACTTTGGTTGAGAGTACTGCTCCCAGTGCTAAGCATCTGGAGCCGCCCACCGCGAGCAACAGACCAACTCTCTCCAAAAGAGCATCCGTGATTGGTATGTCTTCTACAGTTCGTATCAACCCCACTGAAAAGGCACAACCTCCTCTTCGACGGTCAACTTCTCTTGTGTTTCGAGAAAAGAAGCAGGATGATTCAGACAATTCGCCCAAGCCGAAGCGAGAAACTACACGTGGAAAGTTGCCCAACTTTCAATCCGCCCCGCTGAAGGCACTTGTCAAGTCCACGAAGGCTCCTACTATCCCTAACTTCGAGCTTCCCGGTGAGGCTATATCTCGACGTCTGAAGGAACAGCGCGAAGCTCGCCGAGCTCAACAGGCTGAGGCTCAGAAAGCTTATGTACCTCCACCGAGACCGAAGTCTAGCAAACCACTTACCAAGCCGAACTTCGAGCTTCCGGGTGAGGCTATTTCTCGCCGCAAGCGTGAGGAGCGTGAAGCCCGCCTCAAAGCGCAAGAAGAAGAGGAGCAGAAGAAGCGAGAGTTTAAAGCGAGACCTATGCGAAATAGTTTTACGCCGGGTAGCCTCCCACGAGAAACGATTACCAGTCTTGCTCGGCAAGGGAAGCTCCCACAAGATGAGACCGCCAGGTTACCAACTTCAACCAAGGCCAAGCGTATGTCTACCACAAGCCTTCGACCAGCTACTACATCAGAAACCCAAACTTCACAAAGTAGAGGCCGACTTTCTACCGCCACGTCACGAGAAGACCTTAGCCGTGGAACCTCGACATCTACTGGAAGCAGCAGTGGAAAGCGAGCTACGCTCACAGCAGAGGAAGCATACCAACTCAAACTTCGTGGCAAAGAAATTTTCCAGCGAGATAACACAAGCTTCACGCGAGACAGGGAGCGTGAGAGGCGTGAACGTGAGGAAGCGACACGCCTAGCCCGTGAGCAGGCGGCGGAGCGCTCTAGAATTGCGAGCCGGGAATGGGCAGAGAAGAAACGCCGTAAGGAGCAGGCCATGTTGGAGTCCCTCAAAGGACAGTGAGTGTTTTAAAGCCAGGCGAGTGCTTGTATTTTTGGTTCTTCATTCTTCAAAAGGCTTCTTCTCATGAAGGAGAAGCATTTGGTTCTCTGTAATTTATTGAGCTTAAGCTTGGAGTTTGGCAGGGATTGGAGTTTGAGCACTAGTTTTGTGCCTGTTTGTTATTAAGATATCGTTGCTTCGAGAATTTGTTTTGGCGTTTGCGCGTTAGTTTTTTTAGGGGGACATTGGCGTACCAAGAGAACCTTCACTCAGCCAGAGATTGTACACTTCTGCAAAACTAACTTTCAGAATTGAGGCTGTCATCAGATTATACAATCAAACCCCTGTTTTATGCCGGTAGTTCTTGTTAGTTGTAAGAGCAATGCCACTTTGGCAGTGATATAAGTCTCAATGGGAAGACTGAACACACTCGGGTAGGAGAACTGAGAACCCAGTGATTCGTCGCATATATGAACACATCAGTCAACGTAGTCGCTGTGCACCAACAACTCCTGGGCAACAAGACCTGGTCCTCTAAGATTTGTAGGTAATGTCTTTTTGACTACCTGTCTGCAGGTCTCGCATGTGAGGCCCCCAAAAGTTCCAGCAATTCTGCCTTTGAAGATCTGGATCACCAACATCAACATGAGCTCTGAGATAAATTCGAGTCGTACAATTATTACATAACATTTCATCAATTCGCTCGCTATATACCATCTATAAATCCATGTTTCAACATCATTCGGCTTCCGACTTCTAAAAGACACAGAATCCCCTTGACAACTAATTTGACACCAACTATCAACTTTCAACATGACTTTTCGCATATCTCCTTCACCCAAGTATTACCGGGCTGTAATGAGTTGCCCTTTCGATCATGCTGAACAGGGAGAGAAATAACTCCATCGTTCTTCGTATGTACAGATTCCACCTCGTGATGTTAACGCATTCCAAGCGTAGGCCCCCTTCATTGCTCCCTCTGAAGCCAAATGGGAGGAAAGAAAAAAAAACCAGAAATGCCCCGTTTTGAATGTGTTGGATTGGAAAAAGAAAAGTTTATCTTGAGATAGAGCTCAAGATTCCAAGAAGTGAGTGATTAAGTCGCACCCTTTTCGGAGTAGGTGACTGGTTGTTTAAAAAAAAGAAAAAAGTAGATGCCGGAGTGTGAAACGCCATTCAAGTGCATATTCCACCTCCTAGCGAGAGATATCGAAAGGACGTGGGTATCTTTCTAGAGACATAGGAAAAGTCATAGCGACCGGATTTGGTAGCACAGGTAGGATTGGGGCAAAGGTTAGAAGTTTTGTGAAATACCCGCACTCTGTTGGGGGTAGTGAGATGGATTCTCGATGCGTGTGTTCCGTCGTGCCGGGTTGTCGCGAATGATTGCTTGTTGGGGGCCATTATCACTGTAAGGATTCTGAGAGTATTGATCGTAGTACGCGCCACCAGCACCATATGCTGCTCCCATAGGGTCCGAGGCGTCGGATCGTCCAGCAGCGCTATAAGAGGAGGAGGCATTTGAGGGTCCACGGTGGACGTCAGCGCCGCGGTTGTTGGCAGCTGAAGGACCCATTGCTCCGAGAATTTCACCTTCTGGTGAATGTGAACCATCCATAAGCGGCTCACCAGAGCGACCGTCTGACATATTTCCTCGAATGGGCGAGGTAACATCTGAGTAGGCTCCATTGACACCACCAGATAGAGTAGTAGAAGCCTTGCGACCAGTGGAACCAAGAGTAGTGTTACCCCAGCCACGGTAACCCGAAGAGCCATCTTCCCTCATCTCATAACCACCATCTGCCATTCCAACGGCAGGGATCGTAGGATCGGCGTTAGGGTTGTAGGCATAATCTTCAACTTCCTTTCGTCGCTCCTCTTCGGCCTGTCGTCGAGTCTTTCGCTTCTTCCACCAGAACAAACCCAAAAGAGCAAGGATGGCAATAGCGGCGATTGGTACAGCAACGCCAATGGCAACCTTGCTCTTCTGGCTCAAACCTTTATCTCCGCCCCCGCTACCACTGCCACCGACAGCATCAGCTTCGCCGGTATTGGTGGCAGAGGCAGAAGCCTCGGTAGCAGAGACTCGTTGAGTGCGAACAGAGGTTACTAAAACAATGCTCGTTTCAGGTCCCTTGCTACCCGTCACGGTGACGACAGTCGACAGAACTTCAGACGTAACTTCAGTGGCAGACGGGTTGCTATCTTCCGCGGTGCTCGGATCGTTGTTGTCGGCGGTCGATGCTGGATCTGCCGCCTCGCTAGTCGGCTTGGCTTGAGTAGGTTTATTGGGGCTTGTTTGTGAGGGCGAAGGGTCATCGGACGAAGGTGATGCTTTGTCCGATGTTGGTTCAGGAGCAGGTGTCTCAGAGGGACTGGGATCTTCAGACACTTTAGTTGGCTTTGTGTCGTCGGAACTCGGCTTGTTCTCAGTAGGTGAAGGGCTGTTGTTGGAAGGCTTGGAAGCTGGGTCCGAAGTTGCAGCTGGGGCGGGAGATGAATCTTCAGCAGGAGATGAAGCCTTGTTGGCGTCGCTCTTGTTGTCGTCGACAGAGGATGGGTTAGGAGCCGCTGGCTGAGTGGGCTGAGAGCCCTGACCCGGTGTGGACATGGCTAAGGCAGGCGTGTTCACGCTGGGGAGTTGCCTGTGATCGAGCAACATGTTAGCGACAAGGCAATTCTCGCATTGAGAGTTGAGGGGATACAGAATGAGGTCGAGAGTGACGGTAACATCTGGTAAGGGAGATAGTACAGCAACGAATCAAGTCAATCAACACAAGGGGGACATTGGTGGATTGGACGCGATAAGGTCGGAATGGGAGGAGACAATATTGGCGACCAAGTTTCGTCAATGACCGGGACCTCAATTTGACGTGTATGGGGTTCGAGGGAGGATCAGGATTGGTATTGGTATTGAATGACAAGGACGAGGAGGGCAAATTGGATTAGATGCAATGTATCGTGACACGACGTACCTTTGGAACAGTTGACCGACCGACGATCGGTTTGAGAATGAAGCAGAAGCAAAGAGATCGCCAAAGACGCGTCAATATGGGGTAAGCGATATTTCGAATTTGACCTGTTGATGTATGAGAAGAAGTGAAATTGAGCAGAAGCGAAGATTAAGATGAGAACGAGCGAAGATGCGGTTGGATGGGTTGGGTAATTGGATTTGGCAGGTTGGGTGAGACAAAAACACTGGACAGCAGGCAAGAGCCAACTGAGAGTCCGAACTGAACGGTACTAGCGGCCGCTGAGGGTGGAGGCCCTTTTACTGGGTCGACCGCCTAACGGACAGGGAACCCAGGCCTGCCAGGGCCCGTACAAGTCTCCAGTTCATTTCTCTTCTTCCAAGGCTCTTGTCTTGTTGATCTTGGACGTAACGTAACGTAACGGGAGTAACGTACCCGGTAAACCAACCGAGTTGGATCTCGAAACACAGTTACAGTCTGATCTGATGATTCTGATCGGTGGGCACAGCGTGAGTTTACCGTTCGTTTAGCCTAAAAATTCCTTATTCTTCAGAACGGCGACTAAAATAGAGGGAAACCGGGTGCCGGTTTGCTTTCGGGAGGCGTGCGCTATCCTAATCCACCTGTTTTGGGACAACAAGCTCGAGGGTGAAATGAATATCAATGAATATCAAGATATGTGTGTGAAAGAGACAGACACAGTCACCAGAAAGAAAAACAGAACCGTCAGCTGAAGGAAGGAAGGAAGTTGCCAGCCCGTTGAATCAGCACAGTACTGGTCAGGCCTTTAGAACACAGCCATTCACATCCAAAACCTAATCAATGAAAGACGACTATGTTCTCAGCCACAATCATCCAGCTAATTAGCAACGGATATCGCCATCTCGCCATCCATCCATTTGTGTTTTTAGCCGGGGTCTCTTGGCACAAAGCCCCCAAGACGATACCTACCTACATATACGAGCCCCAGCGAGGCTGTGATTCTCCAGTTTCTGCTGATCAACGGAGCGACAGACTAAAAAAAATTCCGTCGGCGTCAGAGGTCAAGTTAGGTCAGGTCAATATGCTGGCTGTGATCCAAGCATTAGTTATGTTATTATGATAATTTTACCTTCATTTGTTTATTTTCTTCCCATCACTAGAGCTACATAAACTCTATCCCTTGCATCGGCAATGGAGACTGTAATTTCCCATGCAGCACGTCCAACTGCGAGGACAACCACAAAACGCTTGTCATCAACAATAAATAATCCAATAATTCACCAACAATACATTTGTGAAAGGCGTCTTGTAAAAAATTTCGCTGGACTCTCACTGTTTTCGTTTCACCACATGCGACACGTCATGGTGATGAAGCCAAGAAATTAAACCCTTCAGCTCTGGAGCCACCAAAAAATTCCAAGTCGAAAAAGGCCTCTTATCAAAAGGTTTATTAAATACCTCGCAGATATTATTACATGTATCTTGTGCGACACTGTAGGTGAATTCGAGGTGCTCTGCATAAGTAAAATCACATGCTGGCTGGTACTCATGTATGTATCTTTATGGTGTGCAATCAACCCTTTAATCTCGTCCTGCATCAATGGTATGTCATTCTTCTAAACACAAGTCACAGGGATGTTTGACTGCAATCTAGACTCTGTTTCCTTCCTATCTGATCTGATCAACCCTCCTCGGCTCAAGCACTCAAACCTGATATCTTGCAACCTCACGTGCCTCAATCTTAATTGACGGGATATACCTGTGTTGCCGACTGTAGTAATCTCGGAGCCATATCCTGAAGAGTCGACGCGATGCGACCTTGGGTCCAGGCCCTCCAGGATAAGCCTCCATAGTCACGTGGAGAAGATGTCTACGATCCAATTGTCCAAAAAGCTTCTCTATGATTTGGAATGTCATATCTAAGACATACACGCCTCTCGATTTTGACGCGAGAAGAGGGAATCTCGTGTAAGACGCTACATTAAGTCTGAATAGCCTGAGTCAGCCCCTTAACCACAGCCAACAGCCAAGAATCTTTATTCTATGACCCAGGCACTTGGGTTCAACGAGAGAAACATACATATGTGCTTGGCAGTCTGCTGTATTTTCACTACATGTCAGGTGGGTCAGAGAATAACCAGCACACTTTACACCTCCTTCAACTATATCAGATAAGAACTACCTAAAGCTTACCTAAATCCCTATATAATTTTAGTTATTCTTTAACAGATATTAGCCTATAACTCCTCTCAGTGTGCTGGTTATTTTCTGGCCTACCTGCATGTGCAGCCAAATCCTATCTTTTCGTTAATAACAACTACTGCGCCCACTAAAAGCTGCAGTCACTCGTTGAAGCCTCACGACCTACTTAGCTCCTGGTCCGCTCTGCCCGATGGCGTTGATCTCCACAGCTACCACTCAGTTAAGACCAAAAATAGAAACGTGATCGCGTGTCGTCGTATGGCCCCAGAAACACGGCCATGATTCGACAGAGGCCGCTGATCTTGATATCCACGATGCCAAAATCTTCATTTAGATCTGCAAATCGTGATATGTGCACCTTGGTTGTGTGATCTTCAGTGGCATCATAATTCGCCCTATACGGGAAGATACGTGCTGCTGCGATATTTGGTACACAGATGGCGCGAATGGGAGATGGATATCAATCCAGCAGCCTTTTTAAAATCATCATCACGAGCCAGGTTCAAACCATCATGGCTGACTTCACACATTTTCGTGAGGAGACTCGTGGCAAGTTGAAACAAGGTTGTATAATGGTAGAAACAAGATGGCCATGTTGAAGTGATCAACGCCAGATCCAATTGACCTATATACAGCGGCCGAACGTTGTCCGAGCCGGCAGTCGTCATCTAGTTTGTCATGTGGTTTCCAAAGACCTTCTATAATATGCAAGCCTGCAGGTTCCCAGTGTGAAAGAAAATATCGCAAGACATCATGACCCTAAAATACGCCCTTGAAGTGAAAAATATGTGCAAAGTTGACAAGACCGGCGCACGCTGTGAGTAATGCAATGTCATAAGACAACGCTAAGAAAAGTTTTGACACGTTCGCACAACATTCATCAAGGTCGAATTCCCCATGAAGGCTTCAATGTATCTTGCAGCGCTTGTTGAGTGAACACTTGATCACCGGGCAGGCGACTGACACGTCCAGCTCCATTGCGGATAGCGCCAAGTTGAGCCTGAGACATGCCGCTGCGGTTACTCCTGATGCTTCCCGCGTCGCTCATGTTGTCGGAATCCTTGAATCTCTTGGGAGGTGCGAAGTCAAGGCCAGTGAAGGTACTGGATTTGCGAAGAAGATGGCTGTTACAGGTTAGTGATGAGGCATCTTATCGTTCGGTGCATTATAACTTACGGGCTAGGGAGAGCAGTGAGCTCCTCGAAAGGTGAGACCAGAGTCTGAGCTGCAGGAATAGAGGGCGAGTAGGGTCGTCGCTCGCCGAATGGGCTTTGAGAACGGCCAGCTGCAGTGTCACGGATGGTGTTGGGAGGAGCAAAGTCAGCAGCGTTGATGAGGGCAATGTTGTCATCCATGAGCTTGGAGGGTGGTGGGAGAGTAGTCAAGGGCGCGGGAGGAGGAAGCCTCTTCCTGGGAGGCTGTCGAATTCTGGCTGAGGCCGAGGAGTCAGGTCGAGGACCAAGAGCAGAGCCGGCACGCGAACGTCCTCCTGGTCCGCTCTGGTAGCTCATACCACCGATAGAACCGTTGGGGCCACGAGGACGAGGTCCAGGACGACCAGGGCCGGGGCGGCGGCCAGCGGGTGGAGGTGTCATGGCACGACGAGTGACAGGCTGTGCGTAGGGCATAACGAAGGCATTGGTCTCTGGATCAAAGTAGGCTCCGTCACCGCCCATGTAGCCCTGGTCAACATCCTCGTAATACTTGGGGCCACCTCTGTTTTGAGCCATTGCGGGCATAGGAGGCATGGGCGGGGGCGCCTCCTTGGTATCCTCGAAGTACTCCTTGTAGAAAGAACGGATACGGTTGGCACGGTATTCAGGATCTTCGGACTCAGTAATCTCGTCTGGGGGGAGGGGACGGAATCCAACTGAGAGTCTCTTGTTGTCTTGCTGAGGAACTCCTAGACCCTGGTACTGAGGTGTATCCTCGACGAATGATGTTCGTTGCATGGTGCGGCCACGGTCGTCATCCTCGTGGTCCTCATAGTAACTTGAAATGTCAGCCGCGGGGTTGTAAGACTGATAGTTGGAACCATCACTCTGTCGGTCGTGGGGGAGAGGAGCGGACTTTGGAACATCGGGGGAAGACACAGTTGGAGATTTGGGCTGAGGAAGAGAAAAGTTCAAACCCAGACCGGTGGCCTCATGCTCCCGCGTAGGAGGCATAGGGAAGTCGGTGGCAGGCTCCTGAGAGAAGTTGGGCAACTCAAATTCAGGAGTCTTGCTCCTCGCTGCGGGAGGTGGCTGGACAGAGGAGCTATCGCGCTTCTCATCAAAGTCAGAAATGACACCAATCTCAGGGATGACGGAAGTATGCTGGAATCCGCCCTTCTCAGGTTCGACTGGAGTGTTTGGCTGGTGAGTTGGCGCAGGCATCTTGGGAGTGCCAAAAGGATCGACCTTAGAATCGGTGGCCGAGACGGGTGTCTCAGGTAGGGAGTTCATGCGAGACGGTGGCATCTTGAGGCTCCCAGGTTTACCAGAGTTACGAGGACTACTAAATTTAGTATTGTGCGAGATAGAATCCTTTGGATGGAAGGACCGCATTGAGCCGGTCTCGCTTTGCGTGATGGACACAACATACTGGTAAGGGTCCTGATTATCATTACCCAAAGTCTTGGCCAACGAGTTGAGCGACTCCCGCGACTCCTGCATACCGGGAGGCAACAGGTAAGGAGACGAGAGGTTCATGTCCATGGAGAGTTGGCTGGGTTTGTGGTTGAGACCCTTCTCGCCCCCTCCCATAAAGAGACTTCGGCGGGCAGACTTCTTCGCGCCTCCCTCTCCCAGTCCGAAGTCAAGACTCTTGTGAGGATCGTTTGCATCCTCAAGGGCTTGCCTCTTCAGATTTTTACGGTGAAGATAAAAGGCGAAGATTGCGATGAGGACGATAGGCACACTACACAAAACAGAGTCAGCAAAACGCGGTCCAGTTGGCCAACCGATTTCTCAAAAACAAAGGCGTGGTTGATAGCATACATGATGGCGATGACAATGGGGACCACTAGGCTGCTTCCACCAGACGCTTCGCAACTGTTGTCGTCTTTGCAATTTTCTCTCGCGACGAGTCGGCGAAAGGTGGAGGATGACGATGAGACCGTGTTCTGGGAAGCTGAAGCGACATCTTCCATGTTGGCGCGGGATCGAAGGCGGGCGCCTTCGTAGTGAGCGAGCCCCATGATGGCGTTGTATTGCTAGAGCATGCACTCAAGCTTCCAAACAAACAAAGAGATGTTGATCGTCAAGATTGTGCGATTTCCTCCGTGAGAAAGTGAAATGGGCATATAAGAATATTAAGGATTGTCGAATATCAAACTCCAAGCACAATTGTCATAACCATTAAGCTGTAGTGCAGTTGGCAAAGTCGGTAGACGGCTGGCACACGTAAAGTATTATTGTCTCCAAAGGTTGTTGATGCAGTAGTCGGATGAATCTGAAATCGTTTCGTCGAAGGATCGCGAGAAGCGTATAAGCAGATGTAGGGGACCGTGAGATCGAGAAGAACAATACTGAACAAATGCCAAATGCCAAATGCCAAATGCCAGCGAGCAAAAGCGAGTGAGCGAGCGAGCGGCTGTGGTGTTGTGTAAAGAGGGACTAGGTCATTAAACAATAGACCAGAACGAAACGAATGTGTCGAGCTTTGTTGATATCAACAAGACCCTGTATTAAGCAGTTTAAAAGAGTGACGAGCCCGCTGGCAGGCAGCTTTGGCAGAAATGCAGAACGTTACTGTCGTCGTCGACCGGTGAACAGTTGGAGAACGAAAGAAAGGAACGACGAATGGACGAGAGAAGGAGAGTAGGTAAAGAGGAAGAGGAGGATAGCGAGTGGAGGTGTAGGAGTGGAGCACGACGGGAGAGGCACAGGAGTAGGTTACCTTCACCAAGGACGGGGCAGGCTGGACAGGACAACCGACAGCCTCAGAAGCTGGCCCTGGAACGGCAGCATATTTTCTGTTTCTAGGGGCTGAGATGACCTACAGCGACAAGATTCACTGCTCTCACGGCGGACTAATGCCTGAGGGGCCGCCAATGCAGGGGACAATGGCCATCCATGGATCCCTCCCATCCCAGACAATGGGTACTGGTAAACGATATCCCAATCAGGGGATTCAGACGGAGCGAGATGGAGTGACACTAGGTCAAGCCATTGGATTGGTGGTTAGATCCTTGTCGCTTCCATGCCCCTTCCAAGGTCGTTTCCAAGAGAGATTAAGGTGGACATCCTGCTGGATCCATGGAATGGGTTTGCAACGATGCCTTGGCCATAGTCCGTGCAAGCAAAGAACAGACCTGAGCTCAGTCTCGTCATGGAAGCCTTGCACGATGCACAAGGTCAGTGTTAGTTGCTTGTGGTGAGGCATTGACCGCACCAACAATCAATAATGATCATCATCAACAACAACAACATCCCACAAGCCTCACCCTGATAAGCATCCGAAAATCCATCAATTAACGCAAAATGTTATCAACCGTTTAATTTCCAAAAAGTCTCTTTTTGCTTTGCCACCACGTTAGCGCCCGCATAAAACAACCAGTCACATGGACCATCAGCGCCCAAAAGATGCTTCAAGCGCATGTGGACGGATGCACAACCAGACACCATCTCGCACAAATCGACAAACCACGATGCACAATCGACCCCTGACCAGTCATATTTCGGGAATGCATTAAGTTATGAGCGCTTCATGCAAGGCACGCGAGCGGCAGCCAGGCTAAGGGGGGGAAAGAAAACACAAGACTGGATTTGGTGGTAGATCGGTGGGTTTTGGTGTAAGCCAGTCTCGTGTATTTTTTCCCCCAGAGGCCAGGCTAACCCCGGCAAAAATGTGGAGGCCGAGGACCAAGTCAGCCAACGGATGTCATGGAACCGGCTGCTCCAACAAGACCAAGCCCCAAAGAGGAAAGTAAATAAAGGGGGAGAAAGCCTCCCCGCCTATCCGCAGTGGCGTCAGGGGCCTTGTGAACTGAGGTGGCTGCTCCTGCTGCACTGCTGCAGGTACGTGGTTCCATTGAGAGTTCAATAGATGCATATACTGTGGCACCCGGCCTGAGTAATGCGGTCTCAATGAGCTTGGAGGATGTCATCCAAGACTTCGAATGACCAAAGCCGTACCATCTTCTGCCGTTCCCGAATACCTGGATGAACTGGGCAAGACAAGCCGCCGCCTGGAACTGAAAGCGACAAACGCTCACAAACACAGTAAAACTTGATATCAATCACACCGTCTAGGTATTCCAGGTTTCAACCCCTGGCTAGGTATTTGTTCTACTAACCTGAAGTGGCTGCTGGAGATCGTCAACTCCCTCATATCAAGATGCATATCACCGTGTCGCAAAAGCTAACTCATTCCCACTGAAGATTCTTGCATTGGAATCTGGGCTCATCGTGGGCTGCGTGGGTCATAATTTTAACCCTCGCCCACAATGCGCTGTCTAGTGCTAAGATATGCATATTGCCCTCATCTCAGTACCAGTTTGCTTATCAGCACTCAGCTCAGTTTGCCTACCTACGTACGCACGCACAAGCAATCAGGAAAAAGAAAAATCCTGAAATAGCCCAATTTGCAGGAATTACCAATCGGTCGGCTACGTAATCTGGAGCTTCTAATTTTGCATCAGTGCCCCATCACGAGCCACCTCACGGCCTATATTATATAGATCCGCCGGGGAGGCCGGATGGTTTAGTAGACCGTACACCGGACACCGGTAACTACCTACCTAGGCAGTGAAGATAACCAAGCTCCCTTATTACTCCGTACATCGTACTACGTAGGTAGACAATACCATCGCCGTTGTCATCATGATCCTGCAAACCCGAAAGCCTGTCTGAAAGCTTGATTTGCCTTGTCTTCGATCCTTCACTTTTGTCCTCGCTATTACCATACGGAATTGTCGATATTGAGTTTCGTCTGATCCAATAGCGGTCAGTGTTTGACAGGCAGCCTAATAGCTTAACATCCATGGATATCCCTATAATAGTTCATGTCGGGACCAAGGACTCCCTTGAACGGCCAAGGCTTCTCCAGTCATGTCATCTCACTTCATAAATCAAGCAATTTTGATATTTTCATAGTGGGGAAAAACCTCACACTTAACCCAACATTGCTATCCTTGATCCCGAGCTTTGAAACCGCCATTCATCCGCCAACCTAGCTATCCGCCAACTGGCAGTTTCAAGTATGGAGGCTCCATCTCCCTTCATTCAACCCCTCATCCTCGTTGGTCTGTCGTGATTTGGTAGAATTCAGGTGCATACTCCAAGAGCCAGCCCTTCTCGATCTTGCTGACATCCCGGATGAATATCTTGCTACCCGTCTCCATTGCTTCATGGAAGATGACCCAATCCGCTTTGCGGTTAAACATGAGTGAACTTGGATGTGGGTGAAGTACCATATTCCCTTCGACGTTGCGAAACGTTCCGTCTGGTTGCATCCTTGCTGCGTGGGCAAAGTAGCCCGATGTGAGACAACGGCGGATCTGTTCTGCCTTTTTGACGTTGTCTTCCGATGATGCTTGTCCAGCGAGTGTCTCATCCACATTAATGCTGAATCGCTCAAGATACCGCTTTAGTTGAGCTCTGATACTGACTGCTCGACTCATAGACTTGAAGTTGAGGTTGTTCTCGTGGCAGAACTTTGCTTCTTTTCGTCCCTTGGTGACAAAGGCTTGGTAGGCATTGAGGAGAGTCAAGTGGTCGCCCTCATCCACGGCGAACTTTCTGCGTGATGTTTCCATCTTCTTCCTCTCGCCTTCGTGAGAGAACCATACACTGCCGCCAAGACTCGTCATTGCCGCAATTGTAAGCATCTCGCTCAGACATCCAAATGATGGTGCTGCAAGTAACGTTTTGGCCATCATTGGTTCGACTGCCAACTCTGCCATTCTTGAACCCATAGGTCGGGTGAGTTTAGCATATTCATCCAGAGCTCCTAAAGCATATAGCAATTCAAGGGCCTTAGCCATGAGCTCGGATGGTGGTGGAGAGAGAAAGTCGAACCGCACAATATTGTCTATCCCCAAAGCCTTGAGTTGCAGAATGACTGGTGCCAAATTCGACCTCTGAAGCTCGGGAATATTGGCATCCTGTAGTGATTGGTAGCTCTGCTCGGTATAAAGCCGGAAACACTTTCCGGGCTTTGTTCGTCCAGCTCGTCCAGCACGCTGAGACGCAGCCGCCTTGGAAACAGCTGTGGCAGTGAGTGACTCAATGCCTGTCCTTGGATCGTAAGCTCTCAGTTTCACAAATCCACTGTCCACCACGAATACAATTCCATCAATTGTGACTGATGCTTCAGCGATGTTTGTAGAGAAGACAACTTTTCGAGTGCCATCGAGCGGCTTATCGAACACATACATCTGCTGTTCTGTTGACAAGCCAGCATATAGTGGCAAAGGCATAAGCAAGCCATGCCTCGGGTTGAGGTCAATCATCCGCTCGCTAACTGCCTGTATTGCATTGTCGATTTCCTCTCGACCAGTCAAGAAGACCAAGATATCTCCTTCGCCCTCTTGGGTGTGTATGTCGAAAACAACATCGATCGCCTTCTCAATGTAGTTCTCGGCTGGTGACTCCAGATAGAGTGTGTCTATAGGATAAGTCCTCCCTTCAAGGCTGACAATAGCTCCGGGTTCGTCTTTTTTGGCAATGTTGTTGCTTGGCTGGTCGTCATTGCTCCTTGTGAAAAACTCCAGAAACTCCTTGGCTTGTAGAGTGGCACTACTAATAATGATGCGCAACTCAGGCCGCTTCCGCCGAATCTTTTTGAGGAGGCCCAATAGTACATCAGTGCTGATGGACCTCTCGTGTGCCTCATCAACCATAATAACAGAATAACGCGTCAGTAACGGGTCAACGAGAGCTTCTCTGATGAGGAGACCATCTGTGAGAAACTTTATCTTGGTGGATGCCGAGGTCACGTCCTCGAATCGTATTGAGTATCCGACCTCTTTGCCAAGCTCACAGCCAACTTCCTCAGCGACACGCACCGCAACTGTGGTTGCCGCGACACGACGAGGCTAATGAATGTTAGCTTCTGTGGTGATATGGGTGTTGTACTTGCTGACCTGGGTGACACCGATGATCTTTCCATCTGAACACCATCCTGCCCGTTCCAGAAATTGCGGTATTTGAGTTGTCTTTCCAGAGCCAGTTTGGCCTATGACTATAGTGACAGGGTGTTTTTCAATGACATAGAGAAGGCTGTCGCGGTGTTTTGCTATTGGAAGCAAAGCTGCAGGCTTATGAAGAGCTGGGATGAAAGAAGCATCCAAGTCCAAGTCTGCCATTTTGAGTCAGGTCACAGCCAGTTCCTTGACATTAAGAGACTATCAAGAAAGAACTGAAGCAAAAATTATCACGCCATCCGAATGTGTTCTTCTGTATAGCTCACCAAAGTCAGCTTGTTTTGTCGTGGTTCATTTTGCATGAAGCATTAATGTTCAGAATCAAGCTTCCTGCGACGCATTGAAGTTACCCTAGACATGATACTGCTGTCAGAGCTGCAGCCAATCAGAGAAGCCTTCCTATTAAGAGTACTGTGGCGAGTGGGTCAACGTCATCAGCTTCGTGTAGGCTGATTGACCCCTCGCGCCTCAACCTTAATATCACAAGCCAGGCCAGGCTGAAGCGAAATCCCCCAATTTCCCTAGATATTGCCTATCTTTTCAACCGGCTTCTAATCAAATTTCGTCTGTAAATTCGTGAGATTTTCGAACTGAGACTGAATCATACCAAAGAAAAGCGTGATCAGAATGTCGGCCCCTGGAGAAACGGTATACTATTGCTCCTTTCGAGAGCCGTCTTAGTATGGCTGATACTTGAGGATTACTGCTAATATCCCGTTTCTGTCCAGAACAAGGCCACCGTGGAGAGTGCACCTGAGTCGCCTACTACTGCTCGACCCCTTGATCTCGACGACGATGATGTCCAGGAATCTGGCGTTCTAGGAGGTGACGATACTAATACTACCACCGCTCCCACAACCAACACCGCTCAGGCTCAGGCTCAGGCCCAGGCCCAAACCCCGACGAACGAGACCGCACCTCCCAAACCTCCCCGACCTGTCTCCGAAACGCAAAAAAATGAGACTATACTCAAGGAAGCCTTCCCCAGCGTGGAGCTGAGTGTTATCAAGGCTGTGCTGAGAGCTAGTGGTGGTCGCGTTGAGCCTGCGTTTCACGCTTTGCTGGGTACGCCTACACAAACCCTTACCAGAGGGCATTGCCAACTGACATGCACATAGAAATGACAGACCCTGATGCTGCTCAAAACGAAGCTACCGACGAAGTTCCACCTCCTCAACCCCCAAGGCCCCAAAACCGATCCCAGATGTCGCAGATGGAGGCGGATGAGCTATATGCACGCCAGCTTGCGGAACATTATGATAACGTTGGTGCCTATGAGTCCCGAACCGCCAACCGCGGACAAAGACAGGGCCAGCGTGGCCAGGACGAATGGGGCGACGATCGTGAGCACAGCTTCATTGATGACGACCTCCCTGTTATCCGCGAAAACCTGCGCAAGGGCTTCTTTGAGACACAGGAAAAGGTCAACGGTTGGATTACCAACCTGAAGAAGAAGATCGAGGAGAACTTTGATGAGAGTGAGGAGCAGACGCAACGACAAGGGCAACCTTTCAACCGCCCTGGCGAGTCCAGCCGACGGAGCGGCGATTACGACCGATATGATGCGGATCCCCAAGTGCTCAGTGACGATTTCGCTGGTATGAAGTTTTCCTCCGATGGAAGTGAGTATTGCCAATACCTCCCACATACCAGTGCAAATATTGACAACCTCCAGCTCCGGTGAATCGCCCCATGGCCAATACTGGCATGTACAAGCCCCCTCCTCCATCAACCTCACCCAAGCCCAGCAATGGCCGACGAGTTGGTTTCAAGGAGGAGACGGAAGAAATTAACATGTACGACTCATCGCCACGAGTGCCGCCCAAGGATGCGCCCCCCGCGAGTGGTACGAGAGGAAGCAAGTGGCAGCCCATGTCAGCGGTTGAACCAAGCCCTATCGCAGAGAACGACCCCTTCAGCCTTGGAGATAGCGAGGATGAGAGGGAGACACATCAAAAGCCCAAGGAGGATAAAACTGATGACAGCGAGCGCTTGAAGAAGGCCACTGCCGAGGCCATGGCTGACAGCCTGAGCGAGTCGCAAAGTGCAGACACAAAGAAGAACTAGGTCGATGCAGATTGACGTGTCACAGCCGTACGGTTGTGGTCCTGGGAGGCATTGAGACATAGTTGAGAGTCACACGAGCAGCTCAGTTGAAGAGTTTAGTGCCATTTTTCTGTTTCGCAACATGGGTGGTCTGTTTCTGGGTATAGCTCCATATCGTAGTTCACGACGCCTCAGTACCCAGGTAGCATATTGAAGCCTTTATTTTCCTGGGGTTCGCATGCTCCACTGTCTTTCTGCATTGTGTATAGATTCTCGTGACCTTTCTAGAGTGACCATGAGTGTAATCACGAGACGTTAGTTCATGCTTGAGAAAGGCGATATTCGATCCTTGACTCGCATGACGGGGTCCAGGTAGTTATCAGGGGTTCAAGTCGAGAAACTCGTGTGCACCGGGAGTTCTCCCCGTTCAATCCAGATTGATTGCGATGATCAGGTCTAGATCATACCCGAAGGATTATTCATACCTTATTCAGAACCTAGGACTCGGGGATTTGCCTCGAGTCGTGCAAGTCCTTAGGATGATGGAGTTGAAGACGGAGAAAATGACATAGGTAGTCCCGCGAAGGACCTAGAGCCGCCCAGAGCCTCCTAGACCCCTTGCTCATGACGTTTTCTCCCGACTTTACTTTACGAATGGAAGCAAGGCAGGTCATTGAATGAATTATTGTAACGTAACTGGAGGGGATACGCGCGGAGAAGCACTCAACAGACTCCGTAGTAGCCTCTGTTGCATAAACACACGGTCATGCAGCTAAAGATGGATACCTGTAAGTCCACCCGGAGCTGTGAGCCGGACCGCCTGTCGCTCGAGCACGGGGTCGGATACGGAACGGTCATTGGATGCGTGAGCCTTTCAACAAACGTCTAAAAACTAGTGGATGTTTGTCTCGAGGCTCTATGCTTGCTAGTGGTGTATCTTCCGAATAGCGTGAAGTGGTGGTGTTGTGTTAGGGGATTAGCCGGGCAGAATGGTCACCGACTTGGACCTCAACTGCCCCGCCATGGATTCAGCCAACAACGTCGTGCGACCATGAAGGTTCACTGTGAGAGAGAGAGCCGTGATTGAGCAGGGCCCGGAGAAAGAGTGAGATAGAGCGGGGGAAAAGGGGATTATTCAAGGCACGAGGCCATTTACTGCTTAGACCTACAGTACTAAGGTAGGGAGATAATTGAGGACTCAGTATCCATCTGTCATTAGATGTCCCCGCTTCTTTTTTCTAAGCACTGCTCTTGCTGCAAGAGCTACTGACTGGGCTGAGTTTGCACTTTCTTAGTAGAGCATCTAAAGTGGACGTCCACCATAGAGGGGCCGTTTTTTGGCTCCCGTCAAGTTCATCTTTTGTCATGATAAAAAATCACCGTCACCTTAATTTTGCTTGTATTTGTCAAGAGGTCTCCTGTCAAATAACTACAAGTCTTAGCGTTTGGAAAAGAATTTGTTGTTGTTACGTTAGACCCAGTTGCTGTCTTCAACAACGCATCCACGTCACAACTCGAGTCAACTCAACAACCTGAGCCAGCCAGCCTTGCCTCAGTTGACACTACGGTACAGAGTACTCCTTCTCCAAGGCCCGACGTATAACGAACACGGTCTTTACAGGCCTGGAACCGCCGCAGTCAGGTCAAAAAAGACTATTTGTTTGACAATCGGTCTGTGCTTGTTGTGCCTGACGGGACGGACTTCGAGAGCAAGTGCCTCGGCTTTTGGTGAGTGGTGATCCTCAATATCGTATCCAATCCAATCCAATCCAACCCTGCCTCATAAATCCATTGAACCCTTACCCATACCTGCATTTGGCTGCTATACACACATACATACGTCAAGGGCCACGCTATTTGTGAACTTTCCTTCTTTTTTTACCTTTCCCCCGGCAACCGTTCACGCCCTTTCCAGCTGCTAGCAGGCCCAAGCCAAAATCGATGCCATAGACTCTGGATAAGGTACACCCCCACGTGCCCTCCAGGAGTCGATCTCGCGCGTCGTCTAAGCAGAACGGGCTGTCGGGTGACGGGTCAAGACCCTGAGAAACCGGGCATTTATCGTGTCACTCTATTTACGCGAGGCTTGTACCGGAGAGAAAGAGAAGTGGAATTACTTGGAATCAAGTGGTGGTTGCTGTGAAGAACGGGCCGGATCCATAGGACCAGGACCTCAACTCACTCACACTCCACCTGCCTGGTCCTTCAACATCTCGGGCTGAGCTGATCTTGTTCTGACTTGATATGCACGTTTAACGCCTGTCTCATCATTCATGTGCATCTTTATGGAGCTTCTCTGAGACCTGTTCCTTGCTCTGTCTTGACCTGGTCATGTCTCCGCTGCTGGTCTCTATCTTGTTACCTACCTACCGTCCCCCTCAACACTGTTGCACATACGCACAAAATACACCTACGCAAGCTACCACACAGACGCTGTAACTGACACCGAGACTCGCATATCTCTAGTCGCACATCCTGTACACTCTTCCTTCAAACAACGACCTGGCAGTCAACCATCCTTCTGACCAACTCGCTCCCTCGTTTGCTTCTCTCTAACTCGCCAAGAGCTCCCGAGGGCGCCCACGCCGCAACATGTAAGTTATATCCGTACTTCCTTGCCCATGTTCCTATGGCAAGATTTTCCCCAGCTCGCAGTGGTTCAGCAAATCTCAAGAATCCACTCTAAGCTGGAAGTTTTTCACCGACTAAGGATAACTCTCTCGTCATGGTCTATACTTCTGAGTCCACATCTTGCTCACATTCTCTTATAGGAAGTTTGGCAAGCAGATCCAGAAGCGTCAGCTCGAGGTGCCTGAATATGCTGCCAGCTTTGTGAACTATAAGGCCCTGAAAAAGGTATGCCCATGTCATTCCCGCCCCTGTCTGTCTTCCCGTTCCTGCCACCGAGAGCCCCGGTGCCCATCTATCGACTCCGCTATCATCTCACATTGCTCGGTCCACTCTATCACACTTTCCAAAGCCTTTTCAGCCATTCCTCTTCCAGCTGCTCGGTCTGCATTGTTCAGCTCTGGCTGTCGAATTGTTTTGTTTTATTCTTGTTTCCTTGCCGTTCTGTTCCTACTGCCTTTCTTGGCTATCCTTCTCCGAGACTGCCCTGCTTCAATCGCAGATCCCCGTCACCTTGGGGTATGAAGATTCGTGTAGTGTGCCAGTGGCTGCCGAAAGCAATTTCTTGTTTCTCCATTCGTCCTGCCGTACACAGGCACGTTTCTTCATCGACACCAGCTTGCACTTTGGCCAAGTCTCAGAGCTTCTTCCACTAACATGCTGCCATGTAGCTCATCAAAAAGCTGTCTGCAACCCCTACCCTGACTTCACAGAACGATGTTCTCCGCTCAGCCACCCCCTTGGATTCCCAGGCCGCCCTTCAGGCCAATAAAGCGACCTTCTTCTTCCAACTGGTAAGTCGACTCTGGTGTCACGCCTCCGTCATGAACATCCCGATATGGTTACTAAATGAGGAACAGGAACGGGAACTCGACAAGGTCAACGCTTTCTACCTGCAGAAGGAAGCCGAGGTTCGTGACACATTGGGATCAAACTCCTGGCGCCCCAGAACGATACATCTAACACATTGTAGCTCAAAATTCGCCTAAAGACACTCCTAGACAAGAAGAAAGTGCTACAGTCTCGGCAAGGCATCTCCCGGCGCTCAGCCAAGTTCACCACCCTCGAGGAAGGCTTTCAACAGTTTGCTACCGACCTAAACAAGCTCCAGCAGTTTGTTGAGATCAACGGGACCGCTTTCTCGAAAATCCTTAAGAAGTGGGACAAGACCTCAAAGTCTAAGACCAAGGAGCTCTACCTATCAAGAGCCGTCGAAGTCCAGCCATTCTTCAATGCCACAGTCATAAGCGAACTATCCGACCAAGCCACTACAAGTTTGCAAGACCTTGGTGCTTGGTCGGATGGGATCCAGGTCAATTTCCAGTCGGGGCACGTGGTGACCTCGCAGCATTTCGTCGGCACTGATGAAGGGGACGCGGATACACTGCTCCTTGATACTGTCATTACAGGAAACCTTGAGTCATTGAGGGACCTCCTTCAACGGATGCGCTCCGCTAATGATACTGGAGATGGTGATAGCTCGCTGATGGAGAGGGTCACGCGCACCTTCTTGGCAGCGATCTCGGAAGCTCCACAAGAGTCTTTACGAGTCCTTCTCGATACAGGTCTTGTTGATCTTCACTCTTATGATGATATCAATGAAAGAAATTGTCTGCACCAAGCTGCCATCTATGGCAAGCAGCATGTTCTAGAATGGGGCTTGTCTGTCAATGTTGCTGCGGACCGGACGGATGTCTATGGTCGAGTTCCTCTGCATTATGCTAGTCTTCACGGAAGATTGGAAATGCTAAAGGTCCTCTTGGACGGTAAGTTGCTGCGGAGTATTTGTGTATTTGTTTACTTGGCTGACAGGCGTATAGCAAATCAAAAAACGATCGATCTCACGGACCACGATAACTTCACTCCTTTGATCCACTCCATCATCCAGGGACACCTCGACTGCATCGAACTTCTCCTTGCTAGATCCGCACGCATTGATCCAGTTTCTGATTCGGACCATGTTCCCTTGAATCTCGCTTGCGAACATGGTTCAGTGGCTGTGGTCGAGATGCTGTTGAAGCACGGGGCGAAGATCTTGCCTGATGCCGAAGGCTTATATCCCCAGCATCTCGTAGCAAGAGCTGGCCAGACCTCGGAGCTTCTCCTCCTTCTCAAGCAATTTGGTGCTGACCTGGATCAAATTGACAAGCTTTATGGGTGGACACCGCTGGTTCACTCTGCGAGCGAAGGCAATGTTGACTGTCTTCAAGCACTGCTCAAGGTTGGGGTCGACGCCAGCATTGTGGATGAGAAGGATCTTCCAGCAATGTACTATGCCGCTTGGGAGGGACATCTTGCGTGTATGAAATTGCTGACACCATTCAACACGCGGCCGCGTGCCAGTCCCTTCATGGTACAGCCTGCTTTGGGTCCTATGGACTCAAGCACCGCACCCTTGCCTATGTCACTCGACCCCGATGCGATCCCCGAACTCGAGCTTCCTCCCCCGATCATACCATTGCGAAGATACGGCCACAGTTTCCTCGACACAAAGACGGTTGTTCAAATTTCGTTTGGAGATTTCGACGAGCAACCCCTCGTCTTCTTCCAAGACGGCAAATACCCTGCTGCTCGTCTCACAATCTCCTCTAAAGTTTCGGACCTTATACCCAAGAATATCATCCTGCCTTTTCAAGAAGATACCCGCATCGTGTCCTTCCAGGTTGACAACTTGGATACTTTCAGTCTGGACATTGATGTGTTCCCCACATACGGCGCAAAGGTAATTGCTAAGACAGTCGCCCTATCGAGTATTTTCAAGGGATTACAGGGCACTTCAGTATGCAGCCTGCCTCTGTTCGACCCTCGCCTTCGCGCCATTGGTCAGATAAGTTTTACTGTCCAGGTTATAAAGCCATTCCAAGGGCAACCTCTGGAGATTACCGATTTTGAAACATACTGGAAGGCAACAAGCCAGTTCAACCAGCCGACGAGTGCTATTGTCACCGGATCGAGCCTGTCTGGCGATTATGTCAGGCTTTTCGTCCAGTATACTAGTGATGGTGTTCCCGTTCTCTGGCCCAGATGGACGATAGCCTGCGGTGGTCTTGATATTCCTGTGTGTCGATTGACCCTGGAACAATTCACATCAATGACCGTTAGAAGCAATAGTCGCGCGGACCTTCCTAATTTGAGAAGCAAGTCATTTGAGAATATTGCCGAGGTCTATCACATCCTTGCTACGGCTGGCGTGACCCTTCAGGAAGCCCTGGCTCTGCTCAGCCCTGGTATGCATGTCAACCTCCAGATCTTATACCCGACCCACGATGAAGAGAAGGCCTTCTCGCTCGGCCCTGCTTTGGATGTCAATGTTTTTGTTGATTCGATTCTCAATATCGTGTTCGAACATGCTAGGACACAACGTGCGCAGTCCCCTGATGCTGTGCGGTCGATCGTATTCAGCAGTTTCAGCCCTCGACTGTGTACGGCTTTGAATTGGAAGCAGCCAAACTTCCCTGTCTTCTTGTGCAACGACCTAGGACGAGAGGAGAGCTCGGGAGCCGCCGGGACAGCTTTGAGCAGTGGAAGACGAAGCGCCTCTATTAAGGAGGTGGTGAGGATTGCGCAGAGTAATAACTTCATGGGATTAATATGTTATTCCCGACTTCTGGTACGTCGGAACTGTCAAGATTTACTATTGATATATGCACCGTTACTAACCGCCAATAGGACATGGTACCTGCTCTTGTGGATGCTATCAAGTCTCATGGACTGGCCTTGGTGACAGACAAATCGTCAGACTCACCCGACGCGAGCCCTATGACTAACCCTTTCCCTCGACCACCCAAGGGTGTCGATGGAGTTCTAAAAAGCCATGGTATTTTGCGCTTCAATGATTCGATAGACATGTAGATGCGGTTGTGACGAGAAATGCCAGAATAACGACTACAATGGACGGGGCGGATAGAAAAGGAAGAATTGAGAGATGCATTGATTGGATAGAATTGCTTTTATCACTACATATTCACCTATTATACCTGAGATAGTTGCTTGACACGAAATGGTCAAGCACCCTTGTAGTCATACTTGAGTGACGATAACTCCTTCTCGGGGTCGACACTACCCATAACCATCTTTGACACCAAAATAATACCATAGACCACCAATGGTAGGTATCCCATCCCAGGCCACACGGCTTCATTTTTTGTTCTGCCTATCGCCCAAGCCATCAAAATCAAAATGACACCGAGACTCAAATTCAGGTATGGCAGATAAGTTTCAAGCGGTGACCTCCTTTCGATGTAACTGAATGAACTGCGACGCTGTCGTGGCCTTCCCCGAGGCACATACTGAACATCACTCACCTCATCCTCGTCATCATCATCAAATACGTCTGAAGACTCTCTTGTTGACAGCGATGGTGGGCGTGTGGGTCGCGGAGTTCTGGGCCGTGCCCAATTATCGAGGAAAGGAATTCCCGAAGAGGCTGGCGGTTGGTGATGGAGTAAATATGCCGTTGAAAAGAGGGAAGTTAGGCTGAGGAGGGCGAGAAGTGCTGTAGGGGGCTTTATGAGGGCGGGAAGATAGGGGATGGTTGCCAGAAGGGGAATGGCGAGGAGGAAGCGACGAAACTGGATGTCTCGTGCGGCATTTTCAGCAGCGAGCTGGTTGATAAAGTCTTCTTGTTCTAAGTGAAAAGTCATGTTAAATATTCGCTAAATTATGCCAAGTCTGCCATGCTGTACCTTGTTCATCGAGAGCTTCAGGCTGAGAGTCCGCCGAGTCTTCCTCTGGATAGTGAAATGTGCGCCTCAACCGGGCGGTTGTCCCCTGACGATCAGGCATGTTAACGTCGTAAAGACTTGAAAAATATGCTCAGTCCTCAGTAGGAAGTGTAGAATATGAGGAATAGAAAAGTGGTAGAGGCCAGGTTATGATGTAAGAGTTGTCGTCACATGGCAAAATGTCCACGAGGTTGAAGTGAGGCTCAGCCTTATGACGCCACAGCGACCGTTGCCCCACCCCTCTGAGTCTGGTCGGCGTCCGGCAGCAAAATTTCGCCGATGTCAATTCGGAGCCTCAGCTGATGGATCAACCACCAGACAAGCAAAGCAATTGATCACCAGAAATTAAGCGCAAACTCACCATGTCGCAACAACTAGCGCTGCCTCGGCTTGTCCGAAGAAGATTGGCGGCTGTGCTCAAGACAAGAACTGTCAGCTTGAGGCCTGCGCAGAGAAGATGGTTGACTCCTGCGCCCAAGCCTGGTGATGGTCCCATGATGTCGAGGAGGGCGGATCGAGAGCTCCCAGGTATGCATGCATAGACTCTTAATACATGTAGATTAGGCCATCGAATCAAACTAACATCTCGTGCTTGTATAGATATTTCTGACGTGACATTCCGTTGGCGCCGTACTTTCCCCATCTTCCTCCTCATCGTGGCAGCCTCATCAGTCGCTATCTTCAACTATCAGAAGATGTCGTCCCCCGTTGTCTCATCGACACTCTACGCTCTACGCACCAATGACGAGGCTCGCGCCCTTCTTGGAGACGAGATCTATTTCCGACACCAGATCCCTTGGATTCACGGCGAGATGAACCAGCTTCATGGCCGCATCGATATCTGGTTCTCAGTTCGCGGCACAAAGGGCGAGGGGGTTATGCGTTTTGCTAGCAACAGACCTACCAGCAAGGGATTCTTTTCAACTACAGAGTGGAGCCTTACCATGGAGGACGGCACCAGGCTGGATCTCTTGGATAATGGCGATCCCTTCAAGGCGCTCATTGGAGGTGGTGAGGACCTGCCTCCACTTGAGGAGGATGCTCCTACAAGAGGATTCCGAAAGCAGGTTGAATACAAGTGAGGTATGACGGAAAATCAGGAAACATGGGAGGCAAACTTTGTCGTGAAAGAATTTGATAACCCAGGGTACTCCGAATCTGTACAGTAGATGGTGTGTGTGTGTATAATACAAAAAGCCCGCTTATGATCTCTCCCATTTTGTCATACGTAGTACAAAGTCCCTCTTACAATCCATGGTAAAGTCATTAGTCTTGTAGCTGTGCCTCTTCTCTCTCGTTCTTCAGCTTAAGATGCTTCTCCCGCGCCGCCTGGAGCTTGGCTTCATGGTCGGGGTTCCGCTCTAACAATGTAGCAAGAGCAGCCTCACGATGAGGTTGGGGAGGAGCCTTTCGCTTCTTGGCATCTTGGAGGCGGACAACACGACCCTTAGGACCGGCAATGGGTCCACCGACCAGCACAATACCCAATTCGTTGTCCACCATCATGACCTTGAGGTTCTGTACTGTGACGAACTCGTTGCCCATGCGACCAGGCATCTTCTTTCCAGGCATAACTCGACTACCGCTGCCCTGTGAAGGACCCGTTGTACCGATTGTTCGGTGGTTCTTGGAGTTACCGTGGGATGCTTCCTGACCGGAGAAGCCGTGGCGCTTCATACCACCGGCGAAACCCATACCTCGTGATCGGCCCTTGACATCGACGTACTGACCCTTCTTGAACCAATCGGGAAGAAGTTGAACACCAACGGGGAGAAGCCCAGACTCGCTTCGGACCTTGAACTCGACGAGCTCAGCCTTGGGTGCAATGCCCTTGGCCTCGTAGTAACCCAGCAATGGGCTGGTGACGTTTCGACCATCACGCGAGCCCGCACCAATCTGCACAGCCCAGTATCCGTTCTTCTCTCTGGTCTTGTTGGCGACAACCTGAACCTGATCGAGCTGCAGCACGGTGCAAGGCACACGGGTCTTTCCGACAAACATGCTGGTCATGCCCTTCTTAACAGCGAGGACGCCGGAGCGCAGAGGTGTAGTTTTCTCCCGACGCTTCAGCGCAGCAGCAGGACCGGACGTAAGAGCGGGAAGACCGGAAGAAGGCTGGTTGAATCGCTTGTGCTTGTTGCGAGGAGGGGCTGTGGTCCAGCCATAATTGACGTTACGGGTGGCTGTGAGTGGGAGGAGCAGAGGCCGAGCGGCGACGGCGCAGGGCCGTGGGAGAGCGAGACGGATTGGGAGACGAGTCGGCATCTTGGATACAGCGATTCGATCGACGGCGGAGGTGACGCTGTCGAGAAGACGAATTGAGCCGCCGTGGGTGAGATATTGAGGGCGATGGGCCGATCGGTTGATAGTGGTGGTGAAGGATTTTGGGTGAGGTTGAGATACTAGAGAGCTTTTGCAGGGCCCGGAGAATTTCCGGCTAGCATTGGCTGTACAGCGAAATAGAACGACACCTTTTGGGAGGTCGAGAGAATTGAACAGAACGAAATTAAAATTAAAAAAAAAAAAAGGCCTCATGAATTCTTCATTGGGTTTAATGGAGACTTTAAACCGAGTCTCTCTAAATCTATTTTTTCTTGTTTTTCTTGTGCGGGTTGCTGCTGTTCATCCCCTCTGCGTTCACTCACACTCCAGGACCCCTCCCTCCAATGCCGCTCCCCATTTGATTCACACTCGTACCCTTGAGCTTATGATCCCCCGGGTTAGCAGCAGCCTCGTAGATGATATTCGCAGGCGCTCTCCCAAGCTGTGTCCATTCGCCTTTGAAGCCAAGGTACGAAATACGAGTCACATCCTCATCGCCGTCGCCAAAGTTGTCCGCAAAGAAGAGCACCAGTTGCTGCACCTTGCCGAACAGGGCCCTCTTCACGGGGATCTCTTGCAGTTCGCTTGTCTGAGAGAGCTCAAGCGTCTGAACTGGGTCTGACTCCTCAGCGGCCGCAAAGTCGAGATCATCCCGGTTGATGAAGAGGTGGAGAGTTTTGGGCGCTGAGTCGGAGGGGGACGTGCGGATGAGGATGGAGTGAAGCTTGATTTGGGCCGTAAAACTGGTCCTCATAAGTATTTGATTGAGCTTTTATAATAATATGGGATTGGTTGTACTTACGGCACAGTCATGAGAAGCTGTTCATCAACATCGCTCGCCAGCTCAGGCTCAACGCTGAGTCTCTCTTGCCAAGTTTTCTTAACAATTTTCTGTCCCGCATCTCGCTGGGCTTCATTCAGAGTCACAATGTGATCAAAGTTGACTTGACTGTAGAGCGAGAACTGCACAGCTGGAGTGATGTCGTCTGAGTGATCGTGCTCGCCATGGTCGTGGCCGTGACCAGAATGTTCATCATGGCAGTGAGACATGATTTTTAGTTGATCTGGACAGATGTGTGTTTTGTTTTAAGAAAAGCCAGTTCTGATGATTTTGTGACTCTGGCTTGATATTCGTGGTGATTGATGGTTGAGTTGATGTTGGTTGTAAGTCAAGTGAACCCAATAAGGTAACAATCGAGATGACGTTTCAGCACTGGGTCCCCTACAACTCTAGGAAGGTTACCTACCTTACCTAGGTACTAGGTAGGTAAGCACTCAAGATTGGGTATCATGAATTAACATTGACAGCAGACGCAAGATCACGCAGTTTAAACGACACTAATGGTGCGACATCTTCATGATTTCCTCCGAGCAATTAAATAATAGCAATTAGTTTTTTCGTGTATACCATAAATACCCTCCAATCCGTAACCAAACTCATCATAATTTGCTTCGCCTGCTTCATCTAAATCCGCTCTTCCTCTTGTTCTTCTTCGCCTTCTTCCTATCTCCAAATATGCCCGACACTGGCTGGCTCATGGTAAACGAAGGTCCCAAGAATGCTTGACTCTGGGATGATGATGGTACTCCTTGCTGGCTTGACATGATCTGAGCAGGCGTAGGCGCTGCGGGCATCGGTGGCAGCTCCGTGGGCTCTTCTCTCTGGGGACGCATCTGCGATGACATAGGAGGACGCATGCTGCCAGTTATCTGTCTCTTCAAAGGCGGCAGTTTGTACTTCTGAGCCTGGGCCTTGCGCTTGTTTTCGATCTTCTGCAGTCGCAGTCTTGCATCATCAAACTTTCTATCGCTGGCAATAGCAACGCTGGAAATGTAGTCATCTGTGCCAACACCCCGTTCGGTTGGCCAGTATGATAACACCCTCGACTGTTTGGCAGTTTCCATCTTGTCCAATCGTAATGAGGGTGCGAGGAGTTGTAGTCGTCTGATCGCTGCATCGTTGGCGCTGTTCGACGTCGTACTAAGAGGGGACGAAGGAATTTCAACTTGTGACGACTGTGATGACTTGATCCGTAATACGCTCGATTGAGTGGGCTGTGTTGGCTCATTTCCCCCCTGACTCGCCGGTCCTAGAAGAGGCACATCCTGAACCATAACTCCGGCCGTTGCCAGGAACATATCCTTGGCCAAATCTGCGATCCAGCCCCTTCTTATTTCCTCCTCTTGTTTAGGCAACCTTCCTTCCAAAGGATCAAGCCAAAGATCCACGTAAGTCTGGTTGAGGTGTGACAGACTGACGAGTTCTCGAATCCACTCTTGCGAAGTTTGTCTTCCTAGTTGAGTGACAACTGTTTGCCCATCATCGCCCAAGAACAAGTCAAGCATATCTGGCTGTGCTCCATGATCACCATTTGGTAGGTCCATCGGACCAAGCTCATCGCCAATCTCTTTCCAAGTCTTGAGGGGCAGTCTTCCTTCGGCCATACCCTCAGCAATGTTCTCCTGAATAGCTAAGAGCAAGGCAGGAGGTATATCATGAAAGCTGTCTGTTATAGTGAGAAGAGTCTGTTGAAGAGAGCGACTCAAGTCATTTAGTTTCAAGTGTACGGGCCCGAAAACTGCCGATGTCCCGTTTTTGGCCACATCCAAGTCGCTAGGTCGAAGGGAAGGCTTGACGACGATCTCATTGATATTATCCTCAGCCATGCCTTCGGGAAGAACAAATGCCGTGCCCATATGTCGGATGAATCGTTTTCGCTTCCTTTTCCAGCGTTGCGCTTGATCTGACTTGGATCGGTCAACACGCCCCGTAGGTAGCGTAACCTGCATATTGCGGTCCTTGACTGAGACGCAGATGCAATACTGCACCCCCAGATCTTTACTTAAAATGCTGCCTTGATAGAACTGAACCTTTTGGCGATAATAGTCAGCTCCGGGGCCAGCCGAGGTGTCTCGATCCTGCGTAAGCTTGACTGGGTGGATTTCAAGTGATTGAATATCATCACTGGTAGTGTTGCTATCGTGAGGAAGAATGAGGACGTCACGGTGCCAATAAGGAAGGCCGCTTTCCTTTGAGCGCCCAAACCAGTAGGTTTGAAGTTGTCTATGGGTTGGAGAGAAGACAAACACCATGGCAGCCTCTTGCCCGCCTTCTGATGTAAGGCATGTTGTCATTCGCAAGCTCTCTCTATCCAGCAAACGAGGACATGATATCAGAATTGTCGGCTTTGGTGATTCTCCTTCCTCTTTGTGTGTCACAAACAAATCAATCCAGTAAATGTTTCGCATAGTCAAGACAAATACGTGATTTTGGTTGGCTGGGTTGACTTGGATGTCGAGAATTGCATCAGGCTTGGACTTTGGACGAGCCAACAGCGATAGCTGAGGCAAAGCTATGTGCGATGCGAGATCAATAACTTCGTACTTTTCCCTGTTCCAGATCAACAAATGGCTCGCTCGCTTTGCCAGCCCCCCAGACTCGCTAGAGCTCGGTGTATCATCTTCCCAGAACCCGTCTACTTCGGCTGTGCCAACGAGTAATATTCCATGCTTCTCGGCTGGATGCTCTGGCGCAGAGGGTATTTTGTCCAGTAATCCATCGGAAATATGTCCACATTTGTGAGACGACAGTCGTGTTTTCGGCTTGCTTCCCAGGACATCCCATATGGACCAATATCCGCATTCGTCAACGATAGCAATCTGGGGTGGCTGTCCTTTAGAATTCGGATTGAAGGCGACATCTACCTGCGCATTACCACCAGTCATCTTATGCGAGATGGTAAGGATCGGGTTAGGGTCGATTCGTGAGAGTCGTGATCCATGAAGGTTGAGATCAGAAACAGATGACTGGGCAACCGGGACTTTGTGATATTCTGGGTGGAGGATCGTGGTCGAGGTTTGCTTCTGGACGATGAGCCAACGGATAGCATCGTATCGCGTGAGGCTAGTTGCGAATTTGACTTGAGAAATTGGCAGGCCATCACTGGACCAGATCGCCTCCTCTTCCGGATCATCGGGGTCGATTACAGAGGGTTGAAGAGTCGTGTACTTGTCTTGTCCCCATTTCCACTTCGATTGATCGATCCGCACTAAGCGAAGCAGCTCTCCTGACTCTCCTGTAGCAGCAGCAAGCATTGGTGATCCGGCGACTCTCCAGTGGTCGGACACATTCGTCATTTGTCCGATGGAAAGCAGTGGTTGGTCGCTTGCTTCGCCCTCGATCTTCGAGTAGCGATTCATGTTCTCCTCTAATAATTCGGAGAGTACTGAGTTGCCCATGAAGGCTTCGGGGTGGGAGTGATAAAGCCATCTCTTCTGGAGTCTACGTTCCTGCCAGAGGTTTGATGAGATCTCCGGTGACGGAGATTTTGAAGGCGGATACAGCTCTGCTGATGATCCGATCACCTTAAAGTGAGGCGCTAGGTGGTCTTGTCAATATTGCGATACGCGCAAGGCGGTTCTTCAAAAACTCACCTCCAGCTGTTACGCGACTAGAGTGAAATGTACCAAGCTGCGCTTTCGCATTTTCTGATGGTAAATAAGTAAGACTTCCTACGTGACCATGTATCAGGTCCGTAAGTCGCCTGGTTTCAGCCATTTGGCCCAAGTCTCGATTTCCAATGTGTCGAAATTTTGGTCGATGTTCCTTTCTTCATCGCGAGATGGGCTAGTGCAGGCGCAAGAGAGTCTCGAGCGGGAGTTGATGGTATTTGGAGCACTAAGGAGACATCCTAAGTCACATGAGTGAGTCTGATGAGAGTTTTGTAAGTGCAGACAGAAATGCATAAGTATTAGCGCAGTTACGGTGAGTGAGTGAGTGAAGGAGACTTTGAAAGAGAGATAGATGCTCTGCGCATTGCGATATGAATTGAAGCTTTCGACGGCCCCACGTGGCGGTGCAAGCGGTGTGCGCCACACTTAGTAGTCGACCGAGCAACGCAATTTCGCGGTGTAAATACAATACATCCATCCATGAGACTCATAACCAATTTGTATGCAACCCTCAGGTAATGCGATAATAACTTATACGAGTCAAACCCGTCCGTACACACTATTTAAACATCTCAACGCATAGAGCTTTACCACATACAAAACTCACGATGGCTACCGATTTTCAGTCATCCCTATCTGCGAGTATGCGCCAGAGCATGCCGCCCGTCGGCCCCTCTGTCGCAAACCAGCTGCCTAACATCAACTTTGGCTTTGACGACCTGCGTGATCGCATGGCAAAGTTTACGGCGCGATTTGATGCTTTCATTGAAGAAGGCCGCAAGCGGGTTCTGGAAGAGCGCAACCAGTTTCGCATGAACGTTGCTGAACTTCAAGGTATGCTCAATTCCGAATGCGCAAGAATATTTGCTAATCGTTCAACCAGAGGACCAACGCATGAAGAAGCGAGATATCGAGATCATTCAAGTCAAGACCTCGACGCATCAACAGACAATTGAAAAGGAGGAGGCGGAAACGCGCGAGATGGAGGGCGCTATCAACCAACTTGCAGGTCAACGGGATAACCACTTGGCCACGCGCGACAGCCTCAAGGCCGAAATCGCACAAACCCAAGCCGAGATCGAAGCCCGCCTCGCCGCCCAGCGAGAATATGCTCAACAGCAGCAAGCCCAGTCTCGTTTCAACGTACCCGAGCTGGACTTCTGGATCACGAACCTATGCCTCAAGATTGAAGGCGCTGGGCACGACGACCGACTCAAGTTTGTGTACACACACATTGACGAGAAGGACTGGGAGCGTGAGGCATGGTTTGAACTGGTGACAAGTTCGCGTGATTACGATGTGAAGCACTGCCGACCCAAGGTTGAGAGGGAGAAGGTTGAGAAGGTGTTGGACAAGTTGAATGAGTCGAGGGAGTTGGTGGTTTTACTGAAGGGCATGAGGGAGCTATTTGTGGAGGCGATGAAGACTTGAGGAGTTGGTTGATGCATTATGCTGTGACGACCGTTTATGTGCGACAATGCTGTTCTAAGAACGATAATTATACCTGCTAATGACGACGTTTGTTTTTGTTTAGGATTCAACTTTGAGTTGCTATTGAATGTTATGTTATCCCTCCAGACTACCTACCTTTGTACCTACTCGTGTTGCAGGCTCCTGGGGCTGGAGTATCATGGACAACCATAAATTAGATTCGAAAGATACCATTGTATTTCTAATACGGGTGCTCATATCACTATTTTTGATATTTTCCCATATTCACTGGATGTCATGATGCGTACGTCAACCAGGCTAAACCGCGTCCCGCGTCTCCCCGCCATGATCAATCAACCTCCACCTCCACTTCCTTCTCTTCACACTGCATATCAAAACATAACAACCGCCATCATGCCCGAACCTGACAAGCACGCAGCAGCGCAACAAGCCGTAGACATTCTTCATGAGATATCTACTATTCTAGTACGATTGCTCCTTCACAATACAGCGCGTGTGATGATCAGACCGCTGACATGCGACCGCAGAACTGCCATCTTGATCGCCGCACTTTGTCTATCTGCATCTCTATGATCGAGCGTGGGGTGAACCCAGAGGCCTTGGCGGTATGTGATAGAATATATTGACGATGTTGAAGAGTCGTATTGACGAATGTTTTTCAATAGCAAGTTATCAAGGAACTCAGACAAGAGGCCCAGCATGTGGAACCACCTGCAGCAGCGGCAAGGAGACGTTGAATGAGCGCTGCGAGCGCGCCTATAAGAATTTGACACCGATTGACTTTGAAATTGTGGAAATATTGTTTAGATTGGCGTTCACGGGGAAATGCTGTCACTTGATAGACGCAATCACGACTGTGTCATGAGTTCTCAATAGAGATTTTGATCTACTCATGCTTAGGTGCATTACTTAAACAATGATGCTATTTGTGTCCGTTGGATCTTATTCAAAAATCCGTATCAACGCAGAATAATGAGCGCCCAAGATGCAAACCGCCCAGTCATGTCCCTTCGTACACATATGTTCAAGCGACTTCCCGCTGGTATCCCCATTCCCAGTCGATGCAAACCCACGAACGCCTTGCAAAAAGAATCCTGTCCAACCCTATTGCATTTGAAATCATCAAGACAGTATCATCCTGTGACTAGGCGGTCACTCATCGGTGTCCAATAAGGACAATTTCATTTTCGTCGTCTTCGTCGTCTTCGTCTTCTTCGTCGTCTTCTTCTTCAGCATCAGACAATGCGTCGCTGAGGTCATCCAGCTCAGAGTCTTCATCGTTATCTGATGCATTGTTCCCGCGATTTCGGATTCTCCAAATTCCTAGGATGTCGTCCTCGGATTCTTCATCTGGTGGCAGCTGTGCTATAATCGAATCCAACCCCATGTTGACAGGCGATACTGATCGCGCAACTCTGTCTGGCGCACGGAATTGAGCCTCGGCAGCGTGGGATGAGTGCCTGCGCCTGTTTCCCACTGCAATTGCTCCCCGGCTCCCACTCATGGAACCAGATGCATCTCGTCCAGTCTCCGCAATGGGTTGGCCTTCACCATTCGTGGGTTGCTGTGCTGATGAGCGATCTCCTCCCACGATATTCAGTTCTACTGTGTTATATGACCGGCATATAGAACATTTCAACCCCAGCCAGTGGTATCGAACAGTGCTTTTCCCAGAGCAATCGTTGCACAGAATAACGGCAGTGGTGTCGCGGAATTCCGGTGGCATGGGCTGAGTCTGAATAGCAACATCCAAATTTCGAAACTGGCTCTCCATGTTGGTAAGACTCTTGTTGCAGATCGGACATTTGTAGGAAACCTTCATATGCTGCTCATAACACTTCTTATGGATGCTATGCCCGCAAGGCATGAAGACCACAGGTCGTGGGGAAGTAAAGAGATATTCGCCACAAATAGGGCAATCGCAATCTGTTGATCTCTCGATACACTTGTGAGACCCTTCAATCGAGGTGGAAATACATGCACGGCAGGTCTACAGCTAGTCAGCAACCAATATTATATGTGGTCTTCAGCTTGTTCTTACCTTGCAGTGAAAAAAGTCCCTGCCGAGGCCCATGCCTCGACGACAAATACCACAGTCATTGCAGTGGTAGATGGGTTTGCTCTGTCGGTTCTCCCATAAGTGACAGATATCACAATAATAATAGGCGGAAAGCTCGCCACAGTTGATGCACATATCGGAGGCCTTCTGTGGTGTTGCACAGATCATGCAGAGCATGTTCTTGGTTTCTGTACGGATGAGATTGTGGTCCTCATTCGCATCGTGACAGAAACGGCACGTATACCATTTCTTACAAGTGAAGCATTGAAGCTTAACGTTTCGTTCATAGTGTTGGCAACCGAGATGCTGTTCCGTTTCTGGTACCACCTCTGAGGGTTCCACTGGAGTTTCGCTTCCATGTCGTTTCGGCGGCTTCACAGGCACAAACGTTGGCGCTTTGTCTTCCTCGCTCAAGATAAATATTTCCTCGTGGTTCTGCCAGAACTTCAAAGGATTCGACGCTGGGGACGACGGAGATTGCGACAGAGGTTGGTCGAAGGCATCGCCATTCTCCAAAATCTTCTTTACGAGCGGTACGGTCTTCGAGGACTTGTATCCTTCCAACAGAGCATCGTGGATCAACCGCGCCTTTTCAGATTGGGGTATATCCTTGGCATTGATTGTATGTATACGGGATCGCAACTCGCGCATGCCATCATCTTCCGGAATTCGGCGCGAGCTGAGCGGGCTCAGAGCAATCCCGATATGATCGCGGGGAGGAGATTCTTGAGACATGATCGGAACCAGTTCGGGTTCTTCAACTCTTGTTTCTTGGGTCGAGACGCTGAGGGGTCGTGTGAGGGGGGACTCGATGATCGGCACCGGTGCCGGTTCAGGTACTGGCACTGGTACAACGACAGGACTATCGGGGTGGCCAGAATCGCTCACTGCCTCAGTATGTTCGATCGAGTCGCCTCCATCGCCAGCAAAGGTAGATCGAGAGATTTCAGAAAATCGACGAGCTTGACGCAAGACGGGATTGATGAGGAACTCGGAGACAAGAGAAGACATCAAGCAGGTAGGTAGGTAGGTAGGTAGGTAGGTAGGTAGGTGCAGGTGGTAGTGGCGGTTTATAGGTTCAGCTGGGAGGAGGTAAGGAAGGGCCTAAGCGGCGATCCAATCCAAGATACTGTACGGGCGCACCAGAACTCGATGTTGAATAGGTACTGTACTTGCGCCGATACTCTTACAACAGAGGAAAAGGAGGGTAGAGAATGACGTTGGAAGAGGGGAATCTGACAAGGTCAAAGGAAACTGTAATGTTGTAAATGTAGTTAGAAGAGGAGCAAACGGCACGGGACCGGGCGCCTCAAAACAACGGAATGACGAGAGACTGGAGAAGCTAGAGGCGACGGCGTCTCTAGCTCTGCTTCTGGGCTGGCTCAAGACTGGAGTTGGCGATTTGGTCTCCAGTGACATTCATTCAGTGGAGTTTTCCGAATAGCGAACGGCGAGCGGAGAATGCAGATGGGGTGCAATATCCGTAATGCAAGTGAGGTTATAGTGTGCTGAGAAGGGGAGGCAAAAGTGAGAGGAAAGGGGCCGCTTTTAGCATGTGACTGTGGATTGTGGTTCACAAAAGGCCTCCAAGTCTGTCTGTGTGCGTTTATTGATTTGACAGGTCTGTATTGACAGCGGGTTCAGAGTGATCTTGGATGATCAATTCCAAAATACACGTCCCGCTTGCAGTCGTTGAACCCCAAACTCTTCTGTCAATGGATGGCCAGTCTAGCCAGTCAAGGTACACTCCGATTACGGGAACGGATCAAACCGCATGTTGTCGCAACCTGGATCAGACGAGGATTCGTATATACAGGGGGCCGTAGTGGGGAAATTGAACGACAAAGACACAGGAAAAGAGAAAATGGCACCAAAGACGGTCAGAAGAGTACAAGAAATTGGAATCAGCGGTCAAGATTTGAAGTCCTGGTCATTTATCTGTCTTAGTACCTAGTTGAGGTACAATCTGAGATCGGGGTTTCTTCCGTTGAAGCCGGCCTTGACAACCGATCTCTTTAACCTTCTGAAACAACTGTCTTGTACACTAAGATATAAGATCGAAATCTTGTCAGGTTTTGTAGGTCACTTTTTCTTGATAGTCAAATTTAGTACCTGGTGGTCATCAGAACCAAATTGCAGCCGGAACATTTAACTCTTTGTTGCAAGAAGAAATGGCCAAAGAAGCGAGCTCTTTCTACCCAGCAGTTCGGTTCTGTCATGACGAACCGTGGGGCCTGTTGTCTGGATCGGCTGGATGTCTCTCACTTGCTCTCTTCAACACAGGCGTAAGATACAAAGAAGAACGTCATTAATTAGGAGACAGCAGCACGCAAGACAATGTCTCAAAGACTGCATTCATCACACCAGGTAAGCTGGTAAGGCATGTGATCGTCAGTAAAATTCTTTGATATATGAAAAGGTGCCATAACTGCCAGGAAAATGATATACGGCCACCGATGTTCACACAAAACATGAACTCAATCAGGATGACACTATGTTTCTATTGCAAGTACAGGTATGGCTGCAACCGCTCAGGGCAGCAGCTTTGTTGAAACAGCGGCCAACTTGAAACAACCATTTATCCCACAGATCTTGGAAGATCTTGAGAAACAGAAACAGAAACATTCAGATCAAGAGATAACAAAAAGAATGATCACGCTGGGGATCGAACCCAGAATCTTCTGATTCGTAGTCAGACGCCTTGCCATTGGGCCACGCGACCTCGTTTTCTTGTCAAATTCTCTCATTTGCAAGTACATGTGGCTGCTCGATTGGAGCTGACAGCAGGCGCCACTTTTGTATCCCTGCAGCTGATTGCCCCTAAAACATTCAGTGCAACGCGCTATCGAAAACAGACATGGGAGCTGGAGGGCTGGACAGCCTGGACTAGGCTGAAGTGGGGTTGGCATCGACTGGTCCGGAGCTCGCGCCAAGGGGAGCCGTACGGGAGCAGCTGTTTAGCGTGACGACTGGCCATAGAGCATATGTGGCATTTCAGGGGACACCCATCCTGAGGTTTCGTGTACTGTAATATTCTTAGAACCACCACAACGCCAGCTTCTTTGGCCTAGGGATAATTCTTTTTTTTCTCTTTTTCTCTCTCCTATTCTTCTTCTTCTTCTGTTCTGTGTCTTTTCTGTAAGCACAGGCTTTTGCCACTCCGGCTTATCGCATTGGCAACAGCTCAGCTCCTTGGTTGAAGCTGGTGTTCCTCCCTTGAGTCTCGACAGCTCGTCCAATCTTTTTTCTCTCCCTGTCGAGTTTACTTATCTCAGCCAAACTCACCCCCTTTGGCTTCCATCAAACATACATTCTACAACCATCACGACTTCGACTTCGAGCCGATATCCATACAATTGAATAATCATGGCCGCCGATAAGGCTGCCGTCGCCTCAGGCGCTGACCTGGGCGATGGTCTCAGACAGCGTCCTGTTGCTGGACAAACTAGCCTCCAGCCCCCGAGTCCTCAGCCTGAGGACAACAAGAAGCTGGCCAAGAAGGTACCGTATCCTTCTGTCGAAGAATTGGCATTTTGTAATACTGACTGCTTCTAAAGGAGCCCTCGTTCCTTCAGACCCTCGACCAGTGGGAGGTTGTCATTGCCCCGCTGATCTTTACTCTCCTGGCTCTCTTCACTCGGCTCTACAAGATCGGTATCAGCAATATCGTCACCTGGGATGAAGCTCAGTATGTCCAATTGAATTTCCCCTGCTGCAACAACCGTTCCTAACTCTTTGATAGCTTCGGCAAGTTCGGTTCCTACTATATCAAGCATGAGTACTACTTCGATGTCCATCCTCCTCTCGGCAAGATGCTCGTCGGTCTCTCTGGAGTCCTGGCTGGCTACAACGGAACATTCGAGTTCAAGTCCGGCGAAAAGTACCCCGAAGAAGTTAACTACACCATTATGCGTATCTTCAATGCGGCTTTCGGCATTCTCTGCATTCCTCTGGCCTACTACACTGCTCGCGAGCTCAAGCTTCGACGTCCCGCTGTCTGGCTCGTCACTCTGATGGTTCTTTGCGAGAACTCCTACACCACCATCAGCCGTTTCATTCTCCTCGACTCTATGCTGCTGTGCGGTACCGTTGCAACCGTCTTCTGCTGGTCCAAGTTCCACAACCAGCGCAACAGCAGCTTCGAGCCTGAGTGGTTTTTCTGGCTCTTCATGACTGGTCTCAGCATTGGCTGTGTCTGCAGTGTCAAGCTTGTTGGTCTTTTCGTTACTGCCCTCGTCGGTCTTTACACTATCGAGGACCTCTGGCGCAAGTTCGGTGACACCAAGATGCCTGTGGTAAGTGATGTGATGTCCAATATTCTTTCTAAGAACTAACAGTCTGTAGACCACCCTTGGTGCTCATGTTGTCACTCGTGTTATCGGACTCATTGTCATCCCCTTCCTGATCTACCTCCTCTCTTTCGCCCTGCACTTCGCCATTCTTGACCGCTCTGGCCCCGGTGATGCTCAGATGAGCTCGCTCTTCCAAGCCAACCTCAAGGGCACCCAAGTTGGAAAGGACAGCCCTCTGGAGATTGCGATTGGTTCTCGCGCGACTATCAAGAACATGGGTTACGGTGGCGGTCTCCTTCACTCACACGTCCAGACCTACCCCGAGGGTTCCAAGCAGCAGCAAGTTACCTGCTACCACCACAAGGACACCAACAACGACTGGTTTTTCTACCCCAATCGCCGAGAGGAGGACTACAACCCCGAGGGCGATCTCCGGTTCATTGGTGATAACTCCGTTATTCGACTGATCCACGCCCAGACTGGCCGCAACCTGCACTCTCACGACATCGCTGCCCCTGTCTCCCGAGGTCACAAGGAAGTTTCCAGCTACGGTAACCTGACTGTTGGTGACGATAAGGACCACTGGAAGGTTGAGGTCGTCCGAGATTCCGCTTCTCGTGATCGCAGCAAGATCAGAACTCTCACCACTGCTTTCCGTCTCAAGCATGAGGTCCTTGGTTGCTACCTACGAGCTGGCAATGTCAACCTTCCTCAGTGGGGTTTCAAGCAGATTGAGGTTACTTGCACCAAGGAGAACAACCCCCGTGATACCTACACTCACTGGAACGTTGAGGCCCACTGGAACGAGAAGCGTAAGTTTTAAGAAATCTTCAATTCCGGCTAGGTCATGCTAATCTTAGATAGTTCCTCCTGCCGAGGCTGGCGTTTACAAGTCTCCTTTCTTCCATGATTTCGTTCACTTGAACGTTGCTATGATGACCTCCAACAACGCTTTGGTCCCAGACCCGGACAAGCAGGATGACCTTGCTTCCAAGTGGTGGCAGTGGCCTTTCCTCCACGTCGGTCTTCGCATGTGCGGTTGGGGTGATGACATCGTCAAGTATTTCCTCCTCGGCAACCCTCTTGTCTACTGGGGTTCTACCGCTTCTCTGGGCATCGCTGGTCTGGTCATTCTCTGGTACATCCTTCGATGGCAACGAGGTGTCAACGACCTCAGCGACCAAGAGATTGACCACATTCAATACTCGGCTCTGTACCCCCTGGCCGGTTGGTTCCTCCACTACCTTCCTTTTGTTATTATGGCACGTGTCACTTACGTGCACCACTACTACCCTGCTCTCTACTTTGCCATCCTTAACTTTGGCTTCCTTATTGATTGGTTCACTCGCAACCGCAATAACACCATCAAGTCCATTGTGTATGGCGTCCTCTACACCGTCATTATCGGCCTTTACATCTACTTCCTCCCCATTTGCTGGGGTATGACTGGCAACCACAAGCAGTACAAGTACATGAAGTGGTTCGACAACTGGCGAGTTACTGACTAATGGATTGATCAATGATTTGAGCAATCACTTGTCTCTCGATTACATATTGTGCTCTTGACGAGCCGTCTCGTGTGCTGTCATGCGACGTGTTTGTAATTTTCGGTTTTTAGGAACTACTGCGAGGATATAGAATAGGGGATCTCATTGAAAAGATGGCTCGCATTGATTCGTTGGGAAGCAAGGCATGAGAAAAAGAAAAGATGAAACAGAATCAGCAGGAATCAGGCGGTTACGGAAAGGACTTTGCTTTATGCGATGAAAGTCTCATTTCTATTGAGTCCTTAATAAAGATGGCCTCGGTAAGGCCGGCAATGTATTATGCATTATTGTGTACAATTCATATTGAGCTTTTCATACACTTGTTCGATGATGACGGCATTTGCTGGCTGACTGGGTATCATGATGCGTCTTGTGTCTGTAGATCGTTCTGTCTTCCCTTCTCTTCGCCCTGTCCTGATCTGGTCTCTTAACAACAGCCGCCTCCTGTTGACTTGTTGGCATCGCCCGACAGCTTGACTTGGCGGTTTCCACCAGCCCCCGCACCCTTGACGCCAGATCTTCTGTCGTTGAGATCGTACTTGCCCGCCTGAATGTTATTGTATATCCTCTCTGCGACACGCATAAAAGCCTTCTCGACGTTCTCGCCGCTCTTTGCGCTTGTCTCGACGTATTCCATGACTCCATTACGCTTGGCCCACTCCTCTGCCTCCTCGCGCGTCACCTCACGCTTATTATCGTCCTGTTGTGTCAGGTCGGCCTTGTTGCCGACCAGAATAACCACAATATCAGGCTCAGCAATCTGTCGTAGGTCGTTAAGCCAGTCGGTAACGTGCTGGAAGGTCTGCTTTCGAGACAGGTCGAAGACAAGCAAGGCGCCGCTTGCACCTCGGAAGTAAGAGCGGGTTACAGACTTGTACGTCTCCTGGCCAGCTGTGTCCCAAAGACTAAGCTTCATATGCTTCTGGGGCGTGTTGGAATCATCCCGAGGAGGCTCAGGGAGACCATCGGCGGCTTCTTGGTCTTTATTATCGGGATCTGAGGAGGCGAGGGCGCCAACTTTGGAGTGAGGAGGACCGACGGGGACGATGCGAGAGCCAAATTCAACGCCAATGGTGACGTCGTGATGAGGCGAAAACCGGCCTTCGCAGAGACGAATGGTAAGGCTGGATTTGCCGCATCCTGAGTCGCCGATGCAGACGAGTTTGGCGATGTAGTCCCACGGTGTAGTCGACATGGGAAGAGACTGGGGAGTTGATTTGAGGTAGAGGTTCGGTCGTTGATAGGGAGTTGATCGACGGGATTGATTTGCTGAAGCGAACCCCAAGGAATGTAGCACGTGCAAGCTGTCCTTTTAGTGATTAGAGGTGAAAACCGAGGTACAAGCTAAGATGATGAGAGACGATGGTGTTTCGTAAACGTGACCAGGCAATGAGGATGAATGGTTTAGAAGTGGTAGAATTTTGGGGTTGGTGGAATGGAAGCTTGGGTGGTCTATCTTAGACTGAGAGCAGCTGGAGCTAGTGAGTGGTTCAATGTGGGATTGATTTAGACGGGAAATAGATGGCGATAGTCCCCAAATGAGAAGGAGATCCAAATTTGGTTCAAGGGTAACCAAGTATGGTGTTTTCGGGAAGGTTGGAATAGTTTAAGCAATGAGCTACTTCATACAGTAAGTAGCATGGAAAACTTGGTAAGGGAAAGGTCAGATGTTGGGGTCTAAACAGATGAACAACTCGAAGTCATGGTTTTGAGTGTTTTGGATGCTGAGCTGTCACGAGCCACAGATGGACTGTTGTTACACAGCCATCAACAGCCGCTGAAATAACTCGATAGCCTATGGAACACATCAGATCAGATACAGTCCATCCAAAAAGGCCCCTTGATTCAAGCGGTATCAGCGGAAGCACCTCGTGCCTGAAGGGCCCTCTCCGAATGGGGACTAGGAGGATTCTGGTACCTAGCTTATCGGTGACGCAAGGAGTAATGGAGCAACAAGACAAGGTCCTTACTAGTCAGTCTTTGGGTCAGTTGATAGGCTTTGACTTGATGATGGAAATATATATATTATAAGTATGTGAATATAGTTAGTTCTATTTCAAGTCGTTTGATCTAGAGTCTTTGATATGAAAGTCACCCGCTGTTTGAAATGTTTGATATTGGGAGTGAATGGTTCCCGCGTGAGGAGTGAGTGAGACGAGAGAGATCTTCAGGTGTCACAAGACCAATCAAAGCTTGATTGCCAACTCGGTACCTAAGTAACGACGAGTCAAGAGAGTTTGCAAAAGAAGGCGTCATGAAAATGAATTCGATATTGATTACTCGTAACTAAGATGATCACTATCAGGACTACAGTATTTGTGGCAATAACATCCAGGTCAAAGCATCGTCAGCAAAGTGGAGTTTATTATTGTGCGAGGCGTGAATGATTGCGTGCTGAGTCTTTGAGATTCAATACCTCACGTGAAGGTATCCTAGCCGCTCTCTGGCAGCATGTAGTACTTCCATCCAATGTCGTGTGCCGCTTCCGCATCAACCCCACGGCTGCCTGTGGCGCCTGAGGTGCGTCCGTCTCCAGGTAGGTAGGCAAGTAGGTCATTGACCGCCAGCACAGGTGGCCCTCTCTGCCTGTCCCTGCCTAGGGTCCACTAACAAGGGTCCAGTCCTCCAGTGGAGCTGATCTGCCTAAGGTGCTGGAGCGGGACCTGGATGCAATCGGTCAGCGACTCATTCGCTGATAAGCCCCGTCCATCTGCCATCTGCCGCCTCGCCTCATGACCTAGGTACCTCTCTGACTTTAACATCCAGCCATTCATTCATCTGCAACTCAGCCGTGATTTTTTGTCTTTTCGTAAACAACAGACTTATCTCGTCACCACCTCCGCTTTTCATAAACCAGCCTCAAACATTGCGATCCGGTAATCCGAACGAACGTCGTCTTCTACGCTTACAAGGCGATACCTCTGGTTGCCTATCACCGTATTTACGTCACGTCAGATATCTACATAGCAAGGACTGGTCCCTACACATTGGCCCGCACGTGAGGCGGAAGGTGTTGAAAGGGCGCGATGTTTTCGGAGTGTATGTGCTACGATATTAACCTTTGGGGTCCTTCAATCACGCTGACTTAATTCTTTAGACGCTTCGAGGTTCTTGGCCCAGTCACAATCAAGGCTATCGAACTTCGGCCAGGCCGATAGCAACGACAATCCTCCACGACAAGAGTGGACATCGCGTTCCACACGAAATCAGCGTGACGCCGGACGAGGAGATAGATCTAGCAGATCTTTCTTAGGTCGAGGCTATGGAGGGAACCCATATCAACAAACGGGCACTGGATCTCGGTTCGGTCAGCTAGCCTTCGCATCGCGCATATCAGCCGCTCAGGATGCACCGCTATTCCACAGCACTCTAGACGAGTTTCGGGAAGAGGATGACGAGGAGGAAAGGGATCGAGAGGCTGCCGATATGTTTGCTCTCCAAAGATCAAGACGAGTAGCAGCTGCGAGCAAACTAGCCGATAGTGTTGAATCAGACGCTCATAGCCGGGGATCTCTGGAGGATAGCTTGAACCATGAGGACCCATATCGAGATATGAGCATGCGCCGCGGTATTCGAAGCAGTTGGAATGGAACAAGAAGTGCTCATCGACCTGGCCTGGCGAGGGATACCTTGGTGGAGGAAGCCGAGGATGATCCCCGTTTAAGTGACGACCGAGAAAGCAGTCATGGAACTGATACTAAAGGAAAAATGGTCGACGTTGGGCTCGAGTCGCAAGAAGATCCAGACGAGGACCCCCCTGCGTCGCTTCTGGGAGGGGAAACTCCACGAGACAGCAGCCCTCCAGCTTTCCAGCAATTCAAGGGAACAGATACAGAACGAACACCATTTATGACGAGGCGAGAATCTCTGACAGAAACCGATGCGAGTATACGGCGAGATGCTCCCCCGGAAGAAGAACATGTACAGACAACCTTTCAATACATTGAAGGTGAAATCTTTCGGCATGATCCCTTCTTTGCCTGGATCTTTTTAATCAGTCTTGCTGGTTTACTCTCGACTTTCTTTTTAGTATGGCTTCACACATCACCAGCAAAAAGCCCGGTTGGCGACACTATCTACACTACACTACAAAAGTCATTCCATATGCTTGCAGTAGATACGGTAGTGGCTGTATTTGTATCGTTCATCTGGCTGGCAGCCCTCCGCTCGTTTGTGCGCCCTTTGGTCAGCGTCATCATAACCGCGGTACCTGTCATCTTGTTCTCCTTTTCAATCTATTCCTTTGTATCGTCTTTCAAAGGCCGGACGCATGGAACCAGCCTCCAGGATTCGGTCATGAGATGGGCCTCTATAATCCCCGCCATCTCATGTATACTGTGGATTTGGCTTGTAGTACGAGGGCGACGCGCGATCCAGCAGGCGATCGAGATTCTCCAATTTTCTAGCCGCATTTTGGCCCAAAACTCAGCGCTGCTGTTCGTTGGATTTGGATGCTTGGCCTTGATCGTTTTGTGGACCTGGGCATGGCTCGCTATGTTCACCAGGGTGTTTATGGGCGGTCATTTCTCCAAGAAACTTGTACGGTTCATGATTCAGCTCTCGAGCTGGTGGCTTGGAGCAGCCTTTATCTTCTTGTATATGTGGACGGTGTCCGTGATCAACGCCGTCCATCGAGCTACCACGGCCGCTACTGTATCTCAGTGGTACTTTCATCGAAATGCTGGTCCTGCCACGCCTTCGCAAGAGATTGTTTCGGCTGCTCTTAACCACGCGCTCACAACCATTTTTGGCAGTCTCTGCGAGTCGACTCTTTTGTCTTTACTGATAAGAGCACCATTGATTTTCTTACCCAGAAAATTCGGTGCTGCTGTTACGAATATTGCCTCGTTTTGGATTCCAACGCCCGTTATTGCGTTGATGAACCCTCTGACGATCACTTATTCTGCTATACACTCCCAGAACTTAGCTACTTCGGCCCGAGGATTGGATCAGATGGAGCTTGTTTCTCCCACAGTGCCAACGACTACATTGACTCCCCGAGTTTTGCGCAATCGTGGACAGCCTAGCGGGCTTTTGCCTTATCGACTTGCTAAATTACTGCTTGTAGCAACAAGACTCATCATGGCTACTGGTCTCGGTTTTGCTGGATGGGTGATTACGGCCAAGCAGCTTCGAATCCAGCTGCCAGACGGCATGGGCTATCGGGGCTCTGCTTACGCTTACGTCGTTGGTATGATGGCCAGTTTCATTGGTTACTCTGTTATGGGCGCGATGGAGGGTATTTTGAGCGGCATTGTCGATGCCGTGTTGATTTGCTACGGCAGTGAAAGGCGTATGGAAAGAGGCCATGGCCGATTCTGTCTTGAGGCAGCATATCTGTTTGGAGAGCGCCGAGGAGGCGATGCGCTGGAGTACGCCTAGTGGGACTTTTACCTATATAATTCCTTTTCAGTTGGCGCTTTTGGTTCAACGGGCACGGACGGGATAGATCCGTACCATGGAGGACTCAGGAATATGTTCAATTGATTACTTGGCCTAGGGTGTTTCTGGATGCAGAGTTCTGCTTGTAGACTTGAATTTGACAATACTTGAACAGTCATTCGACTGGTTGAACGGATATGTCTATTTATGATCGATTATTGGCTTAAATTCCCAATGTGGATCATTCACGCCTGTTGGTTATCGAGGGGGGGTTGTCAAGATGCGCGCCCTTGGCAAGACTCATTGTCAAGGTTCCAATCAAGACTATGTGACTCAGTCTTGGAGCTCGACTCAGTAATCGGGGAACCGCCCTTCACTTCTATCAAGCGGCTGGCGATTGGCTTAAATCCTGGTGTTGTTTCCATTATAGCCCATAACTACCTAGGAGACAAGGGCGATAGAAAGGCTGGCTCGATGAATCATATAAGAGGGGGCATGGGCTACTTATTTAGCCACGATATCTCATTCCCTACTATTCCTTGAGGTCTCTTATGTTTTTCTGTGATTTTCAATCAAGTCTCCGAATAAGCTACCACCAAGTTCAGGGCTGACTCACAAGAAACCATTCTCAACATTGCCCCCTGATACAACAATCATCCTTCGCCACACCAACTATGACTCCCGCAAAGTCAATCACTATTATACCGCTTTGCTACCATCTTGAGCGTTCTCGAGTCCAAGAGGCTGGGTTTTCAGTTATTTGGGGAGATGTGGATGGGCACGTCGATTTTGAGGTAGAACTACGCAAGGCTCTCGAAGAGAAAACTCTTGAGGAAACAATGGTTCACTTAGATCTTGACGCACTCGACACCTCGGTTGGTAAAGTTAACAAGTTCTCTGCGCCTGGTGGACTGCTGGAAGATGATGTGGTTAAATGTTTGGAGATGATTCCTTCAAAGACAAAACCGGTTTCTTTGACGATTGCATCATATGATCCCAGTTTTGATAGGGATGAAAAGATTCCGCCTGTTGCAATCAAGGGGGCCGTTGCTTTTGTTCAGAGCTTAATTTCTCGAGGGTTTCTTGAACGGTCTCTGAGTCAGTAGGTAGTTAGGATTGATTGTAAATGGTTTTATTGGGGGCCAGTCTTGAGTAATTACACATAAACATTGCAATGTTTCATTCAATCATAACAGACATTAAAAACAAACAAAGGGAATTTCAAACTCAGGCAGATGATCTGATCAATGAGGTTGGAGAATGAGCCTGCTGCGGTATCGAAGCGATACGAGGGATGGGAGCAGGCTCAGGAATTGCCCAGGCTAGAATCGACATAACAACCTTTGGCGCCGCGGCAATGATTGGGGCTGGAGCTGTAATGGGAGCTCTGGCGGTGTATGGAGCCGGAGCAGTTTTGGGCACAAATACGTCTCGTGAGACCTGGGACGCTGTGCCAGAGGCGATGGTATATCTTGGAATTGACCCTGAAACTGAAGAGGCCTGGATAATAGGGGAATAGTGCACAGTTGTGTTCCTCTTATGAGCAGTTCTTGGTTGAGCCATGGGCTCAATCTTTGATTTCGCTTCCTTGTATTGCGTCTGAGGCTCGATCTTGCGTTCAACTCTGTGCCGAGTCTGTTTGACCTCAGTTTTGGTCTTAGGCTCCGGTTCATCCTCGACAGTTGGAGGGGGGGTGGTTGACTTCCTTGCCGGTTCAGCTTGGGGCTTGGTACCAGTCTCGTACTTTTTCTCAGGTTTGAGTGCTGGTTGAGGGAACTTGGGCACCTGTTTAGACTCCTCTCTGTATTCCCTCCTGGGAAGAATTGGAGACTCAGGTTCGTTCTTTACAGCCTCCTTCTTTGGAGGTGTTGGCAAAGGTCGTGCTGTTGGCTTGGGTGTAGACGCTGGCTCAGGTTGTTCCTCGACCTCCTTGTACACAGGTGATGGAAGCACTTCAGGCTCAATCATCTTTGGGGAACCAACCAGCGTGACAGGCTCAACAGTTTTGCCACGCTCAAGTAAAGGCTCAGAGTTGGACGCAAAGAATGGATGGGGAGGTACTACTGCGCGTTCTTTCGGGGGCTCAGTGTTGAGTCGTGATGGAAAAGGGCGGGGCTGGCCCTTGGCAGAATCTGGTGATCTGTCTGCATCCTCTCTTGTGGTCATACGTGATGATGTTGAGAATCGAGAAGATGTCGAAACCCGCGACCCATCGAAAGAGTTCTTTGAGAATCCAGACTCAGTGGGAGTAGTTGCCTCGGAGTCACCACTGTTTGTGCGCTTAAACATCCGGCCAATGCGTTTAGCAGCGGCCTTGGCCGAGGGCCTACGCTTGAGAGACTTGATCGAGCCAGGGCCAGCCATATTGGGTGGTGGTATGAGTGAAGTTGACGAAATAAGGGAGAAGGAGGTCTGTAACTTGATTGATGAGTATCGGAGAGGGTATGTTCTTCAAGCGGGATATTCAGGGTCGTATAGACAAGGGTGGATGGAGTACGGCCGGCTATTCTGGGGTTTGACAGAGATACTTTATCAGGAGAGGTTGAAGTTTTGGTCGAGTTTGGCGGAGCTCTGTGTAAGCAGAACGTTCAAGACAGCATAACGGACCAATAATCCGAAGCCAAACTAGAGAAGAACACAAACGGAGACACTCCCAGGACAAACACAAGTATTTATAACCCAAGCTCAACAGCACAAATATGTACAATTGTGTTGGGTTGTAAGTCGGACCATTCCGCCCCGTGGGGCCGCCCCGAGATCGTAGATGGATGATCCATGTTTGTAACTGCACAACATGTGAGCTGAAGGGCATATGTTCCACCTATATCGCAAATCTATAGGTTGTCAATGATTCGATGAATGTGACATCGGATGCAAGAAACTGGAGCTATAGACATCGAGACACGTCTTACATCTTCAGCTCAGCTCAGGTGGTCATTGTTTGTTTTTTGTGGCAGGGGTTCACTATCAGGGAATACCGTGCCTCCGGTCGACCGCTCCGGTTGAAGTCGGGAGAGACCCGGAGCCGGCTGGACTAAGGCCGGGATGAGATGTGATTTGGGAGCCGCAAAACTTCGGCTCAGAGCATAAAAATAGGTAAAATGAAGGAACAAAATTAAATCAAGTCTAAACTATTTTATATTCTAAACGGTATTGCTTTAAGTACATACTAAGATACGGATAGAGATACTGTACATGCAGAGGCGGGGATTTGTTCCGTCTCGATGCAATAGATGGCAGCTTATGTGTTTCAAAATTGCACCTGCATGATGCATGTCTTGCATGTTAACTAATCAGGAACCCATAACTTTTTATGTCTCTACACAATGTTGACTCTTATTAAGGGCCGTAACGATTATACATGGATAGGTTTAGAGGTGCGACCTATTTTTTCTAGCAGTTACAGCTAGTCTCCCCTCGCGTTATGTTATAGGCAGTAAAGAATAGCAGGAAGAAGGTATAGCCATCCTTTTGAAGTTCCTACATTCATTCCAGGTGCTCCAGCAAGGCTACCACCAGAATACTGTCATCGATTTTGGTACTTTGTCACCAGATATTATCTTAGTCCTAGTTTTATATTTTGCTGTTGATAAGAAGTCATCATCTAACAAGTAGTCACTTTGGCCGAGTGGTTAAGGCGATGCCCTGCTATCTCCGGAAAGCTTGATAGGCATTGTATTCGTACGCGTAGGTTCGAATCCTGCAGGTGACGTTTCTTTTTGCTTTTTTTTAACACATCATTTGGCGAGATAACCCTTTGGAAACTATTGCTGATGTTCTTTCTGATTGTTTTGATGTTTTTTGGTTTTTGAGAATTAAAGTTGAAGAAACGTTCCGCGCGTTATTCCCGCATACGGTTAATGCAGTACGTACAAGAGAAGGTTCAGTGGATGTCATTCGCAATAGATTGCCTTCACCGATGAAACCGAATTAAGTTAAGGTAGGATGATCTGGTCGCCTTGCCTGATTTTAAACTTTCGCGTGTATGAGGATCCCAGGCAGCCGGGCCAGATAGAACCACGCTGCTGTTTACCAACCCTAGAGGACTAATAATAAATTGACCATCGACTTTCTACATGCATAGGTGAATACTGCGGTATTCAGAAGATTCTGTTCCTTTATTACACTTGCTCGGCCATGTGCTTTTCGCCTATTAAAAGGTGTTTATAGTTATTTCATTTTATGTTTCCTCTTCCCAGCGAGGGACCTCCGCAGGTACTTACTGATATAGGGCTGCAGCATGGCATGCTTTCATGTGGCAGAGAATTATATTAAACTCGTGATATTATTACAACGGGATTTTCAAGTATCCACTGCAAGCTTCGTAAAAGAACAAAGAATCAGATAGTTACTCAAAAAAGAAAGTAACGCTGTCTCTTGTTTCTCCCCTATTGTGGAAATCTCCTCGTAGTCTCGGAGCTAGCATCCCCTCGTCGGACGGACATGGACGACCGAGCTGAATTTTTCCGACAAAGAGAGATTATCGAGAGTAGGGGTCTACAACAAAAAGCAGGGCCGTCTGTAATTGATCAATGCATTAGACATTGTTCCATGATGGCCTGGCTACTTTACTTGGCCGTGGAGGGTAGAATATGAAAGAAGTTACATTATTGGTGCAGTTTGGTGGGTTTTTTTTTACTGTGTACGCAATGCATTACTTCAAGTCGGGATATCAGTTATAGCAAAATCTGGCCTTCTGATCATAGATTGATAAGAAAATCAAGGTTGAGTTTACGTGGGGATATGCTTCCTTTAGACTGTTGCGGCGCCAGAGTTTCAACAACAGGCGAGCGGGACGGTTCTTAAGCGAGAAGTCGGTACTTGAGAACTGACTACTGAACACGTTTTTGGCAGCTACAAGAACTGACCGACAAATCCAGAAACTGGCCGACAAAAATTGACCGAGCAGGAATTCTTGCCGAGATGAAGGGGGCGTTTCCACCAAGAGTGTCACCTGCGCGTTATCTCGATATGGTGCCCTGTAAATGTATGCACGTTTCGGTCGGAAGACGTTCTCCGTTTCCTGCTTTGGAAGTATTCTAGAAGGTGTCGTAAAGGACTTGCATGGCATGGTCCGACGTTTTTGTTCTGGCTTCGTCATGCTTGTCTGCGCCTCAATTAAACGTCACGTCTTTTCTTGCTAGCTGATTTACTGTACTAATAAACTAGTTTATTTGACAAGCCTAAAAACTCTAAATACGCTCCGGCCAAAGATTACAAAACATGGTGGATATCACATCCGAGTGGGATAGCGAGAAGCTTAGCAAAGTGACATTCATCCCAGCATCAGGGACCCACTGCAATCCTGAACAGTGAGAGATTATCCAGTTCCATGGCCGTGAAACAACACATTTTTGGAAGGATCGTCATAGCTACTTTATGTGCAACGGACGGCCCTTATATGAGCATTAGTGATCCAAGACAGGCTCAGCTAGCCTTGCGATCCTGGGTCAGACAGCTGTGACTGGCCTGATGTGACGTTCTTCTTTCTAAGCTTAAACCATGGTCAAACAAACATTCAGGTTAACCGCACGTTATCAATGCAAATCTTGATAGAGAAACATGCTTATAAATCGAAACTATAATCTAATCACATTGGGTGTCAATGCTCGATCTGGCAACCGTCTCCCGCGTTTTAAGCTCTACACTGTCGAAACTATAGGATCGAGGCTCCGAATTACATGGATCATGCTGCCAAGAACTGCTAGCTCTCGGCCTCCACAGCTATGAACAGTACTACGTAGGCTTCCATCGCCACTGGAGACGACTGCGAGAACGGATGAATTCCAAACCGGTGTATTGGGCCATGCTGCCAAGAAGCGAGGGCGTGTACATGTGCCATGTGAACGAGACATGACGGTGTAAAGTAGTATCTTGTTTGACTTTTTGAAACTCACATCTCATAAGTAGGACCAAAGAGGAATGTGGGAAGATAGCCTCCGAGATTGTATATCTCCTCATCACATACCTTCCAAATCCTTCGACCTGTTACAGAAACGGATCAGATAGAGTAGAAGCTGCTACATGTGTAATTTCGCCGGTGGACCCAAGAACGGCGGGCCGCCGATATCTGCCGTCGCATCGCATTACATATCGATGTCATTGGTGCTAATAAGGCAGTGTCTGTGTCAGTGTCAGTGTTAGTGTTAGTGCGACATGTCAAGCCTGCCCAAGCCAAGCCTCCTTGTAAAGTCTAACAGATGGAGATAGATGGGCTCACGAGGCAAGGAACTCGCCCATGACCCTTGCTCTTGGAATTGTAACAGTCCGATATGTTTCTGTGGTATGGATACTAGGCCTTGAATCAAGTATCATTCCTAAAGTTTAAAAGAGCCGCTTCGTCCTCCGACCAACTCTCCGTATTCCCTAGAGATATCCCAACCCAACTCAGACACTCTTTTCTTATACCTCACAAACACCCTTTTACGACCGGCCACAATGCGCACCACACTCCTCACCAGCGCCCTCCTATCGGGGGCCATGGCTGCTCGTCCTTTCCTTGAGCAGCCTGACACTGGCCTTGAGATCGTCGTCGGTGATCTTCCCGAGGGAAAGCTCCCCAAGCTCGAGCAGATGGTCGGTCTCCCTGACTTCGAGTGGGCTGCTAAGAACTATCTCCCCATCAAGAACTACACCTACTACCGCAACGGTGCTGCCGGCGAGTGGTCCTACCGCAACAACCTCGAGGTCTTCTCGCGTTACCGCTTCAAGCCCCGAACCATGGTCGATATCACCAACGTGGAGAGCTCTCTGCCTACTACCATCCTGGGCCACAACTTCTCTGCTCCTTTCTTCATCAGCCCTTGTGCTAGAGCTGGCTACGGTCACCCCGATGCTGAGCTTAACCTTATGAAGGGTGCCGGTCAGGGCGACATCCTTTACATGCCCGCTCTCTACGCCTCACTCACCATTGAGGAGATCGCCAAGGCCAAGAAGGAGGGCCAGGTCGTCTTCCAGCAACTCTACCTGTCTGACAACGACACTGAGACCAAAGAGCTCCTCCAGCGCTCCGAGAAGTCCGGCGCTGCTGCCATTGTCTTCACCATCGACTCTGCTGCCGATGGCAACCGACACCGTGCGGCTCGATTCGGTGTTGGCTCTGCTGACTCCGACTACTCATACATCACCTGGGACTACTACAAGAAGCTTCAAAAGATGACCAAGCTACCTATCATCCTCAAGGGTATTGGCTCTGCTGCCGACGCCAAGCTTGCTGTCCAGCACGGTGCTCCCGCTATCTACCTCTCCAACCACGGTGGCCGACAGCTCGACGGCAGCCCCTCTGGTCTCGAGGTTGCTCTTGAGATCCACCAGGAGGCCCCCGAGGTCTTCAAGAAGATTGAGGTCTACGCTGACGGTGGTGTCCGCTACGGTGCTGACGTCCTCAAGCTTCTGTCCCTCGGTGTCAAGGCTGTTGGTGTTGGCCGACCTTTCATGTTCTCCAACGTCTTCGGTGCTGACGGTGTCAAGAAGGCCATTGACCTTCTCAAGCACGAGGTTGCCATTGACGCTGGTAACTTGGGTGTCCCTGATATCCAGAAGATCAACCCTAGCTACGTAAGTCAGCTCCTGAATGTTTATGTTTGATCAATTGCTAATATCATGTCTAGGTCAAGTGGCAGTTCAACAACTGGAACCAGTAAATATTGCATAGCGACGGCGTTGAGTTGTGGTGCTGGTACATGCACTTCTTGATTCAAATGTTTATATTTTATCATACATAGAAATGAAAGAACATAGAGCATAGATCTTTCTGATAACTTCAACATCGCATTAGATCAACCCTTGTGAAATGTCTCTCACTGATGCCTCAAGGGGGAACCTTTATTGGATCTGAGTGCATCATCTCCTCAAATTGCACTGGGCGTTTAGTATGAGCGTGATCACCTAGCCTGATGCTGGTCACTGGCTGATCTAAAAATAATATCTTTAAAAGATCATCTAATTTATCAAGATCTTGAAGGATCTCTTATTTGAATTATATATTAGTAGCTCAAGCAACTTAGAGTTCTTTTACATGATTTAGAACAAACTGCCAAGGGTCTCCTAATTATCACAACACCCCTACAAGAGAAACAAGTAATACAACAGCAAACAAACAAATGATTTGATAATATACATCCCTTAATACTTATGCTCTTGAAAATATTTCTTAACCAGTTACTCGTATCTTACTAAATAGCTTGATAAAAAAACGAGCTACCAACCAACTCCAGCCCAATAAAACATCTATTGTCACCAAACTCAATCTCGCGAGATATAAACATCAAAAAGAAGATCGACAACGGCAGGATTCGAACCTACGCGTGCGAACACAATGCCTATGATGTCTCAGAAGAGATAGCAGGGCATCGCCTTAACCACTCGGCCACGTTGTCTTGTTGTTGGAAAGCGCCTTGTAAGACCAGCTCAACATGTGCTCGGGTAGCAGGACATTTTGGCCGACGATTAGGTTCCGCTTGTAAACGAGGGTACGCGTTTAACACAAGTTTTAGGCACACGGGAACGAAGAGAAAGTCGTTAGCAGTTTGAATGTAGTTAGCTGCTTAGGTAGTGGCTTCAGTAGATGCCTACCGAGCCTATCTCGTTCTTCAAACGAGAAGGTCGTTTGGGTTTACTGTACTGCCTAGGTACTGATCGTCAGCGTCTTATTTCCGTCGTATTTGCATTGTACGCGGATTTGTTGTTGGAGGCAGGGTTTGGAGCTAGAACCAACTATCTCACCTACCTACTAAGGTAAGATACACGAATCACTGCAAGCCAAGACAGTTATTATCTGCTGACCGCATTAAACTTAAAGAGCGAGCTTCTGAAATACTTTATTCTATCAACGGCCGGCTGTTGGTATAAGTAAGCGAGTCCGAGAGCGCTCAATTACTTCCTTAGTCGGCATCGTAAACTCGGTGTTTTCGGTGGCTTAGAGCTTAACATCCTTGCCTCGTTCCTGATTCGTATCCGCTGACGTCGTTGTTTCAACTTCCTCCCCCCACTAACTTAACAGCTGCTAACCGCCGGCCCTTTACTCCTACTCCTGCTCCTACTCCTACCCCGTAAAACTTATAACTACCTACAACCCTCACTCGTTACTCTGTCAAATGATCAGCTAGGCCTAACCATTTCTTTCTTACCTTAATACCTGCGAGACAGCTGCCATGACAGGCATCGTTGACGAAAAAGCTGCTGCGGGTCGGCAGCAGCAGCAACCCCGCGATGGCGATAACACAGGCGCTGTAGACCTTCAGTTACCAGATATCAATCCTGCTGATGGAGATGCCGCGCCACCTCCGTACGGAGAGAATCAAGAAAAAGTTCATTTCTCACAGCCCGGCTTTGATGCTGGTGCAGAAATAACAGGTGACTTATCCTATTCCATGAGAAATATGCATAGGTAGTCTAACTCGCGTCATTGTCATTCTATAGGCGACGGTCGAGTCAACATCAATATCAACGCCAAGAACAGGAGGCTTACTGATCTTCTCGCCCCGACTTTGCAAGGCCAACTCACATCAGAATCAGAACCAGAACAGGCTGATCTACCTCCTGCCTATATCCCTCCAAGCCTTGGAGGTCTACCTGGGCAGACGCCACCACCAAAACTCAATGTCGTTGTACAAATCGTGGGCTCTCGCGGAGATGTCCAACCTTTTGTTGCCCTAGGAAAGGTTCTCAAAGATACATACGGACATCGGGTGCGAATAGCTACTCATCCGACTTTCCAAACCTTTGTTGAGGAAAATGGCCTCGAATTCTTCAGTATTGGTGGAGACCCTGCCGAATTAATGGCATTCATGGTCAAGCACCCCGGTCTGATGCCTGGTTTTGACGCCATCACAAGTGGTGAAGTAAGCAAGCGCAGGAAAGGCATCCAAGAAATTCTTATGGGCTGTTGGCGATCTTGTATCGAAGGAGGCAATGGCCTTGGTCCGCCTCCCAAGCCCCATGCCTCCAATGCTCCCTTGGACGTATCTCTAGATGTGCCCGGCGGACCCGGTCAGGAGCCTTTCGTTGCCGATGCCATCATTGCTAATCCCCCTAGCTTTGCCCATGTTCATATTGCTGAGAAGATGGGTATCCCAGTGCACATGATGTTTACGTGAGTCCTTTGCCTCGCTGCAGCAGCGCCGGATACTGACTGCCCCTTAGCATGCCCTGGTCGCCAACACGAGCCTTTCCTCATCCTTTGGCTAATGTTCAGTCGTCAAACACCGACGACGTGATGACGAACTACATGACATATACTCTCGTCGAAATGATGACATGGCAGGGATTAGGAGATGTCATCAACAGGTTTCGAGAGAAAGCACTTGACCTACCTCCTCTCTCACTAATCTGGGCGCCTGGACTTCTTGCAAGACTTAAAATCTCTTGGACATATTGCTGGTTGGTACTTTTGATGCATTATTGTAGTGTTTCTAACCTATTACAGGTCCCCGGCATTGATCCCCAAACCCAATGATTGGGGACGACACATCGACATTGCTGGCTTTTACTTTCTCAACCTCGCTTCCTCATATACACCCGATCCAGACCTGGAAGCTTTCCTTCGCGATGGCCCGCCTCCCGTTTACATTGGTTTCGGATCTATCGTTGTTGATGATCCTAATGCCATGACGGAGATGATCTTTGAAGCAGTTAGACTCTCCGGAGTCAGAGCATTGGTTTCCAAGGGATGGGGCGGTCTTGGTGCTGATGACCTTGGTAAACCTGACGGTGTATTCATGTTAGGAAATGTTCCCCACGATTGGTTATTCGAGCATGTCTCATGCGTTGTGCATCACGGTGGTGCTGGCACCACCGCGGCTGGCATCAAAGCTGGGAAGCCCACTCTTGTGGTCCCTTTCTTTGGCGATCAGCCATTCTGGGGCGCCATGATAGCCAGAGCGAATGCAGGCCCTGACCCAATTCCATACAAACAGCTGACAGCAGAGAAGCTAGCCGAGGCCATCAAATTTTGCGTCAAACCTGAAACTTTGGAACAGGCCAAGGTGTTGGGTCAGAAAATCAGAGAAGAACGAGGAACCGATGTTGGTGGGAAAAGCTTCCACGATCACCTGGACACGGACAAGTTACGTTGCACTCTGGCACCTAGTCGAGCTGCTGCTTGGCGCGTTAGAAGAAGTCAAGTTAGGCTGAGTGCCTTTGCGGCTGCAGTATTGGTTGACCAAGGCTTAGTTCAATGGTCTGATCTGAAGTTGTAAGTCAAGATACGAAGAGCCTAGGGGAGAAGTGCTGACTGATACAGATACCGAATGACGGAGTACAACACGGAGGAACAGCCAACAGATCCAATTTCTGCTTGCACCTTTTCACTTGTCACCGATATTGGAGGAATCGGAATGGCAATTGCTGATATGCCCAGGGAACTTTTCAAGAGCATGTCGCAGCCAAAGAAACAAGGGTCTGCGCAAGAGCCAGTAACACAGGATACCGGAAACCCTCCAGCATCAGAGAGCGAGACTTCACTGGTTGTGCCTCACGGCAACGAGTCGGAAAAGAGATCATCTGTGCCGAGCATTGCGGAAACTGAGACTTTGGGTTCTACAGTGCCTACAACCGCTACTGCCCATTCCAATGCCTCGCAGCCAACTTTGAGCGATACAGCATCCAGTGTCTCTCGTCCTTGGTCTCCAGGACAATCTAGCACACAGGGATCAACCAATGAAACCTCCTCCTGGAGAGAGCAAATCAAGCAGGCAGCCAACAAGCAACAGAGAAGCGGGTCGCCAGTCAACTATATGAATGCAGCTGTGGGAACAGGCAAGGGGGTAGGCCGGGTTGTGACTACCGGTGCTAGAACACCTATGAACTTTTGCCTTGGACTGGCCAGAGGGTTCAGAAACATGCCGAGGCTCTACAATGACGATACTATTCGTCCAGTTGAGAAGGTAACGGGAGTCGGGTCTGGGGTTGTGGTGGCCGGCAAGGAGTTTGGCTATGGCTTGTTTGATGGCATTACTGGTCTGGTAACACAGCCTCTGAAGGGTGCTCAAAAAGAGGGAGTCCAGGGCTTGGTCAAAGGCTTTGGGAAGGGTATCGGCGGTTTGATAGCGAAGCCTGCAGCTGGTAAGTTCGTTGAAGGCGAGTTGTGATGCTATACTGACAGATGACAGGCGCCTGGGCCATCCCAGCCTACACTATGCAGGGTGTGAATGCAGAGATCTCCAAGTATTTTGCCAAGAGTGTTCAAAACTACATCATTTCATCACGAGCTACCCAGGGTCAGCATGAGATGCAAGAGGCAACACCCGGCGAAAGAGACGATGTTGTTCAGCGGTGGAATAATGTCAAGTTTGACCTCAAAAATTTCTACCAGTGGAAGAGGAAGGAAAAGGTTGCAGGGAAGCGCCCAGAAGAGCGTCGACTGGATACCTCAGAGGCCGGATTTGAGCGCCCTAGGACGGGATGGCGACATACGAAGAATATGTCTTTCGACGAACGAAAGAAACTCCACGCCGATAAGGAGGCATGGAAAAGTGGCTTCTTGGACGCCCCGGTCCTGCAATCAAACGCAAGTGATGCCTCGAGCATACAAACGAGCTCATCCGAAGACGTTGAGCTGGAAAGAGCCATTCGGGCGTCAGTTCTCGAAACATCACGTGGCAACAGTGAGGAAGACGCTCAGGTTGAGGCAGCTATCCGAGAGAGCATAAAGGTTGTCCGGCAAAGAGCTGAATCGAACGAGGCTGCCCCGCTTCCTCTGAAGGACCCCTCTATATTTGAGGATGCCGACTATCAAATCACCGATGAGGAGTACCAAGCCCTGGTCGAACAGGCAATTCAGCAGAGTCTGGGCAATGATGTACCACTACCCCAGCACTCTGGAATATCAGAGCTCGATGCGGCGGATACTGTGTCTCACCCGCCGGCTGAGATCGCCAGCCACGATGATGACACGGAGCTGCAGCGTGCCATTGAAGCTTCCAAAAACCAACCTCCTCCTCCACTACCTCCGAGAGACGATAATGATGATGAGTTTGAGCGTGCCATAGCCGCCTCTAAAGAAGCTATGGAAAAAGAAAGCAGTCAGCAGACGGAGGAAGATATCGTGATGGAGTATGTTAAAAAACAGAGCTTGGCGGAGGAAGAGTACAGAAAGCAGACGGCCAAGGGAAAGAGTGCGGGAGACGAAGACGACGAGGAGCTGAGGAGGGCGATGGAGGAGAGCTTGAAGATGAATAGGGGTGACGCATCAGGCCCATCAGGCAGTTGAGATGGTACACGCCTTAGACAATGTGATTTCGACAAACGCAAGATACTAGGATACCCACGTTATACATTAAGCCATGATCTGTACTTACACTCAGCCAACCTGCATGAATTAGCTCAGCATCTAACCGTGATATATTTTTTGCTGATATCTTGGAGGTTCCTTAGTATGAATAGTTCACACTGACATTGATGGATACCTAGTTCGAGGAATGGAAAGAGGCTATTGTGGAAGTGAAAAGCGCCATAGAGGGTAGAATCGAGAAACAAAATGCCCTGTTCAAGATGCAAGCCGCCTTGATCGGTGAACACGACGCCATGATTAGGCTACAAGACGGCTTGATTGAGTCGTTTGAAAGTGAGTGTGCTGATCTTGCGTGAGGAAGTCGCTCGCATCTTTGAAAAAGACCAAGGGCCTCTGATATCAGAGCCGGGGTTAGTCAGATGTAGTTCTTGCATATATCACGACTCTTCGCATGGCTTGGTCTCATTGGAGACATGAGGTTCTTTTCTTGGGACTGAGATTCTTAAAAGTGAGTTGGCTATGATTCAACCAAGGGTATCTATCCTTGACAGAACTAGTACGTAGAGGAAAGGGAGGGAGTTGGGGGGGGATGAATAACAGCCTTTAACAGAAGATATATGGTTGAGGAAATGGATAGAAATTCATACTTATATATTAGTAGGTAGGTAGACATGCATGTAGGTAGCGAGAAGCAAGCTCTCTAAGGTTCTAGGTACTGATGGAGGTATGTATCCATCGTGGACCTGTTTGGCACTGATAGGCACCTCAGCTGCCCGACTTCATCGCTAGTGCAGTAGTGGCTCTCACAACTCAACTCTCGTGAGTTGAGTCTAGTCTCTTTTAACTTGTTTTTAACTCCTTCTCTTCTTTTCCACTCCTACAAAACTCCCTCACTACTTCACGAGATCGATCCCATCTCGTGCTGTTGTGTTGTCATGTCGGGGCTTCCATCTCTCTACGATCGCAACACCATGCGATATGAGGATCAAGGCGGCAGATCTGTAAGTACCATCCGTCCCTGGCTTTTATTATCTCAGGCTAATGAACTCAGTCTCCTCAGCCAGCTGATGAAGATGCCGATGACAACTCTCCCGACCGAGATGTTAATGAAGATCCCGAGTACAAAGAGTCCGACAACAACGATGACGATGACGATAACGACAATGACAGCAGCGATGGTGATCACCCTCGCCCGGCAAAACGTCGTCTGCGACATCGGAACCCGGTCAGAGGCATCCCTCGAGAAGAGCCTTGCCTAGGATGTGTTGGGAGGTTGGCTGACTTGGGGCCCTCTCACCTTTGTCTAGATCAAGCTTGTACATTACTGACTCTCTCTCATTATCAATTTACTACATATGCTAAATATTATTACAGCTCCACTTGCTTTTGCTTGCTATGACTGTGCTCGTATCGGGCGCAAATGTATTCCAGCAAGTCTCTCTCTTCTCTTCTCCCCTCTTTCCTCTCTCGCATGAGTGATACACTCTCTAACTCAATGTGTTAGCCCCCTGATCATGCTCTTTCTCTTGGGCGTAGTCTCCAGGACGCTGCACGTCGCGCCTTGAGGAACGAGCCGGTGGGTTTCTGTCTACTCTAACAATATTATGTGTGCTCATTACCTATACACCAGGTTCCCAACGGGTGGGATCAACTTGCCCATGAGACAAAGCGAGCTCTTCGAAACAAGAACTACGCCCCTCGTATTCCTTCCACTGTCAACATGCAGCGCACCGGTCCTGTGGCCATGCCTCCTCCCGGTATGCCTCCTCTACCCTCTCAGCTCAACATGCCGATGCCCCAAGGTTTTTCTGTTCCTCAGGGCATTACAACTCCTCAGAGTACTCCGTTTCCTCAGAGTGTTCCTGCCCCTCAGAGTACTCTGGTACCTCGAGGGATCCCAACCCAGCAACCCATGGCAACACCCCGAATCACCAATCTGGAAGCAATCATGAGCAGAGTCGCCGATGGTCTTGATACGAACAACAGACTGCTGCAGCAACTTCTATTTGATGGCGCTGAGAGTAGTAATCGAGTTATCAATGCCATCCGTGAGAATGGTGCACGCCTCGATTACACCAACAGACTCGCCTACCAAACCGTACAACAGATCAGTGCCTCCGCCCGGGGAACTGGCTCAGATCTGCCGTCTTTCGAATGATGGATACTCAAAATTCCTTTATTATGTGACAAATATGTCTGGAGGTCATACGGTTTGGTTTATGAAGGGAAGACAAGACGACTTGTATCAAGTGCATCCAGTTCAAGATTCTCAGGTCAAGCGTGGCTTTATGAGTCTTGACAGAGCACAACAGCTATTTGTTTACTTTGGTGACAAAGGGCATTAAACACAACAGCAGCAACCGCAGTAGCAACAATAACAACACGCATTCGCATTGAGAGACTCTGCCAGACTGCCAGGCCGAAGAAAAGTACTTCTCAGGTTGGGTGTCACGTCTCCCGCCTGCAGTATGTTCCCGAGGAGCAGAGCATTCGCATCAATTCAATCGGCCATCCTTTTCATTGGCAGCGTGTTTGGCTCTGTGTTTGGCACAGCCCACATATATATCTTGTTCTCGCTCTGTAGGGTGAATTCTGTTGATGCGGATACAGCAAAGAGGAGCGCCCATCAGGCATTCAAATATGGGAGCAGAGTTCGATGCTATGAATAGAACGAAGTTCAGGGAGACTCGGTGATAGCTATTCAATGATGAGAATTTGACACAATACCGTTTCTAGTTTCTTCTGTGAGCATTGCCGTCAGATCACAACTTGAGCCTTATGGTGTGACTGGCAGAATTACGCGTGACGACTGCTAAAGACCGGACAACGATCCGTCATCCATATCCACTCCATTGATCTTATCGGGTACTCGAAGCTACGTCAAAGTGCTTAGTCCAAGCCTGTCTGTACAGACTCATGGACGCAATACCGCAAACTGTGCCGAGTATCCAACACTCACTCATCACATACTCTTGTCATGGGGGCTCTCAAATTGTGCGTCAAAACAGTCAAAGTCCAGATTGCCGGTTCGGACCCTTTTCCCGAGATATAATACAAAGGCTCCCCTCATAACCCGCAATACAACAAACAAAATTTCCAGTGTGGCCGTATTAACCCATGGCGCATCCTCTCGTGTCTACGCCATTAAAAAATCGTCCCCTCTTCTTCGAGTTTCTCCTTAGCCGTGTCGTGCTTTCTCGAACATTTAGCTGGAGAACTTTCGGGTGATCTTGGCGATAACTGGATTAAAGTCAGAACATGCAATGGTTGCAAGAGGGATTGCTTTGTAAGAGGAGGCATACTGTGAAGGGCGACAACGCTGAAGATGAAAACAAGGGACAGAACGAGAACGACAACGGGGTCGACCTTCAGACCGGGCGACTCATCGGTGTAAAGTCCTGCAGAGCTTATTAGTACAACTGTTCAATGGCTCCGAATTGTCCTAGACATTGTATCACGAGACAAAGGACAACGTACGCAGCATGGTGCTGCTGGAACCACCGGCGCCAGCGGCGCGAGTGCTGCTTGGTCGAGCATTGGCAATCTTCTCCTTCTGGTCGGCAGCAGCGCGTCGTCGGATAGCAGTACGGGGACCACCAGGGATAGCAGGGGATGAAGGACGGCCGATGTTGGCACCGCTGGCAGCAGCGCCGCCGTTGACGGGGGAAGAAGGACGAGGAGAGGACTAGAGTAGAGAAAGGGCATGTTAGCGAATTGGTTGATCTTCCATAAGCTTGACTTGACATTCGAGCTCAGCTCAGTTCAGTCGCAATGCGACGCTAGCTCCGAACTGCTCGAGACAAGACAGAGACAGACGAGACGTACCATTGTTGAAGAATTAAACCTGGAGAAGGAGACTTGACAGAGGAATCACTGCAGGATTCCAAACGGCGAGAAAGAGAGAATAAAGGAGAGGATGGTGATAGGTAGAGATAGTGATGAGCCAAAGATCGAGAGACGGGGACTACCTAAATTAATGGTCTTGGTTGGTTTGGTGCACTCAATTCCCCCCGTTAATGGGGGACTCCGTTCAGGGAGTAGTAAAGGCCACCTTCACCAGAAAGAAGGGAGGCGGTGCTACAATTTTCCGGTGGCGTCGACAGCTCCAGCCTCAGCTCTCCACACAGGATGAGCGAGCTCCACCATCAGCCAGCTAAACGACGCGCGATAGTTGACCAGTTCAGGCCAAGCTTCAAAAACAACATGTGATTTCTCCCACTGCAGCAATCATCATTTAAGAAATTTTACAATTTAGTGAGACTATGTATGGGAGAGATGGCTGTAGCCTCTACACATGTTGATCTTCAGTGAATTGGATATCAACAACAAATGCTCTCTTGCTCGCTTCCGAGTCCGCTCGCAGACTCGATATGAATGTATCAGGGGTGGTGTATAACCAAAAAAGAATAACAAGAAGATGAAGAAGAAGCAGCGGTAGCAAAGAAACCATAAGACAAAGGGAATCAAGACAACAAAAAAACATCCCGCGCGTTGCTAGCACGCCATCCATACGCTTCACTTGCCCATTCCTCCTCCAGCTCTGCTTTGCTCTGCTCTCTCATCCTCCCATGAGATGGTTCTGTTTGGCAGGTTTGTTTCAGTCTCCCTTAAAGGGCCCGCCTCCGTGGCCTCAGCCCAGTCAGCGTATACTGCACACGACATCCTACCCGCCGTTTTCCTCCGTCTCTGGAGATGAAGAGCCCTTGTCATGTTATGTGCCCCATGCCCCTCCCGATGCTGATCCATCTTTTTTGCTTCGAGTCTGTGAGATGTAATGGCAATGCCTGCTTCAAAAGGCCCCCGTACTGATGCCGACCAAAGACCGCCAGGTATCTTTTGTATAAAGGAAGTTTAAGCGTGATGGTGAGGTCCGTTTCGTTTCGTTTAATCCCATCCGCTCAATTATGTATGATTAGACAATAGTACATCTACACCAGGAAACGAAAACTCTCAACCAAACGCCTTCCGCTATGATGGCAACTCTGCAGATCAAGGGGTGTAGTTCGAATCGTTGAAAAGTGTTTTGACAAAGTGAAAAAAAAAAGTTATTGTTTTAAGAAACGGTCATGCTTCAGAGAGTGACATCGAGGACGAGGCTGACGTCGGCCACATTGGGCCCTGCCAAGTCTTCGAGAACCGGTATCAGGTCGAGTAGCTCGTTGTCGTGAGCATCAGAGAACCAACTGCTGATCGGAACGGCGTGCTGTGGGTGGAAGATGTATGAGGTGGGAGAGTTATCAATGATAATGGTGTCCTTCAGGTCACGTCCAACTTGGGACAGGTCCTTGACGTAGTTTCCTTGATGGTTGTAGCAACTCTCGCGGAATAGTCTATGGTGTACGACCTTGTGAATGTCGAGCTGGTCCAATAATGGATCGCCATACTACACACTGTTAGCTTGCTGGCCATTCAGTCATGATTGAGCAGAAATCACCTTAGAAACTGATGCTGTGAAGACTACAACCTCGTAGAGTTCACCGACTCGCTTCATGAACTCGTCGACGCCCGGTCGTTTAATCACATAGACGTTATGATAGTTACCCTCAATCTCGACGGGGATGGTGAAGTCGGCCTGATGTAAGATCTGCATTATAATTAGCGCATGTCCAATATCCCGGCTCAGCTACGAAACGAACCTTGAAAGAGCTGTGAACAAGAGTCTCGTCCAGATCAAGAACGAGGCACTTTCGGCCCTTGTGTTCTGCCGCGATCGGAGGCAATAACCACTTCTGAGGTTCAGGTGCTGATGGGCCAGCATCTGTGAACTGACTGGGTGCCACGACAGATGGTCCTGGGCCTGGGGGTGGGGGAGGAGGCGGTATCGTCCTTTGAGCTGGGGTATCGACTGCAGGGGCGGATGGTGCCGCTTCTGGCTCTTCAGTGGCAGCATCTTGCATATCCACGTCACCGCTATCAGCCGTCTTGCCTGCCACCTTAGGCTCTTCTTCCGTGGGTGTCGGCTTGGGGGGCTCCACTGTTACTGAAGGAGGAACCGATTGCTTCGATTCCCTCTTCTGTTGCTCTGTCGCTGTGATCTCGTCGTTGGCTGTGCCTGATGAAGTAGCCTCGTCCTTTGGCTCTGGCGCAGGTACTGTGGCTTGGGGTTCTCTCTGGGAGGATGGTCTGGGCTGTTCTTGGGGGGTGTTGGTTCGCGATCTTGCAGAAGTTGGGCGAGGAGGTAGGACGTCAAGCTTGTGCACGTTTTCGTTGTTATCCTCGTTTCCAGCAGGACCTTCAGGTGTACCACAGCATCCAAGAAAAGCCAACAGACCACCACGGCTCTTCTTCTTCTGAGCGGGGGCGACAGGAGAGCCTGGCTGGGTGTTTGCAGCTGTGTTTGTGGGTTCAGTTTCGCCGCCAGTCCTGTTGCTTGAAGTACTTCCGTTCCGTCGTCGCGCACGGAGGCTACCTTTGGAGTCTTTCGATCGACTGCCGATGCTGTTCCGGGGATCGCTGACTGTAGCCCCACTCAACCCCGTGGATGTTGGTGACGATTGGTTCCGCTGTGATGATGATCTTGATGGGACCTTCAGGAGACCACGTCCTTTCTTGGAGCTTGTTCCCTCCTCTGGAGTCAAGGTTTTGTTAGACATCTCAGCATCGGCAGGATTCGCCTGAGGCTGAATTTCGTCCGCAGGGTTTGAGGATTCCAGTTTGTCCGACATATTGGCTATTATCCTAGAGTTTCGTCAGCGGGGGTTTCTTGAGGAACGATGTTAAAAAGAATTGTGAAGCAGACAGCTGAGACATAACATCGATGTATCAGGAGCGCAGATAAACGGATTCGTGTGCCCGATGGAGCAAACAGTCCGTTCCCATTCAGCTGCTCCCAACGCGCAATGGATTTGAGAAAGAACAGACTTGACTGTTGTCGTACTGTCCTATCGATCGCGCAAGGTCTTGTGCAGACACGCGAGGAATGGCAGGTTACTCACGTCGTTGACCACAGCACAGCTAAGCAAACCAGCTTAATCTATAACCCCTAACTCTTCAAATATGGCCTATCGAGGCCTAAATCGCGACAGAAACGAAGCAGTTCGGTATGGCGAGTGTGAAACAGTTGATGTGGTATGCAGGCGCAAGAGGATAAAAGGGCGAACGCTGGGAAATTACGGCGCGCTGGGTCCGAGGCAGGGGAGGCTTGAAGTCAAGCGGCACCAGGAATCAATAGGGAAACGAAGCTGCAAAATCGACCAAAAGGGTCGCGAAAGTGAATGAATGAATAGACGAATTGTCTCAATCGTCGAGAGGGCCGCAGGAGTCAGGAAACCTGATCGGGGATTGCGTCGGTCGGGGATGGAGCTCGGTGAGAATGAGGAAAGACGGAGGACGGGCGGAGGACGGAGACGAGAGCCCAGAGGTAGGTACTAGGTAACTAGGTACTGTGTCCGTACAGTTGCAGTAGCAGTAAGGCGGAAGCGGGCGGATCGGAGGCTGAAAAGGGACCTGGGCTCTTGAGCGTGCAAGCGAAATGATTGCCTTTAAGACTTGGCTGAACGAAGAGGAGATTGGGAGATGGGAAAACAGAACCAGCCAGGTGCAGAGCAGAGCGCGCAGGGGATCCTTTCTCCCTGGTGCAGTCAGTTTATTACAGATGAGAAGAGTAAAAAAGGTAAGGTTGGTAAAAGGCTGGAGACGATGAGCCTGAGGGTGCAGCGACAGTGGGAAGATGTGCTGGAAGCCGGGGGGTGTTATGCGCTGGAAACAGTGAGTAGCAGGGTCACTGGGGACAGCAGGAGACTTTGAACCTGTGAGATGGCTTTGAGAATGGCCGAACGAGATGGGGCTCGACTTGGGCTTGACTGGGGTGGGTTGGAGAGGGAGGTGTGAGTGGAGTTTGACTCGAGATTAACACTCCGGGAGCATCCAGCCTGGTAGAAGGGGATCGTATACTGTTGAGTTTTAGTACTTTCGCACCGTCTTCACAGATAGAATATCGGTGGGCAGCACAGTTCAAGTAGTATCATCCGAAGTACCTCACAATAGCGTGATAGAGCCCCCCTTGTCTCTCATCTCCGCTAATAATGGTGCCCGCCAAGCTCATCTTAACCACCCTGTCCTATGGCTGGCTATGGCCCACCCAAGCTTGATGCGGCGCCTAAGGACCCCTGTCCTTGGTGACTTGATACATGAACCTACATTACTTTATGTTAACTCAGTCAATTCAAGATGAGAAATCAGAACATGGGAAACAAGGGCTGTATATGCTCAGTCAAGTTAAAGTCAGTTGATGAAATGTCTTCTGATGCCGGATATCTCGTGGACTACACCATAGTGCAGCCACGCTCATGTCAGCCAGTATCCGACTACCCGTACATTCAGCTAGTAATTAAACAGCCAAGAGTTTAGTAGGCTGTTGCTGCCCACCAACAAGGGATGGGGCACTTTGCTCTAACCCATGTCCTCGATCTTTAAGCGGTTTGCTTTTCTTCAACAGACTTGTCACCACGCAGAATACTACGTCTATAGGAGCTTAATTTCATGCTGCATAAACAAACAGATGTGATTATTCACCCACCCAGATGGATTTTTTCACGTCCGAGCTCTCTCCCCAGCTTTTCAAGCTTCTTCCCTGCCCTGATGGTGTTGAGGCTGCCACCATGTCACTCACACCCGGGCTACATGACCACTGACGTACGGGACAAGATGCATGCTCTTTGAATATTTCCTCATGGCATGCAGCGTACTGTAAAAATGTTTGTCGACGGGTACGGGCTTTAGTTTTACTCTATGAAAATGAATACTGTTGAGTGGAAAAGTTGGTCCTATGTACTATTCAATACATGCTTTGTCAATTCAACTACCTGCCTCCTAGCCAGCGGTCATTGACTCGTTAGCTGTTGTTCTACGAATCCCTTCACGGATACCTTAGGTAATATGTCTTGCAGCAGCCGCACAGCTCATATCGCTACTTCGACTCGGTCCCACGAATACCCGTAAAAAAAAATTCACTTCTTGTCCATCTTCAGCTCAGGCTCCAAGCTTCAATTACTGTGTATTGGCTTCAATTCCATGTCCTCTTTCACGACTGAGACACGGAAAAGAAGCAGCATCCATGTCGGACCGGGAGCAATGTCCCTGACCGTGTGGCATGATTGGCCGCGTTGGCGCCCGGATCAGTGATGTCTCCATGCATCGTGGGTCCGTTGGCCTCGACCACTTGAGAGACCTACATACCCGCTGTGGCCGGTTACAGAGACCTCCTGCCACAGTTCAGTTCTGCTGGATGGATGGACCCTTGCGTTCTCATTAACTTGTGTTGATATGTCATACCAACCATAAATCTTGTTTGCTTCAGTGAGCAATTTCTTCTTGAATCCTTGGCCCTTCACTTGTTCCCGCGGCGAGGCTGCTTAGTCTTGAACTTGGTCCTCCAATGGGTCTACTGTGTACTGTAGGAGAAGGACTGACTTATCGATTGACATGAATAATTGTAAGCTTACATGTGGTGGTGGGTTGGCCCCTTGAATTAGCGTCTAACTACACAACTACTGGGTTTTGATGCTGAGTCGCGTTGACCCTGGCAACTCATATCACAATCGCATCGTATCACATATCGGTGTTGGGTTTTCGTATCAAATTTGACGTTAAACAGGAGTAAGGTTACGGGATTGTGCTCTTTTCTGGGTACGGTTCCGTGTTGTTTGTTTGGTTGATGCACCTGAGTTCATGCGTCTCTCATCATCTCTTGATGGTTAATGTCTATCAGCTTGGTTGTAATATCTTGATGATGTTGATAGGAAGTTAGAGATTGAAGATAACGAATACCTGGAAGAGATTATGTCAGATTGTAGTCAGTATTCCAGTATCTATACTATGTACAGAACCAGCCTGGAACTGTCAATCAATTAGAAGTGCCATTTTAATCATTTTCTTGAATATCGCTTCCTCCAGGGTAGCCGGTAATCCACACGAATATCGATCGAACCAATCAAGAGCTGGTCCCATTAACAGATGCTCCCCCATATTTCCCCAGCTTTTCACCCATCATGTGATTGGACACTGTGTCGTCATTCCCGCTGGCCGTATCCGTCGGCTGCAGCTTAGGTGAGGTCGCAGTAGGCGCAGGTAATCCCATGTGCCACTTGCCTCGGATACCCGTATTTCACATGCTCGCTCATGACCTGCTGCCATGATTCAAGTCAGCCTCAACCACATTTGGGCTTAGCAAAAAGATTCAAACAACCGCATTTTTCATTCATTCCTGCCACCGAAACCCTCACGCCATATACACACCCTTGCTAATGGACACATAAAGGATCCGTTTTTGAGCCTCGTAGAGACTCGGTTCTCGTGCTGTGGGGAGCTTCTCCAACGACAATAGTATACAAGATTCAACGTCATCGCCAAATACTGCATTGCACCTCGACCCATCCCTACTCACATATTGTCTCTCATGGCAGGGCAATCAACGCTGCGGCATACTGCTGCCGAGGAGCAGCTGGCCGCCTTTCTCGAAAAATGGACTGGCAAGATCAAGACAAAGTTGCGCGGAACGACTCGTACAACTCGTCTGCTCGCGACATTGGCCCTTGCTATTTCAATTATCCTCGGAGGGGTCGGAGGGCGTCGATGGTGGAAGAATCGACGAAACGAGCGGGAACAAGGTCGGAAACTCGTGCGCACAAACTCATGGCTTCACAACAAAGACGGCTCGCGAACCATCTATGTACCATATAAGGATAGTACATCTAAGGTGGTCATCAACACGACCAAGCCACTCACTTTCGATGCTCATCGCCGCTTGTTCCTGAACCCTCCTCGCGTGTCCGGATTACGGGAGGGAACTGTGCCAGCAGCGCAAACGAAACCCGGACTCAACATCGCCTTCTTACATCAGTTCCTAAGTTTGATGAGCATAATGATACCCAGATGGTCCAGCAAAGAAGCCGGCTTACTTCTTAGTCATGGTGTATTTCTGATGCTAAGAACATATCTCTCACTGGTTGTTGCCCGTCTAGATGGTGAGATTGTCCGCGATCTAGTTGCTGGAAATGGAAAAGCGTTCCTCTGGGGTATCCTCAAGGTAAGTATCCAATTCATAAGTATAATATTCAACCACTCACATCTTCTAGTGGTGTGGCCTTGGAGGGTTCGCCTCGTACACCAACGCCATGATCAAATTCCTGGAATCGAAGGTCTCCATCGCCTTCCGTACACGACTCACACGTTATATCCATGACCTCTACCTTAACGACAACCTTAACTACTACAAGCTTTCCAATCTGGATGGAGGTGTTGGGCAGAGTGCTGATCAGTTCATCACCCAAGATCTAACTCTGTTCTGTGCCGCCGCAGCCAACATTTACTCATCACTCGGCAAGCCTTTTGTCGACTTGTGTGTTTTCAACTATCAGCTTTACCGATCACTGGGCCCCCTTGCTCTCACTGGTCTCATGAGTAATTACTTCTTGACTGCTAGCATTCTCCGAAGACTTTCACCACCGTTCGGGAAGCTGAAGGCGGTTGAAGGTCGTAAAGAAGGTGACTTCCGAAGCTTACATGCTCGACTCATTGCCAATGCCGAAGAGGTTGCATTTTATGGTGGCGCTGAGACTGAAAAGACTTTTTTGAACCGCGAGTTCAAGTCACTCAAGTCTTGGATGGAAGGAATTTACATGCTGAAGATCCGCTACAATATACTGGAAGATTTCATCCTCAAGTATAGCTGGAGTGCTTATGGATACCTACTGGCATCACTCCCCGTCTTTTTGCCGGCGTGGGGTGGTGTTGGTGGTCAAGCTGAGATGGTTGAGGGTGCAGTTCGAGGAGGCCGAGAACGCAATCGTATGAAGGAGTTTATCACCAACAAGAGGCTTATGCTTTCACTCGCAGATGCAGGTGGTCGCATGATGTACTCAATCAAGGACCTATCGGAATTGGCAGGCTATACCAGCCGCGTATACACACTCATCTCGACATTACACCGGGTACATGCCGATGCCTATCACGTTCGGGCCGGACAGAGCGAACTCTACTCTCTGTCCGACGTTTCAGGGACAACCCAGAAGGGATTTGACGGAGTGAGGTTTGAGCACGTGCCGGTCGTTGCTCCTGGGCTGTGGCCCCAGGGAGGTGAGGAGTTGCTCGAGTCGTTGTCCATTATTGTGCGAAGGGGCGAACACCTCCTGGTAAGGGTATCTCTCATAACTTTTATACCATCACTGACAATAGCAGATATCTGGACCAAACGGCGTAGGTAAAACCGCCATCGCAAGAATCCTCTCCGGCCTGTGGCCAGTCTACAGAGGTTTAGTCAGTCGCCCGAAGGATATTGGCCAAGATGGCATCATGTTCCTTCCACAGCGACCTTACCTGAGCCCTGGAACCCTACGTGACCAAGTCATCTATCCCGATGGTCATGTGGACATGAAGGAGAAGCGTAAATCTGAGGATGACCTCAAGAAGGTCCTGGAAGCTGCTCGACTTGGATATCTCCCTGACAGAGAGGGTGGATGGGATACGCGAAAGGAGTGGAAGGATGTGCTGAGTGGAGGTGAGAAGCAGCGCATGGGTTTTGCCCGTCTACTTTATCACGAGCCCCAATATGCCATCGTGGATGAGGGCACCAGCGCTGTCTCAAGTGATGTGGAGGGCCTGCTTTACGAGACATGCAAGGAGAGAGGTATCAGTAAGTTTGAATTCTTGTTTTGAATTCTGGTGAGAGTATCAGACTAACAAGCCACAGCACTTATCACCATTTCAACCCGGGCATCGCTCAAGAAGTACCACACCTACAACCTTGTCCTCGGTATGGGCGATCAGGGAGATGAATGGGAGTTTGAGCGAATCGGCACCGAGCGCGAGAAGATGCAAGTCGAGAAGGAGTTGCAGGAACTCCGTGAGCGGCTCGCGCAAGTTGATGAGTGGAAGAAGCGCCGAGATGAGATCGAGACGGAGCTGGCGGCGGTCTGGACAGACCAGGGCGAGGTGCTTGAGGCTCCGACATTCGTAGAGAAGGAGGCCGAGGGCCAGGAGTAAGCGAAGGGCAATTAAAGGGTTGAGTGATGTGACCAGGAAGTGCAATACCCCGAGGATGTTAGTTGATGGGAGTGTTTGTATGGCATGGAGTAGGCGAGCGATAATTGTGCATACGAAGTTCAGGATCTACATAGACGATCTATCATTACAGGAGAGCGGGTGTTGGCTGATGTGACATTTAGAGGAGTAGAGGGATAGAATGAAGGGTTTATTTTCGGGTCAAAAATAGGCCACTGCTGCAAGTATAGGACCATTTTTATCTTCAGCCCTGATCTTGCAGGAGTGAGATGGAATTTTAGATCAAATATGCAGATCCCTCAAGAGTTGGGCAAGCCAATATTCTGTAAGCCAAGCTTTGCAGCTCAACGCCACATTTCCAGGGGAATCCCCAATCACGATGCTGCGAGGACACGAACTATCAGCGCTAAAACGCCCCCTCGGATGAGGACTATCCCGCGTGGCGGGTCTTGAATTGTTAATTGAATTTCTCAACGTTGGAGGGGGAGGCAAAAAAACAGGGCAGACAAGGAGCTGAAATCGATAGTGTAGAGGAGGGATGATGAGATGAGGTGATGTTATGGTTGCGTTTCAATTGATAACTGGACTTGCTTCCTTCTTTTCTTCTTCTTTTCTTTCATTCTGCAGACATACTGCATATGTTGTGTCTTTGTTAACATATTATTCGAGAACCTGACTGCGCCAATTGTACCAGGCTGTGCTGAACACATGGATTGTGCATCTATTGCAGATCAATCAAGGAAACAACATTAGTACTCACAGCCTGACAGACAATTGAGGCTTTATTCTCATTGACAATCAGTTAGTCTTGAGGCAATAGACATTGATCCGCATCATCACCACCATCATCATCATCATCATCATCATCACCCTCACCCCGCAAACTCAATTCCACAACCTTAACAACCTGGAATCTATCGTCAGCCACGAAATCAACCACAATCAACCTCAAAAATGATGAGAAATCACAACTACAGAACAGGCTCTTTCAACTCCATATCTCGTCCCTATCTCCCATCAATCGACGAGAACGAAATCGCTTCTACTCCCTCTTCTGCCAGCCCTTCAACACCACCTCTCCGCATCCCTAGAAAATCACCCAGGCGTGCCATTCACAATAATGGAATTCCACCGCCGGCGTATATCCCTCGAGCCAGAGTTTACCATTCTCCGCCCGTGGCTCGTTACTCACCACCGAGTTACACCGAGGTTAAGGGCAAATTCATCGAGCATGAGATTATCGATGATGGGAGTTTTAGGCAGAGGAGGGCCTGTGGGCTTGATAAGCGGAGAGGATGTTGTCTTTTGGTCATTGCGCTTGCAGGCATTGCCATTGTTGCAGTTGCTTTGGGTATTGGGCTTTCGATAGGGCTGAATGATGCGTAAGTCAAAGGAGGATCCAAGACATTGAGTCTAACTAACACCAACCTCAGCAACAAAACTCCACCACCAGAGCCTTCAACTACAGAGTCTTCAACTACAGAGCCTTCGCCTGGATTCCCAGCAGGTTCTTTTGCCTTCAAAGCAGATCTGCAAAACACATCTACAGACTGCACATCCAATCCATCAACATGGCGCTGCTATCCCTACGAAAAGGGATCATCAGCGACCTTCTTCTGGATAATCACATCCAACGACGCCGACGACTCATACAGCATTTCGTCAACCGAGAACCCCTTCGCACCATCTTTCACAAATCTGACTCTCAAGCTTGTAGACAAAGACACATCCCAAGAGCGTCTTCAGTTTTCATACTCGATGAACAAGACGGTCGTTCCGGACGATAAGCTCTCGTCGAGTAATCTTGCAGCCAAATGTACGTTTGATGACACACTTTTCGAAGCGACGCTCTGGACGCAGCGGAGAAAAGGCGATGAAGAGCCTGGTAACACTAAGTTTTCAGTTTGGCCGGGTGATGTTGATGTTGTGCAGCGTAAGGTGTTCAAAGTAGGGTCACCTACTTGTGTGGATAGTGAGGGTGGTAATGTGGGCGATATCAAGTCTGCGTCTGGAGCGTGTGAGTGCCGCTATGCCAACTACGATATTAACCAAGTTTCCTGAAATTGGACGAGAGACGAGAAGTTTGTGTTGGTTGCGTGCAAGGATCGATCACGGCGGATAGGCAGTTCAGGAGTTAGTGATACCCAGGAGCGATAGGTTCTATAATCTATAATCTGTTTCTTTAAATAAGAGGACCAATGATAAGTGACATGACTCTAAACAATAGACTGGACCAACAACGCCGAAAAGAGGGACCAAAAACCCGACAAAATTACGTCTTTGCATCACTTGACTCCTTTACCAAAAACCATGACAATAAAACAAACGCAAGAGTAACACAATTCAACCAGATTATACTTTTTACCATTTTCTTTGCCATCAATTCATATAAGCATATACAGGGAGATGGCCTCCCTTGATTTGCGCATCCAGATGCTTCGATCGGGTCACAAGATTGCGAATAGCCACAGGCATATCTAGCAACCACTTTTGGACATATGCCGTAATAGCATCAGAGCTTTGAGGAGACGATATACGTCTAGCCTTCTTAGTCTTCGGGGATCGCTTGCTGACCTTACTTGACTTGACAGATTTCGGAGAGGCAGCAAATCCGACACTCCTAGCAGCCCTTGCAGTCGCGCGGTTGAGCGTTCCATTCTCAGGTGTGTCAGCTGAGTCTTGATTTTGATTCAAGGGATCCCGATAACCATGGGTGAGGGGTAACAGCGGAGAACAAAAAGGTGGTCGATCTTGTTGTTCATGTTGTTGCTGCCTTGTCCGCGGCTGGAACCACCCCATGCCTGGGAAAGGAAATGACCCGGAAGGAGGCTGCTGTGCTTGGGAACCAGTATTGGCTGGCTGCAGTGGCATGGTATCATCGTTGTTGGTGTCCATTTCTGAAGGGAGATAATTGTCTATTGGAGGCTGGGCCGTACTTTCTGATGAACTTTTGACTACCCATCGCGGCGGTGCCTCTGGAGAGTCGCTCTCAGGTTCGACCCCACGTCCGAACTTAGGCTCGGACTCAGGATCAACTGCACCAGTATGACCAGGAATCGCCCCCAAGAAAGCAGGGGGCGAGCTCGACTCTGCTGGAGCTGCTTGTTGGGCCCTCCGCCTCGCCATCATCGGAGCGAAAGGTGGCAACACTCCATCAGGGATATTCTCTCTGCTGTACCCATAGATGTCTTCGTCGATATCCTCATCCTCCGAATTGTGTTGGAACATTTCCTGTGTCTCTAGCAATGCGGCAGTACGATTCTGCGCGCCAGTTCGAGGGTTGGTGTTTTCTTTGCTTGCCTGCATGCCCAGTAACATTTCCTGCCCCATCCTAGTTCCGTGGCTGACGTCTGGTGCCACTTGCTTGGCTATACGCTCCTGAGTCGCCGAAGAGTGAGGGTTGGTGTCTTGTCCTGTCTGCTCTGGTAAAAGACCATGCGTGATCCTTGTTTGAGCGTTGCTGTGTTTCCCGTTTGTCTGCAAGCCCAACAACATTTCCTGTGCCATCTTAGTCCCTGAGCTGACATCCGGTGCTACCTCCTTGACTATAGACTTCTGTTCAGCCCAAGGTTGAGGGTTGACGTCTTGTTTCGTGTGCTTCCCCGGTAACATCCCCTGTGCACCCCTAGTCCCGGAGCTGACATTTGAGACTGTGGGCATCTCATCCTGCGCGGCCCAAGCTGGGGGGTTGAAGTCTCTTCCGCTTGACTGCTTGAATGATGAAGGCCCCAGTCCAGTGATAGTCCCGAAGCTGGCGTCTGAGCTTGCCTTTTTGGTCTCGGGGATTTCCCCGGTCCCATTCTGACTTGCTTGATTGTGTTTCTTCTGCTTGGTAGTTTTCAACTGTGACGCGCCTTGATTTGCTGGACCAGCACCTGCTCCAGCTAGGGGATCAGGGTGCACCACATCTGCACCAGCTCTACCCATATCCACATGCCACTGTTTGAGGGCCTCGCCGAGTTGCCGCACTGCAGTCGATGTAAGCCCCGCGTTTGGATTAAATACGGGATTCAACTGGTCTGCCACGGTCTGCTGAGCAGGCACGACGTTTGGCCTCGGTTGTTCAGAGAGTTGCCTCTCCTCACTGGGAGCCAAAAAGTCGGCCCACCATTTACCAACTGCCTCTGGAGGCTCACCAAAGCCCTTGGCCCTCCGTGCCGCAATATTCCTTAGTAGCTTTATAATGCTGGGCCGATCTTGAGGTCGCTCATACAGACATTGACTGACGATATCTCGAAGGCCAGGGTCGATATGAGCAAATTCCGGTGTCTGAAGCATCCAACCATATGTTTGTGCTGCAGACATTCCATTCTTGGTATAGTGAGGAGCCGACTGGAGGGGAAATCTGGAATATATACCAGTCATGGTGGATTCCATCTATGGAAAGTCAGAAAACTGATCGGATTTTGATTGAAGAAACTCACGACTCTGGCAATAAGAAAGGTGTTGGTCCAGCTTCCAAAGCGACCAGCAACCACATTTCCTTTGGTAAAATCATCGCCAGCAAAACTCTCCTTCACAAGGGTCTGATCTTTGCTGATACCGAGGTGATCCCATTCCTTGCTGAATTGCTCCTGATATTTGTTAGTGATACATTCCACGGCCGGGTTCGTAACTCGAATACATACCGGTGTTAGACCATGAATTTTGACAGGCCCTCTCATCTGCCAATATCCGGCCTCCGTCTTAGTCTCCCACTCATCCGTCATTTTGAAACTCCAGGCGCCTAGATCATGAATCTGAGAAGATTGAGTCAATGCATGGCACTGCTAGTGTGGGTTATGCAGGGGTTACCTTGAAGACAGGTTGGTACGGATGCGATTCTTCATTATGGCCGGCGAGTACTAGGCACATATAAGTTAGCAAAAGGCCTTGATGTATATATGTGACTATAGACCTACTGTTAAACACTTCTAAATCGAGATGAACATCATGCATGATTTTCCAATTCTCGACATGATCAAGAAAGTCCTTCGTCTGATTCATAGCTTTGGCCGTTGCCCACTGGGATTCGAAGCTCACATCGATGAAGGGTTGGTATGCAATTGAAGCAAGACCGAGAACAACTAAAAAAGAAAGTCAGCTGAGAGGTTAAAACAAGTGCAACAAGATGACTTACAACACTCCCATATCCCCCAGAGAACTTGGTCCGTGAAATGAACCTTCCGCACGGCGACCTTGGTAAGCATATCCACCATGTCGCCCCATGGTGCATACTCAAAGACGACACAATTCTGCTGAGTAGCGTTCCAAAGGTTGCCCTGGGAGATTTGAGATGTATAAAATGAACCGTCTTCTTTCATTGCTTCATGTATCTTCCGGGCCTCGCGATTTAGGTCAATGACCTGCGTTGTGTGTTCGGCACCTTGGTACCGTAAGTGAAACTGAGACTCCTTATCGGCTTTGAAGGACGCGTTCAGACCCTTCTTGATTACGACTCTCCTGACGGAGTTGTCGTCGAACATGACATCCCACAGCGACACGTATCCGTGACCACCCTTGGCGAGCACCTTGACAAACTTGAATTGTAGGCCATACCAACGCCAGCTTTGTATATCTCGTTGAGCAGTCTGTGCCAGGGCGTCGTAAGTGCTCTGGGGCTTGCTTTTACTTTCCCAAATATGGAAATCGCGGGTCTCTATTTGGTCAATGTCGACATCGGAGCGGTGATAGATATACCAACGTTCTCGTTGAAGGGGATCACGATTGAAAAGGGTGGCCTCTGTATCGCCACGAACCAGAGCTGATTGGATCGTGGAAAAGTTTCGTTTACTGATTTTGCAATCTTCTGGTCGTTGCTGATGTTCTTGAAGGGGTAAATCAAGGTTGTTGAGACGTATATCTTGGCCTTTCATGTTGAATAGATTGTATCGAGTTGGGCTTGTTGCAGTCGAGTACGAAGAACATAGGATAAGATGCGATGCGACGGATGGGAGGATTCGACGGTAATAAGCTTGTTCAGCAGAACAAAGACCAAAGGCTTCGCCCAAGGAATGAGTGATTCTGTGCTTGACATTTGCAACAAGCCTGAACACCGAGTCTCAAAGAAGCGTCAAGGGCGCCATTGTAAGGGGGTTCGAATCCGAAATTGGGCGTCTCTGGACAAAGAGGCGCGGTGATTCCGTGATGGTAGTTTGGCAAGTTCTTTGTCTATGAGCTTCCTGGTGATGCCCTGGATGTCAACATGGCTCTATTTTGGTCGCCCAACGCCGTGATCATAGATGCGACTGTGCGCGAGCCTGAAAGGGTTCTTTGAAGATAAAAAGTCGCTTGTCATGATTGAACAGTGGATTCTATTGTTGGTGTAAGTGAGTTGGTGCCAGGTAGCCAGTCTTTGTCGCATGGGAAGCAATTGAAGCTATCCATTACTGGTCCTTGAAAGCAGAATCGGTATCTCTCGGCTGACAATGAATCTGATGCCATTGAAGTTGGTGTTGATCATCTCATGCTCGCTCGCTCGTTGAGTATCCCTGGACTTCTTTTTCCATCATGGGACTTGATCAACATGGGGGGCTCATGGGATGGGGGTGGACTTTTTGGTGGAGCATGTTAGTTAGGTAGTGTTGTGTGCCTGGAGATTACCCGCTCTGTGGGACGACCGGGCAGCTCACCCGTGGGGCTTTATCTTTAGGCTAAATTGATAGTTTCTTCCGGAAGCTCCTTAGGCGCTGCTCTTTGTTCAGTTATCATGATATGGATCAAGTCCAACGTCTATTCACCCGCGCAAAATCCACATTAGACAGGAATTGCCATATCGTAGGCTAGGGAACCTTGAATTTCGCCGAGCCGAAAAAGTGACCACGTCACGGATTTGGCAGAATACACTCAATTCAGCAGGTAGAATAGGTCATGCGGCGAAACGCCCGGAGTTGCAAGTTGTTGGGTTGACTTTACTGCCAGACAGACTCATCAGGGTCCAACTCTTGCGCATCAATCACAGAAAGTTACCAAGACACACCCGCGCGAGTAAAAGGGCTAAATGTCAGTCTTCAGTCTACTTGGCTTAGACGCGGCACTTCAGCTGCAAGAATAAACGCACAAATGGGCTGCTCACAATGCACACTCTGAGACCAGGGGACCTCTGCATCATGAAACGAGACAGGTCTGCGGCGCATGAAGAGAATTGCTTTTCTGGTATAGATCCTACCTGCTGACTTATTCTTCCACGTTGTCTTCTTCATCTTCTTCTTCGCCTTCTGGGGTCTTGGTGTGGCTGGACGAGTCTTGGTTTTGCGGGGTGGGCATACCCTGGACTGGGCTGGGCTGGGCTCCATGGCGTTGGATTGGTTCTCGAACGACACATACATAGAGTGATTACTGTCGGGGAGCTTCGGTCTTTACATTAGTGCAATCCCTTTGGCTGAAACTTTTCATGATCAGATTTGTTTTACTCTCATGGTACATGCACCTACGCCTCATGTAGTAGCCCCGTGTATCGTAATCGGCGATTATTATATTGTGAACCATGACTTACACCCAGTTTTAGCACTCTGTTCAGCTCAACAACAGCGATAAGCGATCAAGATCCATTTTAGCCAGAGCATTATTCCGCTCCCAGGCTCCCCAGTAAAGAAGAACCCTACATACAGACATATGACATTGCCTGTGGCCACCGCTTTTCCTCTAATATCCATCCATATGCCCACCATCCGCCGGGTGAATACCTCATGCCCCACCAACGGCGGCATTATCTGGAAGGCAGAGAAGAACCTGGGCTCTCTCTCTGGCTCGCATGATGGGACGGAGATGGAGATTTGCCGCTGTTTCTGTTGCCATGTATTACACACCCGGATACTTTGGGCGTTGCACACCCCGAACATCCCATGATACCAAGGACGGAGTGACATTTTATGACCCGCGAAACATGCGTGTCCAATACGATCAACGCCATTCATGGGCTTTTCTGTTAATCCACAGAGACCTGAAGGCGTAGCATTATCAAATGCCATGTCATGCCGCACCCATGAGGGCATACGATATGTAGGTACTGTAGCCGTAGCTTCCAGGACAACAGACAACATGCGTTCCTCTTAGCATGAGTATAAATACCACTGTCCCCTCCTCTGTGCTGGCTTCCAATTCTTCCACTACTCTCCTCTTCGTTCTACTGTATCAACATCTATTCTCATATATCAAACACCGTCACAATGGTCAACGTTCCCACCGTCAAGCTCAGCAGCGGCTATGACATGCCCCAGATTGGCTTCGGCCTCTGGAAGGTCGACGACAACTGCGCCGACGTTGTCTACGAGGCCATCAAGGCTGGATACCGTCTCCTTGATGGTGCTTGCGGTATGCTTTACCCCCAATTGCCTTGACAATTACCCGCAACAACACTTCTATGATCCCATCTTGTCTGCCCCTCCCCAGATATATCCCTGTCTTCTGCCCCTCATTTCCCCTGCCAATTGTCAATTGTACCGAGAAAACAGCCACATTACCCCTGCAAAACTACCCCTCCACTACAACCTAGAGCTTCACCCACACGGTGATAGCCTCATAACTCCCTCTTTTACCCGAGCAAGCCAATTCTAACATGAGTGCCAAACAGATTACGGCAACGAGAAGGCCTGCGGTGAGGGTGTCGCCCGCGCTATCAAGGACGGTATCGTGAAGCGAGAAGAGCTCTTCATTGTCTCCAAGCTCTGGCAGACCTACCACAACAAGGAGCACGTCGAGCCCATCACCCGCCGCCAGCTCGCCGACTGGCAGATCGACTACTTTGATCTCTTCCTCATTCACTTCCCCGTCGCCCTCGAGTACGTCGACCCCGAGGTCCGCTACCCCCCTGGCTGGCACTACGACGACGCTGGTACCGAGATCCGCTGGAGCAAGGCCACCAACGAGGAGACCTGGGGTGCCATGGAGGGCCTTGTTGAGAAGGGTCTCGCCAGGTCCATTGGTGTTTCCAACTTCCAGGCACAGACTCTCTACGACATGCTCAAGTATGCCAAGATCCGCCCTGCCACTCTCCAGGTCGAGCTTCACCCCTACCACCAGCAGACCGAGCTTGTCCGTCTCGCCAAGGCTGAGGGCATTGCTCTGACTGCTTACTCTTCTTTCGGTCCTGCTGGCTTCATGGAGCTTGACATGGACCTTGCTAAGTCTGCTGTCCCTCTCATGCAGCACGAGGTTTTCACTGCCCTCGCCACCAAGTACAAGAAGACCCCCGCTCAGGTCCTTCTCCGATGGGCTACCCAGCAGGGTATTTCTGTTATCCCCAAGAGCACCACAGCCGAATACATGGCCGAGAACTTCGGCGGTGTTGGCTGGAATATCGATGAGGAGGACATGAAGCGCATCGCCAAGATGAACCTCAACATGAAGTTCAACAAGCCCACCAACGTAAGTTTTCATCTATCTCGATAATTGCCAGAGCCGTCTCTAACTTTTTGCAGTACTTCCCTACCGAGAATCTCTGGATCTTCGGTTAAATAATGTCATGATATGATGAGAAAGAAAGAAAGAAGCATTTGGAAATATGACTGTTTTGGGATGTTTGGCGTTTGACGATGGGCTGCATTTTGTAGAACCGTAAGCACTTGATGAGACGCTCTCATAGAATACAAAAGACAGTTAACCCTTCAACGAAATTGGTTTCCTTGCGTGATATGATCGTTGGTTATCTCGGGGGAATGATTCGCGCCATGATATGATCAAGACCATAGCGGATAACACACATCACTGCAGACTCAAAAATGACTGTTGGTTTGCTCTCGAATGTTGTCCAAAACTGTAACTCACGTGAAGCTTTATCTGTCTTTGTATGAACCATTTGATTGAATGCACCATTGATGCCGTCCCGAACATTGAAAATCGAACTCCCCTGCCTTAACGCCATGCTGTCTATGACGATGCTTTCAAAAAAGTTGAACTCATGTCCTTACAAATGCTAAAAAAAAACTCTGTGTGATTAACAGTACTTGGAACATATTGATTCAGAATCAACTTACTGGCATCGATCTGTTTGACCTGCGGCAACGTTAATCGGATCCTGTTCCTATAAGCAACTGGCTCCTGCAGCTGCAGCGGATTTCCCTCAAAATACACTGTTGTCAGATTCTTCTTATCGGCAAGATATTTGGCAACTTCCTTGTAATCGCTGACGAGATTATAACTGGCCCATAGCTCCTCGAGCTCGGCAAGCGACTCGAGACCCTTGATGCTGGTGATCTTGTTATTTGAGATATCCAGAACATGAAGCTTGGGGTTGTGTTCTAGACCCTCCAAAGACTCCAGCATGTTGTGTGAGATGTATAATTCTTCTAGTGTTGGAACGTCCTTGAGCGGTGACAAATCGGTTATACGGTTGGACTGAATGCTGAGGAGGCGCAGGTTAGGCATACCACCAAGACCACTGAGTTCGGTAATCTTGTTCTTTGCCAGCCAAAGCTCCTCGATCGCCTTGAGAGAGTCGAGGTTCTTGATTTCGCGAATACGGTTCGATCCAAGCTCAAGCGACGTCACATTGTCCAGCCCCTCCAGCCCCTCAATTTTGCTGATCTTGTTGGCGACAAGGTACAGCTCCTTGAGCTTCGTCAAGTGGTTGATATGCTTAATATGCTTGATCTTATTGAAGCTCAGGTCAAGACTTGTGAGGTTTGTTAGGTCGTCAAGGCCGCGGATGTGGGAAATGAGGTTGTCGTAGAGGTCAAGATCCTCAAGGGTCTCGGCTAAGGCAGAAAGGCCGTCGATTTGCTCAATGCTGTTCTGGCGAAGGCAAATACGGGTGACATTCTTGAAGCGCTCAAGGCGCAGGGAGGAAATTGAGGAAATTCGTGAGTGAGAGCACATGATTTCATCGGTCTCGGGGTCTTCGTCGTCGAGAAGATCTGTAAGGCGTGTTAGTCAAGATTGTCCCATTTTGCGTATGCGATGTACTGCTCATACCCTCATCAGCATCGATCTTCTCTCCCTTCATAACATTCTCGTCATCCGAGTAGTCAGAATCAGTGAGAGCCTCTGGGTTTGCCATAGAAGCCGACTTGGGCATCCGAAGCTTGCCATCCCAGCCCTTACTGTTCCTGAGGCCAGGGCTTGACTCGCCCTCTGGGCGCGGAGAAGGCTTGTCATCGTCGCTGGGAATTTCGATATGCGCATGGCCATCGTTTTCTTTATCGGTAGGTCCAGACATGGTTGTGGTAAGTGTCGAGTTTAAAGCACGAGACTGTGGGCGATGATGTAGGTATTCACGAGGATGGCTGGTGATGGCGGGGCAGATGCAAATGAGATGGGGGAGTTTGTAAGCGAGTTTTGAGTCTGGTGAGAGGGACGCTGTTGCTTGCTCGAGATTTGGTGGAGAGAAAATGTGAACAGATGTGATTTTCAGGAACAAGACAGTTGCGGGTGGGAAAAGGCTGATTAAAGCTGAGAAATTGAATTATTGGGTGTTTTCCACTTTGGGGTTCTATTTTGGTTGGCTGGTAGTGGAGGTTCCTGAGGAGGTGCCTAGTTTGGCGTGCAGAAGGGGACGGTTAGGTAGGAGTTCGGCGGGGCGAAAAAGTCGTTGGTTGTCCAGTAACTTAATGCTGCTATGATATCACCTCAGCTATCAGGCCACAGAGGACATGAGATACATCAGACGGATACTATATTTTCGGTCTTGAATTATTTCTATCAAAAGGATATATTTTATTTATAAAAATTAAGGACCAGAGAGATTCCTTTTTACTTTATAGTCATCTACACTACCTACACATGGTGACAATCTCATGTCACACACATCTCACTCCTGCTTCCTATCTGCACCTCAATTTCGCTGCACATCACATCCCCAATTCGCACAGTCGCATATCCCTCAAATCCAGTCGCGAGTGAACATGTCATAGACCTCGACCCCTTGTGCCTAACTACAGCATTCCACGTTTCTTCTTCCCTTGTCAGGCGCTTCTCTGATCGCCGACTTCGATGGCCTCGCATGCTGTCGCCATATCGGCCATGCGCTCTCGAGCCGTTTGCATCAGGACTCGGCCGCGTATATGGCCACTTGCAGCAGTTATGAGGCCTTTCCCGGGCCGCGCGAGGACCCTGCATGTTGCGCCTTTTATCATGCCGCCGCTGTTGTTCAGTGGTTTGTTCGTGGCTCTGTGGTGTTGGAAGTGTTTGATGATGGTTCTGTTCCAGAACGCTATCATCTACAATCCTTTCTTGCCACCCAATGCGCGGAGTATGACCATTGAGGAGTTCTCGCGCGACTGTGGACGTGTGCAATGGAGAGAGGAGAGGATTAAGTCATTGGATGGCACAGAGATTGCATTGTGTGTAGCAGATGTGCCCTCAGCACCTAGAGAGAGTGCTGGGAAAGCAAAGACACCTGTTTATATCCTTTACTTCCAAGGTCCGCCAATCTTATAGATCTTAAATCTTACAGTAACTCATTTCGGTTTCTAGGAAATGCATCATCGCTACCACCTAGACTACCAGACCTTTCATGGATCATCCGTCGAGCACACGATAATGAGCCCTCAGCCAGCTATACACTGGTTTGTCTGAGTTATCGAGGCTACTGGACGTCTCATGATCGACCATCAGAGCCAGGAATAGACCTTGATTCACAAGCGGCGTTACAATGGATAGCCCGATTACATGAGAGCAAGTCAGAAAATACTGATCAAGCGAAACCAACAGTGCTGCTTTGGGGACAGAGCATTGGCTGTGGCTTTGTAACCAACCTTGCTGCCAAAGGCAAAATACCTGCCAGTATAACACTGAACGGTCTAATTCTGGAAACACCATTTACAAATGTTCGAGCCATGCTCCAAGCGTTATATCCACAGAAGTGGCTTCCATACCAATATCTCTGGCCATTTCTCCGAAACCACCTGGACAGCTGGACCAACCTCGGCATGATAGCTAAGAGATTCCCGGATACGCCACCGGGGATATACATTGTGGAAGCCGGAAAAGATGAGCTTGTTCCTGCCAATCATGGCGAAGAGCTGCTTCAGCGATGCCAACAGGTTGGACTCCCAGTGGAGCGACAAAAGGTACGCGGGGCACTTCATAATGAAGCCATGGTGAGAGTCACGGGCAAACAAGCACTTGCGTACTCCATCTCGACGGCTGTGACACGGACACGGGAGCATGGTCTGTTAAGAAAAGGAGAAAGTCTGAACAATCCAGGGAAGGGATTAACTTGAAACTGGTCAAGTTGAGGGGCGAATATCGACGTCTCGAGTTATCTGGCGTGAATTCGGGACATGTCGGTCATCTGCAGCCGTGGCGTACAGGGATGTTAGGTGTGTGAGACAGAGAAGTGCCGTCACGCTCAAGGAACAGATACCGTATAACGGGTATTGTCAATATCGATGCCCTCAAATCTCATCCGAGCCTTGCACTAAAAGTCGCTAGAACCCAACAGGCTGTATCGGGTGTGGAGGTGTTGGGAGAGCTATGCCAGGTACCTTACCTTGGTTCCCCTGGTTAAGTCATAAATCATACCCACAGACCAAGGTTAGCGGTCCACCATCAATTAAAAAAGCATGGGGTTTAAAGGAAAACGTTGTTTGTGGTAGAGAGTGCGCTGGGATGGGAGAGGCGAGTATGTGAAGTCGTGAGGATTAGATAGACGATCTTGTACGTTAACAACCACAAATCCTCAACTCATTTAAATGACGACCTCAATTGACCTCAATTGATTCTCCAAGAGCTTACGATTCAGATGATGCAAAGAATGACGAGGCTCGATCATATCTCGAGAGCCTTGCAGCTCCATCACCGAGCATGCGTTATCATGCAGTCCCAGGCACTGGAGCCCTTCTGCCTTGAGGCCCCCATAATTAATTATTCCAGCGAACCATTTCCACACCACATGCTGTAATTTGTTAGGATGGCCACCCCGAGACTTTGGTAGGCTTCAATTAAGTCAAACCGCTAGCAAGGCCCCCTTACCTTTTAAGTCCATGCTTTTGTTTGTTGTTTTTTTCTTCCCAGCCCCTTTTTCTTTGCAACTTCCCCAACGACATACGCCCTGAATCGATTAAACTCACCCTTTTAGTGTCACGTGTCTAGGCGTCAATATCGCGTCCCACAATTTTCACTCTACACGTACCCCCGGTTTAGCACACGCGTCTGGGTTACTACCTATCACCACCACCACCGACGGCGACGGGGCTGACTCGCCTCATGCAAAGTAGGAATGGATAGCTCATTAGCGGAGGGTGTCACTGCATCAGGCAGCCCGACTTGTGCTATTCCGCACGGGGCATGCCTCGTAGGTTATAAAGATGGCGTCTCTTCTCGCATTTTGTAGTTTTCCTGCATCCTGAGACGAATCAGAAGAGTGATCACTTTTCCAATCACTATTTGAACCTGAGGTAGGTTTAAATTTTCCAAAATATTGACGATATTCTTCCGGCGTCTTCACATTTCTCGATCGTCGTCTGCCTCACTCTTTTTTTGTTGCCTTATCTGCCTGCTCTACCATCCACCACGTTTTCGGCTCAACGAGTATAAAACGAAGCAACAATCCTATCGTTTAATTAATAAAAACCGACTTCCACTCGAAACCTTCTTCCCAAATCACCAACATGTTCTCCTCTTCCAGACGCCATGAGAGCTCAAGCAAGAGCTTCTCAAAAAGCCACAAGGCCAGCAAGTCCAGTTCTTCATTCAGCAAAGACAGCGGCGTTACCAAGCGAAGGCATGAGTCTCGCCACCGTCGACCAACGATGACTTCGATGACCAGTGCCAGTGGTGATACAATGATGGAAAAGTAAGTTTCTATTCTGCTGTCTCATCTAACTCGCCACTTACATGACCTTCAGCGGCAGCATGGCTTCACCCATCGTCACTCTCGTCGTTGGCAGCGAGCAGCGTCTCTTTGCTGCTCACGAGGATGTTCTAGCTACAAGTCCTTTTTTTAACAACGCTCTACGAAATGGATACATGGACGTCGCCACCAAACGCATCTCTCTTCCCGACGAAGAGCCCGAGATCTTCAGTTCCGTTCTTGAGTTTCTCTACAAGGGAGACTACACTCCTCGCCTCGTTCATAACAAGCGTCGCAACTCATATGAGCTTGAGGCAGCCAGTGAAGAACAGCGTGCTGCTGTTGAGAGCACCGTTTACCATCGTGGCGTCGATGGAGATCTTCTCAAGGATACTGTCATCTATTGTGCGGCAGAGAAGTATGGCCTTGATGAGCTGAAGAAGCTGTCGCTGCGCAAGCAAGGACTTCGTATGTTCTTGTATCTCTCATTTTATATCCTCTTACTCACAATTTCTTCATAGAATCTGGAATCCAGTGCAGCACCATCCTCGCCTCAGCAAGATACGCCTACGCCAACACCCCTGACACTGATTCTAAGCTACGAGCTCACTATCTCGCTCTCATCATTCGTTCGCGAAGCACTTTCAAGAGAAGCGGTACCATGCAACTTGAGATGTACAACGGCGGCACTCAACTCTTCTTTGATCTCTTTGTCGCTCTCTGCAACCATGTCGATGATATCTCGACCACAGCGTATGTCTAAGTGTATATATCATAAGCTGATTCGTGAGACTAACAAGACTACAGAAGCACTCCTCGCTCAAACCGCCACTTCTCTTAATACCCGTCCATTAACCTATGGCATTTAATCCCTCTTAATGAAACACGACTTTACTTTGTCTTCGATACAGGGCGCCGGCTTCACAGTACTATCAAATACCACAAAACTAAAGAAATCCCGGGGATTGGAGTTCAGGCGCTCTACTTTTGCTTTGTTCACGGAGTTTTTATGGTCGAACTTTGGCGTGGACTCTTTTTTTTTTGTACAATTATTCTTCTGATAAGCCCCTAACGGGTTCACTTTTTGGAGCACAGGGGTTTTGGGATATTGGTTTCGCTGAACGCGAGCCGTTTGGTTGATTTTTTTCACGATGATTTTGCACCAAGGATACCAAGACTGTCATCTCCGATGGATGAGCAAAAAAATATGTATCATTATTCACGACGCTCTTTTTTCACGAGCTTCGAAAAGAGCGAGCTTTCAAATACACTTCATGTCTACCATCATTTGCCTTCTTCGTTCGGCGAGATCCAAAAGTTCCGGCAAGAATATGAAATGCGGCGCCCAACAAGGCTTGCCAAGAACCAGTCACATTATGAAACATGCCTCGCTTATAACGAAAGAGATCCCCGGTTGTGAGTCACCTTGTGGTATAAGTGCAATCAGCAACATGTGAGTAAAGCAAGCGAACCACGCAAAAGCTGAGTGCGCAGTGCGGGGGTATCAACACCATTTGGGATTCGACAAAACAATTGACCAGGGTGCTAATATCAAAAGTAAATAATGTATGCGCATGCACATTTTGTTTGAAGCATCAACAGTGAGGGGCTGGCAAAGACGAGGGTGCAGGTTCGAGGTTGCAGGACGCAAGGGTGGTTCACGCTGCTGTGCTTAAGCGTGAATATGCTGCAAACATAACCTTAAACAAGCAAGGAGGTCAAACCAGCGCAAGAATGAGCTTGGGCTGAAAAAGTAAACGCAAAATGGGCATCGTTGAAAGCTGTTTTATGATTTGTTGGCGCCGGCGTCATCCTGACGGTTTCAGTCTCTACCCACTCTGCCTTATGCTACTAGAGTGTTTCCATGGTAGTAGTGATTAGTCTAAAGAAACACGGCCGAACCTGGACGCTTCTCATACGTCCATTAATTCGTGTCTCATCCAATAGTCTCTCCCCTTGGTCTCATAGCCCAGTGCCGGGGAAAGCTCCCTTCTTGGACAACACCACAATCCCTCGTTCTCGTGCGATATAACCTTTCATAAGATCCTAAACAAGAAAAAGTCCGTCAGTGACTCAGATCTTTGTAAGGCTGAGATGATGGGGGTGTGGATAAACAGCGTGAATGCCCCAGGCAGACACTTGGTTAAGGCAGAATTTTGGTGACGAGTATATAGTCAAATGACTGCCACGCGGGTGCCAACGATCACTCTCTATCATTTGTCACCAAAGAGGCAACGTTTGCCCGAAAGGCAACCAGTGCCTTATCAATAGGAAGGATCTGACGACTTACCTTGTAAATCATGTTGGCCAGCATGCACTCGACTTCATCCGGATCAACCAGATGACCGCTTCCCATGCTAATTGCCGCCTGGAACTCGGCTACGGGTACTCTTGTACGACGGACTTGAACTGTTTCGCCCTCTTTTGGTTCATCAAAACCGCCGGCGATGAAGACCTTACGGAGCAGGTTACGTAAGGCAATGTCTCGGCCTCTTTCAAGGGTAAGGTAAATACGCCGCTTCACGAATTCAGCTTCGCCATGCTGCAGAGCCTGGTCGAAGGCCTGCAGGTTACCAGATTTGATACAAGTGGCTAGAGGGAGAAAGAGCTCCTGTAGATGGGGGTAGCTCTTGAGGAGGGCTTTGGTAGGCAGGACATGGCTGGTAAGGAGGCGGCAGGGGATCAGGTACGTAAGGATTCGTCTATTATGTAGTTAGTAAATGCTTTATGGTCCACAATGATACTTTACACACTCGGATTGAGGGAGAGCGTCTTTATGGCATAACTGCCATGCTTCGTTGAGGTGTGATTCAGCCTGACAATATTATTAGAATATTCCATTGATTGACCATCGACATTCTAACCTTGACGTAGTTCTCTTCTAGGAAGAGTAAAACACCCTCATAGAACTTGAAGGTCACTCGTTGAGATTTCGGGAACATCTCCAAAGGCGGCATATCGCCCTTGTCGTTGTACACAGCAAGCGTCTTAAGAATGGTCCGCGACAAGGAAGCTGAGTTCAACTTGAAGTAAGTCTTGAAAAGGAGGTTGATAACAAAGTAGATCCCCCATTTCCGTGACTCCTCAAGCGGTGCTCTATGTGCAATTAGCCTATGCCAATGACAATGCCCAAGAGATCAACACACATACCTGTCATTCAGACAAAGCGAGAAGATACGCTTGAGTTGTCCTTCGCAATCTCTTAATTGAAGCTGCTTATCCGTTTCAGGGTCGAAGTCATCCGATATCAACGAAGCCCCAGGACCGTTGTCAAAGGCCTTGGCTCGGCGCTCCTCGTCGGATTTAATTGCAAATAATCGTAAGTACTTGCCCACCATATAGAGTGAGGGGATAGTCCATGCTTCGAAACCATGTGAGTTATATCCGCGGATGAGTACTGAGGTCAGCTCTTTCCATGCCTCATACACTTTAGTCCATGAAGACTACGGCAAGGATTAGCAGTATATTCTGAGAGCTGGGAGAAGGTATCTTGCCTTTCCGCTCTCTCCCGCCAAGATTTCAGCAATGGCTTTCCAGTATGAGGTGTACACCTCGACCCAGCCTGTAGTTTCATCATGACTCATTTTCCTTCGGTGAGATGTGCTGGACTTAATGAAGTGCTTGATGTCGCCCTTAACACTGTGAGAGTTGGTACTACGCCATACTGCCATCATTCGATGAGGGTCATCCGACGGAGCAACAGGCGAGAGGGTTTGGGCGAGCTTGTAGCCATTCCTTAGGGAATGAGCTTCCGCAAACTGGTCAAAGAGAGTATTCATAGTTTCTTGGTATCAAACACACGTAGTGTCTTCAGTGAAAGTTCAGGGCACCGTTTAAATCGAGCATTAGCAGAGAGTGCAAGAAATTAGGATGTGCCGATGAGAGCTAGAACAAAATGCGGTTGTAGTTTCGAAGTATGTTGTTTGTATTACCGAAGTTTGAAATCATACAAGTCGATATCGGCCTCTCACTGTCGTTGAAGTCACCTTCACTCCTTCCGCCTCAACTTCTTTGAGCTGTCTTGTCTGCGTTTCTGATTGGCCGTTTGACCCACTCCTTTGGCGGATCGATCCAGTGAAGCAGCACGTGATGCTCGGTTGAGGTGGGTCTGTGTTGACCAATCGCTGTTGGGGCCCAAGCCCTCCAGAAGCTACGACCCAGTCTCTTGCCCTCCCACACCTTCGCACAAAAATTTATCGGTTGCGATCTTTCAACTTCGGCCATCTTCACTAACATTCGCAGTCGGAATTGACCAACGTCACAGTAAGTCAACAACAGCAGACTCACACAAGGAAAAATACTGACTAGTATCACAGATGGGTAAGCAATGTTCTATTTTAATGCGCTCGATCGTGACGATGCCGCCCGCCGGAGGATTTTAACGACGAATTTAAATATAAAAAAAAACTATTTCGATTTCTTCAACTTGGCTGGGAGGGTGCGACAACGAAGGATCAAAGCCCTCAGGGACCACGACAACCTCGATAGTCGCTCACATAATTTTCGACTTGGTGGTTGAAGCGGGGCTTGACAGATTTTGCATTGAGAAGCCAATTTCGAAGCTCGACATGGAAATATCGACCTACCCACACTCAGCACGCTCTCGAACTTCGACCTCAATCCTCCGGCTCGCGGCATCACAACAACTACCATCTAGAATATCTCATACTAACAATGTCTTCAGGCCGTCTTCAGGAATACGAGGTCATCGGGCGCCACTTGCCCACCGAGGCTAACCCTACCCCTGCCCTCTACCGCATGACCATTTTCGCTCCCAACGAGACGGTCGCCAAGTCCCGATACTGGTACTTCTTGCGCGGTCTCAACAAGGTCAAGAAGGCCAACGGTGAGATCGTCAGCGTCAAGGTGGTACGTAGCAAGAATCTCAGCTTGAAGGAAAACGAAGGGCCAGGCTAACTCGGATGAACTAGCTCCACGAGAAGCACCCCCAGAAGGTCAAGAACTTTGGTATCTGGATCCGCTACGACTCCCGTTCCGGCACACACAACATGTACAAGGAGTACCGTGAGATGTCCCGAACAGATGCTGTCGAGTCCCTCTACTCCGACATGGCTGCCCGCCACCGTGCCCGCTTCAGGTCCATCCACGTACGTCGAACTCACAAATCAGCGACACATCCAACGTCACAGTCACTAACATTAGCCCTAGATCCTCCGCGTCGTCGAGCTCGAGAAGACCGAGGACATCAAGCGACCTTACATCCGCCAGCTCACCCAGAAGGGCCTGAGCTTCCCTCTCCCCCACCGTATCACCAAGGAGAACACCAAGAAGGTCTTCAGCGCGAAGCGACCATCCACTTTCGCTTAAGATGATTTCGGTTTAGAGGACGGTTGGGCTCTGCGGGTGTTACAACGGATCATGGAAATATCAACTGACTTTGCTCAATAAAACGGGCAACGAATGAACCAAAAAATTCTGAGCATGCGGATGCTGGCTGGTGTGAAACAATTGATTGGGTTTTAACTAGCAATGACTACCGATTGTGAACTGTTATGATGTCGACTCGCCCGTCCCGCTCCCCGGAGATGTTTCTATCTGTGTATCGTTGAAAAATTCTGTCCAATATGACCATTCCATAGGCACTCCTTGCTCCAACCCCATACCAAAGTCCATATTCAATGTTTCTGGTGGATCGAACAGTATCGAAGGATCCATATTGATCGTGTCGTACTGTTGTCCTGGGCCCGACACTGGAATGTTCATCTGCTGGCTTGTATTAGACTGCATTGGCTGAGCCATACTCCCCATTACTGGGGGCATGAAAGACGTCGTAGGGTCCAGATTCATGTTGGCATTAAAGTCCATACGCTTCAGAAGCGCTTCGGTTCTCGCCGCCCTTGCCTTCTTGAGCAGTTTCTTGATAGGTCGCCAGAGCGAGCCTTTCGCTGTGTCTGCAATGTGCTCCCGAGACGAAGGAAATGTTCTCTCCACGACCACCCAGGCCTTTTCCACCAACTCTCCCTCAGTCTGCACGCAAAGTTCTGCTAACGCAACAGCTAGAGGATGCCACTGCACATAGGTGTCTGTCCACCAAGCAAAGCGATCCTCCCACTGGTTCTTCGTCATGCGCTCACGTAGTTCGATAATTGAGATGGCAGTGCGCAGCATGGTCTCCTTTGACACTCGAGGTCGGTCGGGGGCTGGTCCACCATTGAAAGGATACTGAATGTTGAGCCAGAGCTTGAGAATTACAATGCGGGCGATTTCAGAGGCAAAGATGGAGGGGAGATGAGAGGGTTTGGCGGTGTGGATGAAGCTGCTTTCCAGTTGGCGGATATGAGAGATGAGTTCTTCTTCTGCGTATAAGAAGTGCTCTGGTTCACCTTTGGGACTATAATGTGGGTGTGAAAGGAAGCCAAAAATGCCAGAACACCGAGCTGTACACAAACAGACGACGTTATCCGCTGGTGTTGTCTTGGGGATCAATGGACCAACTGAATCGGGTCCAAATGCGTCGTCGTCAATCGGCGTGGGCTCGATGGTATCGAAGCCTGACCGGATAAGAATTGCATCCGAACCTCTGTCTTCAGACCCGCGAATATCAAGAACGACGATGAAATGCCATAAACGGCGTCTCATCTCAGCAACAAAGGGTGTGAAACGGTGACCGTCGCCATCGCGATGGAGGTTCAGTCCTTGAGCAATGCGGATGATGAGTGATGTTAGAACCCAAGACGTCCGGTCATGTAGAAGCACACGCATCACGCTTGTGTATAAGGTTAGAGCCTGAAGGGTCTCGATCTTGGTGGTGCTGAGATAATCTGCCTCGGCAAGTGCCCGTTCTACAGCGATGCGATATCGTCGAGCGAGAACTTCCTTGCTCTCGCCCAACTGTTTGAAGCAGGAGTCTGGAGTCAGGCAGCCAGCTGCGCAGAAATATATGGCGAACATGACGGCGTTCATCTCGGGGCTGAAGGTGTGTGTTGTTGGTGACTCGATGTATGCTTGCAGATGTTTGTTGATAGTAGGGCGATGTAGGATCTTCATGAGAGGATCGACGTTGCGGGCGTAGATGGCCCAGAGGCGTATTATCATTTCCGGTGGTGGGTGTATTAGAGGCTGTCGCGAGGTGTATTCAGAGTTTCCAAGTAAGTAGCCAGAAGGACCTGTTGATGCCATGTCTACTGACTCTGGGCTGTCGCCCTCTTCATCTTCATCTTCGCTCTCAGACGTTTGGTTTAGCGCTTGTCGAATTCCCTCAACCTCAGCGCACAAATTCCCCCAGAAGCCGGAGCTAAGATACTGCTCGCCGACTGCTATGTTGGCAGCCTGGACGGCGACAGCTTGTGATTCCTGAACGTGGTCATCCAGCGTGGCTGAGAGTGAAGGTGTTGTTCCTCGTAGATCTTGAATGTCCCCCTCATCCAGTTGCCTCAATTTGGCGGGGTCTGCCTGGTTGACGATGCTTTCAAGACGACTGATCCTATCTAGAAGTTCACTCTGGCGCGGCCTGGGGGCACGTCTAGTTGGTTTTCTCGAAGGGAAGACGCAGTCAAGACCAAAGCGAGAGCATTGGCCACATAACGGTTGTATCTTGTCGCATTTGATTTTGCGTGTGCGGCAGTTTGAACAGCTGAGTACTTTGACTGAACGACCTTCGCGGGAACTCATTTTGGGGGATTAAGAGTTATGGGGTCTGAAGAAGCTGATAATAGTCGCCTGAACTAAGCTTGTCGCAGTGAGTCGTCCACGATATTCTTGGCGTCGGGGCTGTTGACATACGTTGGAGTTTAACTCAGAGTACAGACGGGAGGAATAGTAAGAATAACTAATCCGGTGCAGAGGAAGTGCCGGCACGGCCCCACTCGAGTTTACCTTACCTGTGACGCCTAGATTTTTGTGGGTGATTAAGTTATCTCTACCAAGTCGACCCTATCAAGAGTAGATATGCATGCATTGCAATCCTTGGGCCGTCTGTGTGAGGCTAGCCTTATAACTATCAACGGCTTAGCTTAGGCTCACTCAATCAGGCCCGTACTGTCGTGAACGCCGCACGCGAAAATGCACTTGTCGGGACCCGAGGGGAACTTTTGTCATACCTCACTCACATCCATGGTAGGAAGCTGATTTGACTCACATACCTACCTATCGTGAAAATAACAAATGACTCACAATGCCCTGCTTTATGATTGGCGACATCGGATTAGCGAAAGGCGATCAAGATATATGAGATGCAATGTCTTCACATTCACAAGGAATAGAGATTTATTCTCACGACAAATCTTCTTCTCTCGCCGTGACTTACCCTAAGGCCCAGCCCGACCATCATGGAGTCAGCCACGACACCAGCCATTGGCTTGATAACAGTCAAGACAACACTCCCCGTTTATCCTCTCCTGCCCAATTGTGAGCGAAAACCGTTTCGAACAGAACGTATTTCAATGCGACCCATAAACGAGGACGACTTTGACTTTCTCCGAGCTATGCGTACAGAACCGGAGGGCATGAAATGGTCGTCGCAAGGCCGTCCTGACATAGACATCGAGCAGACCAGGAACAATTTCAATCTTCGTCTACCCCCAAACGATGTCCAGAAATACGATTGGGTCATCTGCCTCCCTGAGACTGGCGAGCCCATCGGAATAGGAGGCACATGTTTGTGGTCAAGTGAGCTTGGTTGGCCAGCTGTAGGATATATCTTCTTGAAGGCTCATTGGGGCAAGGGCTATGCGTCTGAGTTCCTGAAAGCCTTCCTCAACGAATGGTGGTCGTTGCCAAGGAACGAGGTTGAGCTTGCGGTAGATAAGAACAGCATCCATGGCGACGATGGAGAGGTCAAAAGGGAGTGTCTCTCAGCCATCACAATGAGCGAAAACGCCCCCAGCCAGAATGTCCTCAAGAAGTGCGGGTTTGAGTTCGCATCATCGTGGCCAGAGTCTGATGCCAACGACACTTCTCGAGAAGTCATCCTGCATGGGTTTGTTTGTCGCAAAGGAAAGGTTATCGTCAAGCCAAGCGAGTCGACAGCCGAATAAGGATATACAAGAGCCTCGCTGGCCAATCGGCCTAATCCGAGGAGAGGGTCAGGGTCAGGATAATGATGCGGACATGGGTAATAATAAGGACGCGACCGGACATCTCAGAAGTCCGTGAGAGTTTCCAGTCCGGGGTTCCACTTTTCGATCGGTAGACTATATATATGACCTCAACACTACAGGTCAACTGACATATTGGAACAACACGTTTAGGATAGCTGGATATTGAGTCAAGATCTATATTAAAAATGCCCATTTCTATTCCCCTTCCCTCTCTCCTGGCCACTGCCACTGGCATAACTGGCTCGGCATGGGCATCAGGTAAGTTCCCATGAACTCAAATCATACACCCACAAACTAATACTATCCATTATTAGGTGCAATCGCTTCCATTTCACTCGTTGGTGTCCCGGCTGCTCTTAAGCTTCCAGCACCCTCTAGTGCCATCGTTTGGCAGGAACTATTCAACCATGGCTTTGCACTGATGCCCAAATTTGTCGCATTAACCTCAGCTGGTTATCTCTACGTCGCATATAAAGCTCACCAGGAAGGTCGTAACTGGAAGGGTTATGCAGCCGGTGCTGCTCTGACAGTCGCTATCGTACCGTATACGATGGCCTTTATGTTGTCAACCAACGACTCCCTGTTCAAGATCGCTGCTGGAACGTTGGGGGCTTCACAAGAGGACGTGGCCACGTTGATTGGAAGATGGGGAGTTCTGAACCTAATCAGAAGTTTGCTCCCACTTGCTGGAACGGTCGTGGGCTTCTCAACCCTTTTCCAGTCTCTGTAAAATATAAGTGCCATTGAAGCAAGTCACGGAAAAATTACATTGATATCTATATTAAAACCCTTACGACAGACAACAGGTTTAAGTACATCTCAACACACATGTTATTTCATCTTGTGATGTTAAACTTATGACTCCCCTTCAAAGTCTGCCAATCTTGGAGAAGAATAATGTATTCCCAGTGCTCCCATGAGGTAGAGGAGAGAAAATGTTGCTTTGGAAAGCCTATCAAAATAAATAACTGCATCTTAATTTTGAGTCTCTTAATCAGGCTTCAAGACCCACGGTCACTGCTCATAGATCCATTGTGACCATGTGAGCCCCTGTAGAAGATGTCCCTGTGCCAGTTACCCAAAAATCCCTTTCTTGGGTATTCGTTTAATGTCCTCGTCCAGCACTCCGATTCGTTCAGTGCTTCTTCTCAAAATCCCTGATCAACCTGCTACACTTCGCCAGGTTCTTCTTAGACTCCCAGGTGTTCTCCTTGTTGCCAAACCCCTTCCATTTGACCAAGTAGAAAAGCTCCTTAGAAACAGCATCGACCTGCGAATCGAGGACTCTCTCTACCTCCCACTCAGTCGTAGATTCACGATGCGTGACCTTCCCTTTGCCGGGAGGACGACCGGGGCCTCTCTTCGCAACCACGTCAGATTTGTGGCTGGTGGTCTTGCTCTTAATCGGGGGGCGGCCGCGGCGTTTCTTCCCAGAAGCACTGACTGTGGCGGGCTTCTCGCCCTTAACAGGAGCGGTAGAAGAGATACGCTTGGAACGACGTGGTGCAGCGGAGTTATTCGCTTGAGAGCGACGCTGGCGCTTAGCAGCAGGAGCTGACTGCTCATTCACACCCTCATCATCACTCTCCTCTCCCGGAGAGAGCGAGCGCTTCTCAGGCGCAGTGCCCTGTTCGACATAATCCGGACCAGGAGATTGGAACTCTTCGGATTCACTATCGTCCACGACATCAGAAACGACATTTGTCATGGGTGTATCCCCGTCTTCGATACTAGCACGCGGACTAGGTTTCCTCATGTCAGCATGTGGAACTAAAAGGAAGGAAAGGGAGGGAGATAAAAACTCACCTGTTATGTTCCTCGAACGGCGACTTATCGCGTGCATAGAAGACAGTGGGAGCTGATTTTGAAGGTGGCATCTTGCTGAAGATCGAATGGGATTACAGAAATAGATACTGATGATGAACTCTTTTGATGTTCGTGTTGAGGCAAAAGTGCTCTTCAGAGAAGAAGCGCGTTGTCAATATTGCGCTACCCGAATCCTAATCCTGGTCAGTCCTTAGTTATGAGGCTGAGATGAAAGTTCTTCACGGTGAGTTTGAGAGGATAAACGTATATCTCTTGGTAGAAATCCGGAAAGAGAAGGCGCCAAGCCCGTTATTTGAAGAATGAAGATAAAGCAGTGTAGAGCACTGGTGGTGGCAGCTAGTAAACGCCAAGGCCGTGCCAGATATGTGACTGGAAGAAATGTGAATGCCAGAAACACAATGTGAGGCACCTCAATAAGAGATAAGAAGACAGCGGCCCTTATGCTTACCTAGGCTAGAGAAAATGGATAGTGGTGGAAGATGTGATCTACTGATGTGCAAGGCGGCGGTCACTCAAAGGTATCCATTACCTAGGCACCGAGACAAAAGAATGACCAGATACCTACCAACCTACGGTAGTCTTTATCTATGTAGTCATGAAGGTCCTTTAATACGACTCAGCTAAGAATAATTCGTTTCCGACTGTGGCTGCCAATAACCATGATGTAGACACGCGCCTGTTGGCTCTTTGTTCTCGCCAATCTGCAAGTGTCATTCAATATGAGCTCACGAGCCGAACAAACAGCCCGCCAGTCTCGCTCTGCTATCGGCGGGAGAAGGAAGGGACTGGAGTCCACTCAATCAAGTTCCTCCACCTCATCGTCTTTGAGCTCCCTGTAACGACCCTCCCTCACAGCCGCCTCTACCGGATTCTGGATATCAACAACACCCGTCTTTTTCAACCTAAAGATCTGTCAGCTCTGCACACTCAGTCGGTAATTCAAGGTAACTCACCGTTCAAACAGGACAAAAAGTTTTTCAGCCTCTCGTTCCTTCTCCTCCTCCGTCATCTCAGGCTCTTCGACCGGCTTTTCAGCATCAATAAATTGACCAGTGATGGGATTGATTGGCTTATGTGTATTAGCCTCCGAAGCCGAAGCTGGAACGGGGATGTTGTTTTGGAAAAGGAAGCCCGATGCCAAGCCATAGCCGACGTTTTCCACAAACTTGTGGGCGTCCTTGTCCGACATTTCAAAGAGGAGATGCTGAATCATGATGCGTAACGCTTCAGAAACAGGGTTATTACTGTTTTGGAGCAGTTTGGCCGGTAAGGTATCTCCCTTGCCCAGGACATCTTTTCGGTCTTCCTCTGTTGGCAAGAGCTTTTCGCGAATGAATTTCTTGCTAGAATCAGGGGCATGTTGGTGTATTGTCCTTATGAGGGAAACGACTGGCATGACAGAAGCATCCTTCTGTTGGTCTGGAACAGTTCGTATCGCAGCATCTAGAATGTTAACAAATCGGGCCACTACCTTCTCTGGGTCTTCCTTGGGGTGAATAGCCTCCTGGCTCTCTGGTAAACTCAAATCGAGATTGAGGAAGCCGTTGACGATGAACCCAACTGGAGGGTCAAGGGGCCTTGTTTGCGAAACATCTGCCCCCAACAGTACAACAGTCAAATGTGGAACTGCAGGATTGAGTTTAGAGGCCCTGTTCGGGCAAAAATGGGTAACGTTGAACAACAGCTTTACGGTTTCAATCAAGGCCATGTCTCGTATGGGCTCACTCTTGGCCTTGGAGTTCATTAGCTCTGCATGCTTAGCTAGGTTGTCGATAATGTGATTTGCCAGTTTCTCATTGTCGATGAGACTCTCCAAGTTGAGATTTTCAGTTTCATAGGTGGCCAGGAGTATGATGCGAGAAGTGAGGAATTCGTCATCATAATTTCCATCCTTGAGTACTTTGCAAGCTTTGGGAGCAAATCCTTTGTCGATAAAAACCTGTCGAACCTGGCGGATTTGGAGCATCAAATTGCATATCACTCGCATTGCGGCACGAGATGACCCGGTAAATGGAGCCCATTCACAATCAAATGCATGGCGAAGGAGCATAGTGAAGCCCTGACAACGAGGGTTAGCAATGAATCAAGGCCAATTTCGCCCTATTCGAGAGGACAAGGCTGCTGACCTCTTCTGTGTAGAGAGGTTCGGCATTCTTCAGATCTCGACTGTACAACTTCAGCTGCTCTAGGGCATTGGCGCGGCCTGTCTTTGCAATTAGAAGATGATGCATTGAGGTGCTTCTTTGACCAGGATCCTCACCATCTGGTTCAAACCCAGGATTTTGGGGATCTTGGAGATCTTCGGTGAGAGCCTCAACCCGTTCTGTGACGGCGTTGAGCTTGTTAATTCCCGTGGGTAGGTTGAGAAGTTGCGGAGTGGCCATGATGATGATGCGTAGATGAATGGATGGGTGATGAGCGGATGTATGTGGATGGTAAGTCTGGTTTAAGATGAGTGGGGAGAAGATTAATTGAGACTGGATCAGCCACTAAGTTATCAAAACGTGTTATTGGATTTTGAAATGGACAACTACTGTGGGCAAGTGCGGTTGATGTGTCATATTCTGCAGGCCTCTAATAAGAAAACTATGCGATTACTTCCTTCCTTCTACGATATATATCTAAACTTTGATGAAAGGAAATTATTTCCAGCTATATTGTGGTGTGGTATAGAGTACCTGGAACTTCATCGATAGCGCTCGTGTTTGATCTGTAGGTGCCTAGCGGCTGTATCATGTACCTACCTATGTAAGGGGGTCAAGTGCCTTAGTAGGTACCAACCTACCTAGGCAAGCTAGTAGGGAACCTGGGAGATATTCTAGACTCCCAGGCTATGCTTATATGTCTACAAGGCTTATACTACCAACCCTATACTATGATACCAAGTTCAACTAACTCTTTTCTAACTAATATGTTTTTCTGGTAATAGGAAATTTAAACAATTACTAGTTTTTCCTTCAACCTTGAGTACCTACTGGGTACTAAACCTAGGCGGTTGGCTACAGCAATTAAGATTGTCCAATGGAACCAGTAGTGCAGGGGGGGACCGCCAGGCACGCACGGACCCTGAGGTTTTAATTGATTCGCGCTTTCCATCACCAAAAATCGCGTTCGCTTCACGCGTTGGCCCGGAGAATGAAGCGTGGATCGGTCAAACATTTACTTACTCCAGGTTCTTTGCCCAAGTCTTCAACGCCGCCCATGCATTATCACCAGCTACACCTAATCTATTTTCTTTCTGTCTATACAATTGGCTGCGCTTTTTCAATTTGTGATTCGCCGGTCTTTTGACTGTTTCAATCGCTGTCCCCTTATTATTCGCATGCGTTTTTAGCGGTTCCTCGGCCAATTTACTGCTGTCTAGATCGCCAACGCTGCCTGGCAGCCATGGCATCTTCAGCCCAGGCCTCCACCACCGCCCTCGACGAACTTCTTCCTCGGCCACCGACGCCTCCTCGAGAGTCTCTCCCAGAGAAATCAGCTCCTATGAAGGCTTCGGTTGGTCGTCCATTCGACCCGAGACTAAGTCTTCAGACACCACCGGGCGCTAACACACCATCGTCGACCGGGGCAACCAACACCAATTCGAGTTCGAGGCGGATAAGAAAGAAGGTCGAATGGTCAAGCCACACGGATTATAAAGAGCCCCCCGATTATCGAGAAGCTTCCAAGTTTTTCAGATCATCACCGATCACTACTCCTTCGGCTTCATCGAGACCCGTCAAGGGCATCCTCAAGCCATCACCATCTCCGAATCCTCTGGCATCGCCTCTTAATGGCCAGCTCAACGGTCTCTCTAGCCAAACTAGCATCGCGGAAATGTTAGACTCGACGATAAAGCAGCTCGCCGGCTCCGACCGAGACTCACGCCTTGATGCATACATGATGCTCTCTCGAGCTCTCAAGGCCTCCAACAACCTGCCGGACCGGGTTGCCCTACAAGACAAGATGAGCCTGTTCATGTCATTTATCGAACGAGATGTGAAATCCAAAAACGACAAAGGGTCCCCTGATTCCTCCCTCATCAACCACGCTCTTAATCTATTAACGACCTTCTTGCATTTTCCAGCCATCGCTTCAACACTCACATCCGACTTCGGCGTTTTTATAATTGATCATTGCATTCGATGCTTTTCCGACCAAGCACTCCCGAAGGACCTGGCACGTCACCTTATGCAAGTAGTTGCTTTCCAGTCATTCTCTTCTAAAGTAATGTCTTTGGACAGAGTTGGTCGGTTGATCACATCTTTGCACAAAATTGAAGATCATTTGACTGGCAAGAGTATCATCATGGGCCGTATTCAGATTTACAAGCGGCTCGTCAAGCAATCTCGAAACCACATGGCTGTTCACGCAGACTGGCTGGAGGACATGTTTACTGATATGCTCAGCACAATTCGAGACATTCGAGCGCAAGCCATCAGCTTGGGCACAGAAGCTGGATTTGCGCTGCGGAACGAGAAGCATGTGATGCGCAAGGTGACTGAGATCCTCCAGGCCTCAGACAACAAACAAACCTATATCCAGTTCTACATCCAGAAACTTGACGCCATGCTCAAAGAGAAGCAAAACCTGTCTACTGTCCCACAGATATGGAGCGTGATCACCCTCTTCCTCCAATGCCCTATCAGTCGATGGCAGCACTTTACTCCGTGGTTCAAGATTGCACAGGACTCTTTCAACTGCACCGATTTGCAGACCAAGCAGGAAGCCAACTACGCCTGGAATAGATATGTCTATCTTTCAATCAATAGCAACAAAATGGCGCCCAAATCTCTGGGTTCACTGGGACAACCCCTGGCAAGCCAACTGCGGCGCAAGATTAACTCGAAGCAGCCAGAGGAAACAATGAAGCTTCGAAGAATTGTTATGGGCGGTATCTGCAATCTATATTACTATGCTTTTCGACCCAGTCACGATGCCACATGGACTGACGCTGCATGGGAGTTGGTCCTTCAACCTATCATGGAACAACTCATCGTTGTCGATGGGCGACTGGGATCTCACGCCGACTCTGTTACCCAAGCGTCGCGTATCGTGACAGGACTTCTCGATGTATCAACTCCAAGAGGCTGGAAAGATGATCGGATCAGGGATGTATCCCTGATAAGCCCCGAAGAGTTACCTTCAATCGATTCAAGGTGGACTCGTCGAAATTCAGAAAAGATCTTTGGTCTTGTTGGCCCAATCCTAGAGAAGAAGTTCAACGACCTAGCCAACACCGAAAGTTTAGCCTACAGACTCTGGCAGGCATTCGCTGGCTCTATCGCTGTTGCCTCGGCGAAGGATATTAAGGTCACAGATGAGACAGCCAGGTTTATCGCCCAATCTTTTGATCTGTTGTCCAAGATGTGGTCCAAGGGAGTACTCGAAGGGTCTGAATCTCAGGGCGCAAAATATCTGTTAAGTGTCCGACATTATGTTGATGTCCTTGTCCGCAACCTTGGTCCCTTACCTTTCACTGAGAAGAAGCTATCGATGTCTCTTGCTAATACCTTTGAGCCTGCTTCAACACCTAGCCGAATTGATCGAACTGATAAGTCGAATGGCACTGTTCAGACGCCACTTTATCACCTATTCTCCATTCTATGTTCAAAGCCTCCAGGCTTGGAAGATGACGAAGACCTCGCCGAGTGCTTCTTGGCCATCTTTGAGCCATTCTTTCATGGCAAACCCGCAAAAGCTCGAGTTGAGCTGTCTAGAGAGATGCTTCGACTCCTGCCGCGGGACACTCTTTCGCCTTATGGTCCGTGGGTTCTCGCTGCCCAGAACATCCGTACGCTTTTAGATCAAAACACTCCCTCGTTTGGTTCCCATCCACCTAGCAGCGACAGACTACTTGGACCAGAATATCGAGAAATCGTCTCACTTCTCGAACGAGGACTTGTTTCACATCCTACTCTGCCTGAGGAACAGTGGTTTTCTCTTTTTAACCTGCTATCCGATCACATCATTCAGGAGTGTGGGGATGCAGGTAGAGCACTTGGTCTCATAGAGCCGCTAGCCAAGATTGTAACGGACAATTTCTTCGAGGATTCAGAAAGATCAAATCAGACGGCTCTGGCAGTGGCGATCGCGCTGTTCAAGGTTGCAAAACTGCCTCGGGATCGTCAGGCCGTTGAGGCTGCTCGGCGACGACTATGGGGTGCACCTCCTACTGCGTCACGATCCTCCTCATTTGACCCGTTCCAGTATCTGTACCAGCTTCAAGGCCAAAGTATGAAATTCTTTTACGACAATGAAGCTACTTGTAACAACGAAAAGATGTTAGCTTACTTTGAGACTATCAATGCTTTCATTGTTGGATCCTTCTCGCAGAATGGCATCAAAACTCTACCAAAGCTACAAGACGGCCTCATTCCCTGGATCCAGGATGAAAATGCGCACATATTATTGCGCAGCGATTCTCCTGTGTCTGACCCTGTAAGCCGTTCTGGTGCTACACATGCCCTTGCACATGCTAACTAATCTTAGGTGCGGACTCTATGGGATAACATCTGCGGGCAATTATTGTCACTTGGCCGATTGGAGGACAAAGATCTTGACACAATTGAGCCCCTTATTGCAGCTGGCTTCAGAAGCAAGCATCGCCATAATGTGAACAAGATGGCAGAGACGTGGAATGCTTTAGTAAAGGATGAAGATACCTTAGACTGTTCCGAAAGCCTGAAGTCGATTATAGCCTCTTTGCGGCCAATGGTTGACGTCTCGTTCCCTGGCATGGAAGACTCGAGCGGCGAGTTTGGAGCTCAAGCACACACCTTCGTTGATTCGCAGGAAGATTTAAGCTTCGTCGCGCTATCATCTACCAAGTCATCAGGACCAGGTGTTGAGCAAGCAGCCTCACCAGTACCGTCGATTTCAAGGATGAGCCTAAGGGGTGCACGAAAGCGCCGCAGAGATGCCACTCCTGAACCAACGAAGACAAAATCGGCCAAGCGGACCAATACACCTCGTCTTCGCCATGACAACTCTCAAATTCAGTTTGCTCCAATCGTTTCATCACCATTGGTTGAGGAATCTCAACATCTCACGGAAAGACAGATGGAGGTTCGTCAACGACAACAGGAAAACACTGGTCTTTACCCAGGGATTCGATCAAGCCCAAGAACCCGAGCGCAGGCTGCTATCGAGGAGAAATCCAAGGATGCCGAGGCTCAAAAGCACGGCAACCTTCAAACTACTCCTGAACCAGCACCTTCTTTTGAGGAGTTCATTACTCTGACACCGACTCCTCGACGGGGTCAGGCTCTCCATCTTGAGGGTTTCAACGACCCACCTTCATCGCCACCAGATCCAAGACGCAACCCTCTGTTATCTGAAATCCAAACTCGATCAAAGGCTAGGGACTCGATCGTAAGCTGGCAATTTTCGTCACCGCCGGGATCACCTTCTGCCAACCAGCAACCCCCCGAGGACCAAGCTGAGGTGCAAACTCCCTCAACTAAGAACAACACGGCTGGCAAGACCCCGCGATCTAAGCGACGCAGAAGGAGGGCAGAGTCCTCGAAGAAGGAAGAGATTGTTCCTTCCAGTCTTGCCAGCCAGGAAGTGATAGCTGAAGATGTGAGTATACTCCCAGATGCACCTCAAATTCAAGACGTCGAACAGACGGAGGAAAAGAAAAGCGAATCACCTACCCATGATCAGACGACTAGCCCTCAACCAGCTAAGTTGCCTCCGGGACATGTTCAAGAAACACCAAAATCCGCAGATGATGAGTTTGTGGATGCCAGGAGCAGTCCTGAAGATGTCGTCGATGGTCAGGCGCTTGAAGCTGAGCGCAGGGTGGCTCCCAGCCAGACTGATTCCTCCTTTGCAGTTAGCGAAGTTGATGAGAGCAGTCTCATGAGATTTGTGGTTGAACTCGAATCGAGACGGTGCCACCTTCCGTTCGACAAGTTCAATTCTGTCTCTGTTTCTCCCGAGAAGAAGAATAACCCCTCCCCCGAAAAGTGTATTGAGGTTCAGGGAGACACCTCGCCTGAGAAGGAACAGGGTAATGCAAAGCAGTCCTCGCCCCCAGGTGTCATTCCCTCCACGCCTGTCGACGTTGGCTCAGAAAGATCCGAAAGCCAGAATGTGAACCTCACCGGAAGCAAGAGGAAGAGGAAGCGAAGTGGCATGTTTGCTGAGACGCGCCGCAAAAAGAGACGATCGGCCGAGCCATCAGAGCCACAGCAAGTTGAAGACAGCCAGTCAACATCGCAGGATACCGCCTCGCCTGTGCCTACCGTACGACGCTCGTCCAGGAGAAATGCAGGGCAAAAGGGCAGAGACCTACGAAACGAGGAAGCCCAGGCGTCACCCATTAAGAAATCCAAGCGGTTGTCCCAGTCTCAAGCGCCCACGCCAACATCCAAATCGGCCGACGTACGTGACGGTGGGGACACAGATGAGGAAGTGATGTCGCAACTCGTGACAGAGTCACATGCGGCCTCGCAGAGCCAGGAACCGGAACTCGAGGCTCCTCATGCAGTCATTGAAGACTCTATGGAAGTCTTGTCAATTGACAACGAACCGACGGGAGAAGAGGTCAAGGAAGAAGCCGAAGAGGAGGAGCAAGACGAAGTTGCTGAACCTCAAGAAGTAGAGGAAGAGCCACCGACGCCGGACAAGACGAGTTCAATCATGGATACTCTTCGTGGAGGACTACAGCAACTACAGACGGCAGCACTCTCTCGCGAAGAGGTGTACCGATTAGAAGACATGCTGATGGATATGAAGAGGGAGCTCTTCGAAGCAGAACGACGAGGAAGACATTGATTAAGGAATGACTTAAGGACGGGAAGCATTGTTTGTGGCGTGTAAGGGGCATTTTTTTGGGAACTGCTTGTAATACCATACCTCCCTGTACAGCTTTATCTGGCCTGGTTTTCTGTTGCATAACGTCAATGATGAAGGGTTACATGTATACCTACACATCTACACATTTCATACACAAATAATTAAAAGAAATGGGCATATAAGAACCGATAAGTTGAAATCTGTCGAACATCAGGGAACTTGGAGTGAGAAGAGAAACGGTTTACCACCAGTGAAGGAAGTTGATATCAAATGCTAGATGCCTCGGTTGATGGGAGTGAGATTTTGACGCCGAAACCAGGAATCAGCCCGTCTCATGAGTCAGAAATACACGGCCCGCATGCATGTATCCAGCATGCAAATGATTCGTGGAAGTAGCAAGTAATACAGTACTGTATGGTGATAATGTGGAGGATCGTCAGAGATACTATACTCGGGTTGTCCTAAAGAGGGAATCCGAAGATGATGCTGGGAGACCACAGCCAAGGATTAAGGTGTGCCATGGGGAAGAGGGTCCACTGAGATCGATCGAGGTTGTGACTTTGTTCCTCCTGTGCGATGTGACTTTCTAGAAGATTTTAAGGTTTATGTAGTGGTTGTAAATGGTTCACGATGATCAAGTCTTTCACTTGTCCATCTCTCAGCGACCTATCCAGCAAGCTATCTACCTAAGGTATCTAAGCTACAATAAGCACTTAGGGAGAGAGACTCTTGGGCGCCATCTTGAGAATGTCGGCCGTTTCGCTGCTGCCTGGCATGATCCGATTCCTAAGCCAGGTTCAAGGGTTTTGCAAGATGCTGTCCTTGGTTTCTCCCCATAAATAATAACTCAAGAAAATTTTGCTGACGCGATCATCTCAACGTCAAGTCGGGTCCCATGGCGGGGCACTAACACGGTAATGATGTGCAAGTCTGTTACTGTAGCTGGGCGACATGGGTGGTTGCAAGATTCTTGCTGATGGTTTGTTTCTTTCATCGAATAGCACTGTCTCTTGGATAAATGTTTTTCTCGTTTGAGGGAACCATGGCGCGACACGGGGGGTTGTCAAGGACTGTGTTGATGTCGTGGACTTGAGCAGTTGCTCAAAGAGGAATAGTGTCGATTGGTGTAAGTCGGTGATAACCTCGATACATTAGTAGGTAGGTAGTCAAAGAAAGAGAGCACAAAAATAAATTTGGATAAAAGGAGGGCACTCTCACTTTTCAATCTGGATACAAGTATGATCTCGACTTTAGACTGATATACAGATAAGCCTCTGTTTCAATGAAAAGAAACGTATAGTCATGTGGTCAATCTTGTGCCCAATGATGGGGCCGTCTTCCAGGCTCGAATTCCGAATCTAGTAAACCCATCTTTGGGAAAACAAGTCTTTCACTTTGGCTATTGAGTCGGTATTAAGCTTTACGTCTTGAACTCAACTTAACAAGTAAGGTGGAGGATTACCCCAAGAAGGCAGCAGGTGGAGCATGAAATTGTCCGATCAAGCAACCAATAAAGGAGATAGAACAACATATCACGGTAACTAGACCGCCTATTAGTTTAGAAGGGTTCCTGTGATTGTTCGGATTCACTCCGAAGAGCCCTTAATGGCTGCTGTTTACATGTATGCTAGGCACTTATGCCCGGCAGCTGTATCGACTGAGGGTGTAGTGCTGAGACGATGAATTTGGCTGACCAGTCTTACCAGTTTGGGAATTCCATGGCTGTGCCCCTGTTACGTCTAAGAAGCTGTTAACCTGTATAAGTAACCCGAAGAGTATCTGTCTGTCTATGATACATCGACCGTATCTCATCTCATCTACGCAGTCATCACGATGGATGGATTCTTTGGGATTATTCGGTCCGCCTAATCGAGCATGACGTCAACTCGTCACAATCTGGGGTTCCCGAGGGTTAGAATCGTAAAATCCCCGGGGACAAGGGCATAGACGGTGGGAAGGATGGTAAGCGAAGCCTTTTTTCCTACATGAATGTCTTTGATTGGGCTGTTAACAACTACAAGGGCCTATTGATGGGGTCAATGCTGCAAGATGATTCTTGGCGTCAACGTGAAAAGGACTGGAGGGCGGTAATGGCACGCTCGGTTTTGACTGTAGAATCCGTTCTTGATGCTCGAGCCAGACTGACGAGTACCCAATTAAAGAAGAGCCTTGAAATCTCTCCCTTTGTTCAAACGTCTTGGCTGAATGAGTACAGTACTTTCGTTGCACGCACTTATTTGACTGGCATCGGCAAATACAGGATTCTCGAGGATCCAATCGCAATAACACGTTCCCTTCCAAAACCGAATGAAATTCGCATTCAATTACCAAGGTCAATCAATCAATGCCATGAGCGTTGCATGGAAACTCACAAAGGAGGCTACTGAAAACACGGAAGAAAATGCAACAGCAATGAGACGGCTAGAGCCTTGAATGCTCCGGTTTTCATTCTGAAGGACCCTCAATTGAAGGACGTGCTATGACGTCGTACTCCCCACACTCCAGCCCCATGTTTACTTCCCCAACTCACTCAAGTTCTGCGGAGGCCAGAGGTGAAATTTAGGGGCTTTCTCCACGAGTTTATGCCTCCGCGATGATGGTTGCAAGTGTCGATAATATCGGTTCCATGGGTGACAGATGGTTACTCACTCACTAGACACAGCCTATTAAGGCAGACCATGTCTTTCTAGGCCTGTTCGAGTTCGAATATCCTCAGAACTGAACCGCTACTTACTCACTCGCTCACTCTCAAAAGCATCAAAAAGTCAAAAAGCTGCACTGCAGGGGTCAAGGCCCTGGGTGCGCACGACTGCGGATCTTTACTGTATGCACAAGACCTTATGGCTGTTGGTGCCATCACCTTTGACCTATGGATCCACCATAGGCGACCAAGACCAAGACAACGATGGATGAGCAGCTAAGGTCCATCTTAAATCGCCTGGCTTGTGTGTGGATATCGTCAGAGGTCGTGGATCCAGTACCAAGTACTACCTACCTTACTCAATATGACTCTGAATTCTGCGGTGCGACATACGAGACCCTTGAGCTTGGGGGTTCTTATATGAACCCAATTAGTCCCCCACCTCACCGTTTCCACGTTCTCGACACCAGCTTCCATCCATCGTTGTATACTTTGGCCTAGAGTTTGGGTGGAATCTTCTCGCTCTCGAATCCATTCACCATGTTCAAGAAGTACTTTGGCCTTCGAGGCCAAGCCCTCAACTATGCCATCAGTACCATTGCTGGAACTGACTTCCTGCTCTTTGGTTACGGTAATCCACATCACTTAGACATACAACTACTTTGAGTTGTATGCAAACCAAACTATGTAAACAAATACTGACGACGATCATAGACCAAGGCGTCATGGGCGGCATTCTGACAATGGCACCATTCATGGAACAATTCCCGGATATGAACAAGGAAGATCCTAATGTGTCTGCGGCTGTTCGAAAGGACCGCTCTAACTACCAAGGCATCGCCGTGTCTTCTTACAACTTGGGTTGTTTTTTTGGTGCCATTATCACAATCTTTCTTGGAAATAAGCTCGGCCGCAGAAAAATGATCATGCTCGGTACCACCATCATGGTTATTGGTGCTGCTCTTCAGGCTTCCGCCTACTCTCTGGAACACTTCATCATTGGACGAATCATCACTGGTCTTGGTAACGGCGGCAACACTTCTACTGTCCCTATGTGGCAATCCGAAACTTGCTCCGCCCACAAGCGCGGTAAGCTGGTCATGATTGAGGGTGCTCTCATCACGCTTGGTATCACCATCTCGTACTGGGTCGATTATGGCATGTACTTTGCCCAAGACACTTCTGCCTGCTGGCGTTTCCCAATGGCTTTCCAAATTGTGTTCTGTCTCCTCATTATGGCCTTTGTTATGAACTTGCCTGAATCTCCTCGCTGGCTCGTACTCAAGGGACGTGACGATGATGCAAAGGAAGTCATCGCTGCCATTGCCAACCAAGACGTTCAGAGTAAGTTCGTCGACAATGAATTCAAGGCTATCAAGGAGACTGCCACAGAGATGAGCAAGGGTTCGTTTTCAGACTTGTTCTCGCGCAACCACAACAAGAACCTCCACCGTACTCTTATTGCCTACGTCAACCAGATGTTCCAGCAGGTAAGACAGACACTACACCTCTATTGAATAAACAGGGTAGGATTCTGACAATGGCATAGATTTCTGGTATCAACTTGATTACATACTATGCCGCTACCATCTACGCCGGACTCGGTATGACAGGTCATATGCCTCTACTCATGGCTGCTCTAAACGGTACTGAATATTTCTTGGCTTCACTTCCTGCGATTTGGCTGGTCGAGCGCGTGGGACGCCGAAAACTCATGCTATTTGGTGCTGCTGGTCAATGTGCATCCATGGCTATCCTTGCTGGTGTTGGTTCCAGTGATGCAAAGGCATGTCAGATTGTAGGAATTGTCTTCCTCTTCGTGTTTAACTCGTTCTTCGCCGTTGGCTGGCTTGGAATGACCTGGCTGTACCCTGCTGAGATCACACCTCTTCGAATCCGCGCGCCTGCCAACGCTTTGGCGACGTCGAGTAACTGGATTTTCAACTGGTTGGTTGTCATGATTACTCCTCCAGCTTTCGAGAACATCGGATCCAACACCTATATCATCTTTGCTGTCATAAACGCCATCATGGTTCCCTCAGTCTACTTCTTCTTCCCTGAGACAGCATATCGATCTCTGGAGGAAATGGACACTATCTTCCAGAAAGTTGGACATGGTTTCAAGGGCGCGTTGGATGTTGTCAAGCAGGCCAAGATTGAACCTCGACGGTACGACAACAATGGAAATCTTCTCATTGCTGTGGAGGAAGTTGGAGAGAAGCCTCATGTCGAGCACCGAAGTGGTAGCTCTAGCGGTCACAGCGGCGAGGGCACCAACGCTGCTATGTTCACCTCTAACGACGAGGAGAACCAGCGCCGAGAGACCTGAAAGATCATCATCGGTAGACTGCCGACATTGTAACGGTGGCTTGCATGGATGTGCTTTTCTTGTCCCGAAGCAGGATATACCCCGAGTGGTTGGTCAGTATCACGACGAAACATATAGCATATAGATACCCTATTCAGTAAAACTCTTGGCAAATTTACCGATTTTGTGTAACTTTGACTGCTTCAACGGTTGTGTTGCATTGTGAAACTGTATTTCCGAGACTTGTATATGATGATCACAATAAGTCAATAGGATGCAAGCAGAAAGTATATAGGCAACTATGTATCCGCAAATTATGCCTAAATTGACGGCATAATAATCGCTTCCTCACCAACCACATGCTATGGTACTGAAGTTGATGTATCACAAGCCAATATCTGAGACGTGTTTCAGCTCTGAGTGTGGCCGCAACACCTCTAACTTTAGTAGTAGGTCTCCACTAAACAGCTTGCTACTGGGTCTCTATTGGTCTGCTTGAGCTACCCCGCCATTGTCTACAGGGTTGTCAACTCCTCTCAGACTTGAAGCCTCCACGGCATGGACGGACTGCACTGCATCTTACATTACAGATACAACTTCGTCACAGGGAACTAAGAAAGCTACAGGGGACAAAAGGCAGAGTAATACCTCTATAAAGCCTGTTCAGCTTCGCATTTTTCGCTGTTAAATGAATAGCTTTATTTGCCATTGTCTTCTTCTATCTTATACCTCAACACCCCACTCCCACTCGGACACTTTCAACCCCACTTGAGCAGTCCCTCCGCCACTAACTACTTCACTCCTACAAAGCTCCATCTCTGCCAACTCAAGATCCTGACTTCTCTTTATTATTGCCTCTGCATATCTTTCATAATGGTCGACCGTCCCAATAAGCCCTCGGCGCTCGCCTCAACCTCGGCTGCTCCTCCTGAGCCCGCCGTCGACATCACTCACACTGACTCCCGCGTCAAGGCTGTTCTTCCCACTGGCGAGAGCGTAGAGGTTCTCCTCCACGGCGCCACTGTCATCAGCTGGAAGGATGCTTCAGGCGCCGAGAAGCTTTGGGTGAGCGAGTCTGCGGCTCTTGATGGCAGTGCTGCTGTTCGAGGAGGTATTCCCATTGTCTTCCCTGTACGAGACCATCCCTGCAACACTCCCTACGATAACTTGTCTAATTTGTACTTCTAAAGGTCTTTGGTACTGCCCCCGATCACGAACCCGTATCCAAGCTTCCCCAGCACGGTTTTGCTCGTAATTCGCGATGGGAGTTCCTCGGAAAGTCTACCAGCGAAGGCTCCAGCTCCAGCGTCAAGCTCGACTTTGGTCTTTCCTCCGAGAGCATCAGCGACGACTTCAAGGCTCTCTGGCCATACAAGTTTGCCCTTATCTACAGTGTCTCGCTCGATCGCGAAAGTCTCAACACTACGATTGTTGTCACCAACGATGGCGATGTTGCTTTTGACTTCCAGACTCTTCTTCACACTTACTTCAAGATCAGCGTATGTTATGCCGTGTGTAATGATAAGACACTGGGACTGACATTTCTTAGGACATCTCCTCTACGGAAGTCACCGGTCTTGAGGACTCGGTCTACGTCGACAAGCTCACCAAATCAGAGGCAACCCAGTCCGGCGCCATCACCTTCTCTGCCGAGACTGACGCCGTCTACACACCCGCCAACGGTCCCTCCCATCCGGTCGTCATCTCCGAATCCGGCAGCCCCCGCTTTCGCATTGTCCGCGACAACCTTGAGCAAGTTGTCGTCTGGAACCCCTGGGTCGACAAGTCTGCGGGCATCAAGGACTTTTCTCCCAAGGACGGCTGGAAGAATATGCTCTGTGTTGAGCCTGGCTCCGTCAAGGGCTGGCAGAAGCTGGAAAAGGGCGACGCTTTCGAGGCGGCGCAGACCATCACTCTGGTTTGACAAGATGGTAGTGAGAGCGGTGGAACGACAAGATCCAAGATATGACAGTTTACGTAACGGCAGCACAATAATTTGAGATGGACATGATATGAAATAACATCTGTTTTCAAAGTTAAGCCCATATGCTTAGGATTTAGAGATGAAGGAATGCACCGGATAGCAAGTTCGACGTGCTGTCAGCTCTTTGGTGCTCATACAAGATTCTTTACAGGCTGTGTTCAAACGAGCTGCTCATATTTTGTGCCATATACCATATCCCTATTTTGTTCGAATATACCCTTTTCATTCATATCAAACTTTTGCGTCTCCCAACGATCCTTTCCAATCATGCTTTGTTCTGTCTAGAGAAGTGATCCGCGACCAAGAAGGCCAGCTCCAGGGCCTGCTTCTCGTTGAGTCTTGGATCGCAGAAACTGGTATAGTTTGTTGACAAATCATCCTCGTCCAGTCCTTCACTGCCACCCAAGCACTCCGTGACAGCATCACCGGTGAGCTCAAGGTGCATACCGCCAAGGTTACTGCCCTCTTCCTTGTGAATACGCAATGTCTCCTCTAGCTCACGGTAGATGTCACCGAAGCGACGTGTCTTGATGCCTGAGGGCGTGGAAAGGGTGTTGCCGTGCATGGGATCGCACTGCCAGACGACGGTGCGGCGGTACTCAGAGTCCTCAACGGCGCGGATATGAGTGGGCAAGAGATCGCGCACCTTAGCAGCACCGTATCGAGTAATGAGGGTAATTTTGCCAGGCTCCCGAGAAGGGTTCAATGTGCGAAGCAGAGAAAGGAGGTCTGACGCTGGTGTCGTAGGACCTACCTTGATACCAATGGGGTTGGCAATGCCACGGAAGAACTCAACGTGAGCATGGTCGATCTGGCGTGTACGATCACCAATCCAGATGAAGTGCGCAGAAGTGTCATAGTACTCTTTTCTCTCGCCATCATCGTCCGGAGGCGTGGGGCTTGAGGTCCGGGCGGTGGGCTTCTCAAGAAGACGGGTCAAAGACTGCTCATAGTCGAGGAGAAGGCCCTCATGACTAGTAAAGAGCTCAACCGAGTCAAGCTCTCCAGGTCGAGCATTAATAACCTGCAGGAAGCGCAGGGTCTGCTGAATACTCGAGGCGATATTTGAATACTTCTCTTTGAGCTCCGGGTCCCGCACATGTCCGAGACCCCAGTCAAGCGGCCGGTGGAGATCGGCAATACCCGAGGCGAGAGCGGCCCGGATGTAGTTCAAGGTTGCAGCAGAGTGGTGATAGGCTTTGACAAGACGGTTGGGGTCAATCTCTCGATCTTCAAGCCGAAACCCATTGATGATATCGCCCTTGAAACTGGGAACCTGTTTCCCATCGACCATCTCAGTAGGACTAGATCGCGGCTTGGCGTACTGTCCAGCCATACGACCAATACGCACAACTCGCTTGTTGGTTCCCCAGATGAGAACAACACTCATTTGCAGTAGTAACTTGATCTTGCTCTCAATGGGGCCTTGACGACAGTAGTCAAAGAGCTCTGCGCAGTCTCCTCCCTGGAGAAGAAAGGCATTGCCTTGTGCCACATCGCGGAGATGAGCCTTGAGGGCGATGATTTCATTGGGATGCACAAGAGGAGGGAGATCGGAGAGTTCCTGGACAGCTTTGGCGAGTGGCTCTGAGTCGGGGTAGTTGGGCGATTGCTTGATGGGCTTTGAGCGCCAGGAAGAGGGTTCCCAGGCGGGGAAAGAAGATGAAGCCATATTGAAGATGGTTTTTGTGAGTACAAGGTGGAATGAGTGAGAGGTTCAAATTTGGCGGGGTCAATCGCTGAAAAGTAATTGAATCAAGTGTTTGGCTCAACTGACTTGATTATAATGTAATATTTTGATCCTGTCGAGATTGGCGGAAGAGCTGAAGTTTTTACATGCAGAAGAGAGTGAGTCACAAAAAAACAAAGACAGATGGTCAATACACATGCAGTTACAGTCATACACCCTGGACTCCGAAAATTGAAGTGAAGCTTGTTGAAGTCAATTAATTAACAAAGAGATGTGGCGTAGCCGATGATAGCCACTAAATTTCCGCACAACGGTGGTGGCGTATGTGGCGTCCAGGTAGCAATATTGAATCTCGAATAACACTCAATAGGCAAACGACGATTAACCTGCTTTACCTGAACAAGATTTATTCTTATGGAGATTAGATAATAGAGATATAAGTCAGAGAGGAGAATCAAATATTGCTCCTTAGGGTTGGTTGTATTGAGTCAACTAACTGGAGGATATTTGTCTATCAGGCTACCTATTCTACCTCAAAGACCTGCACTAGATCTAACCAGCACGAAGGGCTCATTTGTTTGATCTTGGGACCAAATTATCATTGACATATCCAATCTCAAGTATTCATGATAGGCTCATACCTGAAAATCAATGTCATTCTTATGTTTCTTAAACCTTGTACTCGACTCGGACAGAAGAGGTCCCCACAGCCCCTCCAAACTCAACTCCACCACAGCTTCACCTCCCAACTACATCCATTCCGTACTCTCACCTTCACTTCCACCCTCAAACATCACCACAACCACAATCATGACCGACGAACCTCCCTCTCAGACCGCCAAGTCCGCTGAGGACCGCAAGGCCGCTTCCGCCCTCGAGAACCTCGACGCCGCCGACTCACCCTCCACCCCGCAAAACGTCGACGCTGACGCTGCCAACAAAGCCATCAAGAGCCTCGGCGCAAACAAGACTTCTACCGCTGCTGCATCACACAAGAACGTCAAGGTCGATGCCGTTGATGTGGCCCTTCTCGTCGATGAGCTTGACCTGCCGAAGCCCAAGGCGACCGAGCTGCTCAAGAGCAATGAGGGCGATGCTGTCAAGGCTATGAGGGCGTTCATTAAGGCGTGAAGCACGCCGTCATTTTTTAAATACGACACGAGGTCTTGCTCCATCTTTCGGGTAATGGAATCATTAGCTCCAGGCGATAATCGAAATGAACGAGACACAGCAAACTCCATACAGGCGTCTCATACTTGAATAGGTCACCCTCAGTATTGAGCCAAAAATAATGGTACAACAATCGCCATGATGCAATTATCAATATGTCAACACAAAAATGTGTGTAACGTAATCAGTCAATCTACCAAACGCCAAGTCATAGGTCCTGTCTGTCCCGTGGTATCCCATCCCATGACAAAACAAGTGATTATGTGCCATGTCGTGTGTAGGCACATCCAAAATGAACCATAAACTCCGGACCAAAACCTTTCCATGTACAATTATTCCGCTTCCACCCTATGTCCATCCCATCTCTACTTCAATCTACTGCCAGGTTCTGGCCAGAGGGCTACCAATCTTGGGAGCAAACTGCAGACTCTTGCGTCGCGCCGCCATGAGGCGGATGAGGACGTGATCATCCTTGGTCTCACTGATGATACCAGCACCCATCTCACGGAAAGGGTTGGCTTTAGGAGGGCATGTGCGCATCAGGAGAGCATCCTTGCTGGGAGAGTCGTCCATATCATCCTCATCACCATCAACTGAAGGGGTCTCAGGAGCAAGGTTGGCAGCATAGCGCGCAATAGCATCAGGGGCGGGAGTCTTGGGAACAGGGGTCAGGATGGCTTCAGACCACTCCAGGTCCTCCATCTCCTCGTCTTCGTCTCCTTGATCCGAAGGTGTGTACATCCACTGTGTGCTTTCGCGACGCCTCATGGGCGTAGTAGGCGCGGTGCGTGACTCTCCCTTGCTAGGGCCAGTGACAAGCGTGCCGTTCATGTTGGCCAGAGCCTTGGGCTCCATACTCTTGCGACGACGAGCTCCGCCACGAGGGACATTACTAGTGTCGATCTTGTAGGGACCTTCCTCGACCCAGTCATTCTCACGCTCGCAGCTGTATCTGATTAGCCTTCTTTCAACAAACTGGGGACAATCTTCTACTTACTCAAGCACCCAACTGACTCCAACACACTGGACAATTCCGTTGCTCTCACGGACCTTCTCCAGTGTGCGCTTGCTACCATCCTTGAAGACAACGTGTGTGATTCCAACCTTGCTGGAAGTTACCTCGCTGCCAGAACTACTGGGGTTCCAGCTCCACGACTTCATGCACTTAGCACCCATTTGAGTGAGCAACTCAACGAAGATGCTGCTAGCATCAGCCCCTTCACTGGTATACACATCAACGAAGACGACGGCACCGCGAAGCAGTGCAGGGTCGATATCGCGTCGGGGAGTTCGTGCGGGGGTACCCAATGATGACCAGAGATCCGACTTTGAAGGTGTGACTGGGGCGGGTGTTGAAGGGGCGGAGGGCACCTCGGCAATCGTCGCCGGCATGCTCTTCCTTCCTTTGGCTGGAGAATAAGAGATGACAGTAGCACTCCTCGTTGGGCCTGAAGGACGCTTGGGAGCGACCCGTGATGCGCTGAAGCTGCGCTTCTTCAAGGGAGAAGGCGAAGAGTCGTCTGCAGGCTTCAGAGGAACCTTTGTGGTGGTGTTGAATGTCTTCATGACTGGGCGGACAGGAGTGATGGGAGCCATGGCAGTCGGGACCTCGTTCTCATCGCCATACTCTTGGCTTGCTTCGGAGAGTGTATCATCAAAAGCCTCAGTATTGACAACGTCCTCCAGAATCTCGGGTTCCAAAAGGGACATCTCATGGGCCTCATTTGCCAAGGCAACGTCCTCCTCGGTGACCTCCATGTCATCGAAGTTGGGCTCTACGATCTCGGCGGGGTTACCGGCCTGGATCTCCTCCATACCCGCTCGAACAGTCATCTCGTCTTCGAAGAAATGAGTTGAAGCTGGCGAGGATACGGAACGAGGAGTGGCTGACTTGGAGCTCTTCTCTCCAGAACTGAGAGGAGCCATCTTGACAGGGGAACTGGCCTTCCAAGAACCGAGTCGATCAGCGAGCGCACTGAATCCACCCATCGAAGCTCGAGAAGTCCGAGGTGTCTTGCGGACATATAGTGTTGGAGTAGCAGGTACCGCACTGGTGGGGCCTGCATTCTCGTCCTCCGAATCCGAGTCCATATCCTGGGAAGGCTCTAAGTCTTTCTCCCTGAGCTGGAACATAGGATTTTGTTCCTCCCCTGGAGATTGAGTTGGAGTTGAGGTCGCGGGCTCGATCTCCTGAGGAGCATCAACTGCTTCGGCATTATCGTCGTCAACAACCATACTATCCTCTTCGTCAGTAAGCTCGTCCACTTCTGGGACTGGTTCAGCTTCAGCAACAAGTTCTTCTTGAACATCGGCGGCAGGCTCTTCTTCAGGTTGAGGCTCTTCCTCAGTCTCATCAACAATTCCCATTTCCTTCTTTAAAACTGGATCGGCATGACGAGGGAGGACTGCAGACAGACGACCCGGGAACTGCAAGTTCTCCATAGGCTCGTTGAAGACATCATCCTCGACAGCATCAAATTCCATCTCGGCTTGTTCCTCCAACATGAGCTTATCTGAAGGTAGGGTAGGTGGTGCACGAGTGGGAGTATCCATAACAAGGGGTTTCATGACTGGTGGTTCACCAAGATCTGCAACATCTCTAGGTCGAGGCTCTGTAACTGGCTTTAATCCAGGCATAGCCCGTTTTGCAGGTGAAAGAAGAAGGGAAGCCTTCATTGCTGATTGACTCTCTTTGGGGTTTAGTGATGTTTCAAAGTTGAACCCTTTGATGGGTGATTGGGGTCGCTTAGCCGCAGACATAAGAAGAGAATTCTTGAATGAAGTGCTTTCTCCAGGTTGGGTGATGCTATCCTGACTCTTCTTCATTGTAGAACCAGGGAGAGGAACAGGACCAATTCGGCGAGCTGGCGACCTCATCGTATCCTTGTGTGTTGAAGAAGGCACCCTCTTCGCTGGAGACAAGACAATTCCACCGAGATCTAGTGGGTTTGTGCTCTCAGAAGTATTTGTTGACTCGGTAGGTTTCTCGGTAGGCTCCGGTTGGGCTTTCGGAGCGCTGGTTGGAGGCTTTATCGGGTTCTTCTTCATAGGCTTGACAGGCGGCATGTCGCCGGCAAGTTCGTCCTCAGAGTCATCGTCCCTCGACACGGGTATCTGGGTAATCTTCTTAGGACTTAAAGGCTTATTGTCTGTCGAATCGGCGAATCTTACCGCCGCTCTAGTTGTTCGACTTCCAGTTGCTCCTCCACGTTTGGCTGGTCGGCCTCTGATTCCAGGTCGAGCAGGCTCCTTTGCCTCGACAGGAGGCTCAATATTCTCCTTGTCAGGTTCTTGGAACTTGACAGCCTTCCTGGCAGCCGTTGTTGACTTTGTTGTTGATTTTGCTGTTGTAGAAGTGGTTGTGCGAGCGCGTGTGGTGGTCTTTTTTGCTGGGGCAGGTGCTGGCGCTGGAGTAGGCTCATCTGGGGGAGCTGCAGCAACTACTTTTCGAGGCCGTCCCCGAGGGGCTTTGACAGGGGCGGCAGTCTCCCTAGGAGCTTCTGTAGCCGTCTTCTTGACTACACGACGTGTAGGCTTCGCTGGTGCTTCAGGCTCAGCTTCGGGTTCTTGATCCTGGGCTTTCCGTGGTCGCCCACGCGTTCTTCTCACGGCAACTTCGCGTTGCTGCTCCTCCTCCTCTTCATTCTCGTCCGCTCTTGTCTTTCTCTTGGCGGCTGTGCTCTTTGTGCCAGCTGTTGCGGTACTCTTTGCCCGTGCAGCAGCTGTGACGATCTTTGTGGTTTTAACGGCAGGCTCGCTAGCCTTTGCGGCAGCTCTAGCCCGGGTCATTCTCTTTGGTGGTGACTCCATGGTGATGGTTTTTTGCTGTGTGGTTGGTGTGTAAGGTTAGTATGTAAAAGAACAGAGCGATTATGCAGGAAGCATCATGTACGATGATTTTGTTTATTCCAGGTCCCTGATCAGGTCGAGGGTCTTCACTTAAGAGGCCGTGTTTGGCGACGTTGCTGGGCAACGGCCCACTCAAATAACAAGGGTCAAGGATGCAGATCGTAGCTGCCAACCGTGAATACTTGCCCCGCAACCGGGAACTTATACACACGGGTGCGAACAAATGTGTAGCACACTTCCAGATACTTGGGTAGCAATAAAAAAGAATCACTTATGTTCGACAGCATGAGACTGCTTTGAGGGCAAAAAGAAATGAACCAAGTCCCTCCACCGTGAATGTTTGCCCCACCTACCTACGCGTGCACATAAGTCTGTAGCATAGGTACTACTAGGTAGTCAACAGAATGAAATGTCTTGGATTATTATGGCGTTACTTTCCTCCAAACAAATTGATTAATTACTTATACCTATATACATCAAGAAGGCCCAGCATTTGGCCGCAGGCAGTTCGCACTAATAATATGGGGAGCTATCTAAATCTCCACCAACTTCACAAAAGAGTGGCATCAGGAGGCGAGCATAAAAAATGAACATACAACACCGGGGATTCGCTGGTCGTCACCGACCCAACTACTAATCCGGCGCTTCGAAGCTTGACTATGGGAGAGCGGACGGGATCCCGTATTCTCTTCGAGCTTTGGTCGTATGTGCTTGAAGGGAAGCCAAGAGAACCTATGAAGACGGACGTTTGCAGATACTGATTAGCAAGGTCTGGTTTCCCCATGTGGAATAGTGTTGATCAGCCGCCTCTGAAATTGTAGTTGTCAAACAGTTGCAACGAAATGTAGAGCTCTGGAAATGTTTCACAAGAAGTGGCAACCTAAAGTTATGCAGAAGAATGTTCAAGTACCTAGAATATGTTGGTATAAAATCCATCTCAGCGTTTGGATGTTCAGGTCAACATTTTATCTGTTCCCCTACACGCCAAGATGAGAGACTTCATCTTCACGAGACACTGTCGAGATTAAAGACTCCGGAAACCAAAATCGCCCAAGTCATCACCCCATTGTCGGGGTATCCCAATTCGCCTCAACACCAGGCTGTATTGCCTCTCTAAATATAATCAAAACTAAAGATGTAGTGTGAAAGGCCGAGCACTAATAGCGCATAGATTTGCCACGCATGTGTATAGACGATATTCCGGCCGGGAAACTCGCACCAGGATATCGTTCGCGTTAACCGTATCGCATAGGCTGTTGTCCTTGGGGCGCACCCTGGGGAGGTCCATGATGCTGTTGAGGAGGCGCTCCACCGTTTGCCATGGCCTTGACATCAGGCCGATTCACCAGAGGTTGGTGAAAGTTGCAGATACGGCATGCGACATCAGTGTAACCGGAGATGGACAAAGGAATAAGTGGCTGTAGTCGTTGTTAGGTGGCATTGACAAACGATCAGGAGAGAGGAGGGAGATCATACAATCCAGCAGAATGTGAACCACGGATTGCTCTTCTGAACATGAGCTGCCATGTTACCACAGTGGTGACATTGGCATACCATGCCCTCGTAGCCGGGGACTTCCTTTCGGAAGGTGTGCTCGCCGCACACAAAGAAGAAGAACATTGTTGGTGTTTAGAAAGTGGCACGAACAAGAAGTGGTATATGCGATGTATCGATTCGCAGGTGACGTTTCGTAGCCAGATGGGATGGATGTGGTATGTTAAAGAGAAGTCAATTATCGCCGATCCAGGAGCTGGGAGTAGAGGTGAAGTGGCGCGTCGCTGCCCTCGTAGTTTAGGCGGCGCAGTTCTTGGCAAGGTTTAAGTTAAGGTAACAGGAGGTCGGTCATGTGTCAATGCACGAGGTGGGTGAAGAGGTAGGTAGCTGCTAGATAGTTCTATGAGTGTTTGTAAAAACACGAGGACCTGAGCTGTTGCCAAAAGCACTAATAATATTAGCTTAAAGAGTATCTGATGAAGAATCTCGTCTAATAGAAAGTAAATAACTACTTACCTAGTTGAAAGATTAATACACCTCAGGCACATGAACAAGGTGATGACGAACGGCAGGGGCTGATTCTTAGTGGAAACGCACGTTGTGCACGGACCACAGCTTCTTACGACTGAGACACGCTGATTTTACTTGCTGGAGTGCTCTTCGTCATGAGGGCCGTGGGGAAGCTAAACTTTGAGATGGAGAAAAAAAATGCCAGCTTCATTCAACCACGCGAGCTTCGCTTTTCGCGTCAACCACAGCAACAACCACAGGCCTTGCGTACTATTACATTCAGCTTGGTACTGAGCATCGCGCCTTGATTCTCATTCGAATCTCCTTGGAATACCAAGACTTAGGTGTATAATGTCCTGCTTGCTCCCAGCGCAAACCCTTTAAACCACATCCACCCACCTAAGTGCACCATCCGCCATGCTCTACGATCTCAATATAGCCTGGTCGCCCTCTACGACTCAAGACCAGCTTCTTCAGACTCTCACTCTCTCATCAACTCTTGGATACTCTACCGTCGCGCTCAACCACACGCTCACGCTACCACTTCCTTCCAATCTCACGGCGCCCTTCCCAACCATAGAGCCCTCGTCAACCTCCAAACTTCCAGCTATCCTCCACCGCGCAACTCTCCCTCTCTCAGATCCTTCAGCAAACAACTACCGCATTCCGTTTCTGACCTCGTCATACGACATCATTGCGGCTCGTCCACTGACCGATAAAGCCTTTCAGAATGCGTGCCTTACACTCGATGTCCCTATAATATCCATGGATTTTACGCAGCACTTGCCCTTTCACTTTAAGCCGAAACCATGCATGGCTGCTGTTTCGCGCGGCATTCGCTTTGAGGTCTGCTACAGCCAAGCACTGGCCGCCGATGCCCGAGGGCGTGCCAACTTCATCTCAAACGTCACAGGTCTCATCCGAGCGACGCGCGGCAGAGGGATCATGATCAGTAGCGAAGCCAGAGACGCATTGTCCCTAAGGGCACCTGCTGACGTGGTAAACTTACTCAGTGTCTGGGGGTTAGGCAATGAGAAGGGCATGAAAGGTCTCGGCGAGATACCGCGCTCTGTCGTGGTGAACGAAGGTATCAAGAGGAATGGCTTCAGGGGAGTTATCAACATCGTTGAAGTTCCCGAAAAGGACAAAGACTCAGAGAACAAGGAGGGCGGTAATAAATCCAAGAACAAGAACAAGGGACAAAATCAGAACCAAAAGCGCAAGAATGGCGAGGAGGATTCTCAGCAAATCAGCAAGCGACAAGCCAAGAAGATGAAGTTGGCTTCAAGAAACGCAGGAACTGAGAAAAAATAAGAAAATTTAGATTGGCGTTTTGGAACGTGGATAAGTACAAAGCATGGCATTATGATACCCATAGATAGATGCACAAATGGCATGCCCTGGAGACTTGCTCACATTATTATAAGACTAGCTACAATTACGAGCACGAATGCCCTTCGGGGGGAAAAAGAATCCCAAGTCCACCTCAAAGATTACCACTTACACCATCTTTTCAACGCATTATCCCCAAAGATGCTTATGGAGAACCCGTGGCGCGAGCCTTAAGAGGTCCTCCTCCACCACCTAGGTTACCCAAGTTGAGCGCGCTGCTGAGTTTTGACGGGTCGGAGAGATCAATGGGGACTCGTGTCTGAGCAGCTCCTCCAGCATTGGCAGTTGTCGTGGGCTTGGTTCCGTCGAGAGCAGGCTGCGCAAGTCTTCCTGTGGTGTCTGGCCCCATGTTGCCAAGTTCCATTGAAGGGGATAGGGTTTCTTCTCCTTGCGTGGAGGACGGTTCAGCAAGGGGCTCTTCAATGGAGCTAACAGGCTCTTGGGGAGTAGTAGATTCCGTGGTTGTGGGCTGTACGATGGAAGTAGTGGACAATGCGGGAGTGACTGCTGACGTGACGGCCGAAGTAACGGGTATCTCGATAGAACTAGCAGGGTCTTGAGGAGCGACAGCCTCCGTAGTGGCGGGCTTCGCAGTAGAATTAACAGGCTCTGCGGGGACGACGGGAGCGACGGGCTGTGTCGTGACGGGCTTTTCGATTGGATCCGCAGGTTGCTCAGGAGTGGCGGCAGTAGTGGCGGGATTCTGAGGAACCTGAGGAACGATAGTTTCCGATACAATCGGTCCATCCACAGCAAAAGGGTCGTGTGAGAGTGTCGTCCTGGGCAGTTGACTCTCAGGAATAGGAATCGTAGTGACACCTGGGTTGAACTGTCGTCCGAGAGCATCGTCAGGCTGGCCGGGGACCGGGGCCTTGACTGGGTTAGTACTTGATATTCAATCGGTCACAAGAGCGGCTTACCGGTGCCTGTGCCTGTCCAGGAATGGTAACCGTGAGAGGGCGGACTTCAGTAACAGTGACAAGCACCTGTTAAGTTAAAAGTTAGTAAAAGGCTAAAGAGTCGGGGGAGATGGGACTTACAGGCGAAGTGACAGTCTGAACGACAGGCTGGGAGTTAATTAGCAAAAATGAGACCCTCGTGCGTTAGCGAGTATACTTACAGGAGGCGCTGCAGCCACCTGAGTGACATATACAGTCTGGACTTGATTGACAACTTCAGTTTTGGTTTCGGTAACAGTTACGGCTGGCGCATTCATAGTAACTGTCACGGCATTGGGCCCAGCAGCAACTCCCTCGGCTTGGACAGTTTGAGTAACAGTCTGCGTCTCTTTCTCGGTTCCTTGTTGAGTAACTGTTTCGGTTATATAAGACAACCTCAGTCTGGATACATGTTAGTGTTGAAGAGATGAATGTTTATGACTGGTGTAAGTAAGCTTACCCTTCAAATTTGAGTGCACGAGCAACCCCTTCAACTTCCGCTTGCCTCTTTTTCCTTATCCCATGTCTTCCCGCGGCCTATTTGAGTCAAAGTTAGTCTTTTGACGGTGTTGGTGTAAGTTCAATCTTCTGACCTGCGCAACATGGGCGGCGGTAAGCCAAAGCAGCAGCTTCATTGTGACCCAAGCTCCCTAATAGATTTCTGATTCGATTTGCGATGTGGTGTAGAAATTGGTTCAACAGTCCAGCTGTTTATATATTTACAGTCCAGTTGTGGTGAATGAGCGACAGGTATAACAATTCGACAATAGCGATTGATCTTGGCGGGTATTTCGAGTAGGTATTAAGAGCCGTTCAGTCCAGGACAGTAAAAGAATGGTTGCCCGAGGCAGAACAAGAAGAGAAGCCGTGACGATAGTACGCCGAGTCCAGAGCCCGGCAGTACAAGTCAATCAATGAAAGAACGAGCGATTGACAAGTCACGATGGAGAGAAAACAACAATAAACACACAACACATGAGAATACAAGTCAGAAGCAAAGGGAGGGGGGAGGGGAGAGAGAAATGGGATGATTCTATGTCTCTCCATGGTTTAGACCTGCCGCATCGCCGCACACACCGTCGCAGACGAGGCAGGGGCTCGGTGCATGATGGTTCTGGAATCTGAGGCTCAAACGGCGACTGTGACGCTTGAGGTTAGGACGAGCTAGGGTTGGAGTTTGGGGATGGGCTGGGTTCAGGGGTAAGAGGACGCTATCGCGACAAGGAGTTGTAAAGAATCACCTCAATCAAGCTTATTGTTTGGCTGCGAATGATAATCCAGGTCTGTGATCGTCATATGCGCTTGCTAGCTGATAACTCTATCGAAATTGAATATAAACTGTCGCTTGGAGAATTATAATTTCACGGTTCAGCTCAACATCAATGCCTTGATACCCAAGACTTGGCGGCAGTTGTCAAGATGAGACTAAAGGGGGCTAATCGAGGCACCACCGTTCGGCGGGACTTGGCAATAGCCAGTCAACCTCGAGACGAGACGTGTTGCGATAATAATCTCATAAGTTTTGGTAAGCACTGCAACATAGTCACAAAACGAAGCCCAGCAGAAGTCGACCATCTTGGCGACCAAGATAAATCATCACAACCGTTTTCTTCCGTTGTGGTCTTATAGTTTCCCAAAAAGAGACGATTCTCGAGGAGAATGAATTGTCAAGAATTTGTGCCTAGAATTCTCCATCAATAGCGAGACGCATGTGAAGCACCCCTTGTTCATCCGAGGTTTCGGGATGGATGGGGCCGGTTCACTACTTTGAGTGTATCGGCCGAAATGCCAAGAACTGTTGGAGCGACCTCTTTGATTGCACTAGTAAATGTCAAGGTTTCGAATTGACAGCTTTTTAATGGAATTGGGAGATAAGGCTGAGTCTTTGCGATCGGCATAAGAATGCGTATTGATTGCCGTTGAAAGAAGCTTTTGACCTTTAGTGCCTATCTACTTACTATTTAATATACAGGGGTCTCATAAATGCACGTCATTGTAATGGAAAGGTTAAAAACATAATAACAACTGAGGGCCAAGGTAGCATCACCGCAATTTTGAGCTATAAAAATAACAATAATCACGATTAGCCAAACTAACTCGGGCAAGAGGCCAAGTAGGTCGAATATAATAACACAAACATATGCTTTGACCTGAGGGTTCTCACTGCAACTATAAACATTATTCGATAAACAACTTGAGCCATAGCTCATCATTTTCATATATCATACTGTGTACCTAGTCGTTTATTGCGCCTATTCCCATGATATGACTCCCCAATGCCCTCACCGAGTAACATGTTTCAACTCCAACCCCACAATCTGCCGCATCAACAGCACTCAACACCAACAACTCATCCAGTCTTATTAGTGTCCCCATTCGCCTCAGCGGAGCTCGACGAAAGCCTTTGACTGACAGGCATGTTGCATCCAGCGCTTCCAACCAGGTCTCCAGGTTGGTCCAACTCCTCCTGAGTCGATCCATAGTCCGTATATCCGGACTCCTCTGAGTGGGTTTCAGAACCCTCGGGAATAGGGACCATTGCCGTCTTGGTCCAAATATGAATCGCTCGCTTCCAGTCCAAGCCATCAAGACATCCTCCCTTGACGGAAATTACGTTTTTGGACTGGTTCAGTGAGTATCAGTTAAGTGATAAACGAAGAAAGGTGTTGGCTGTTACGTACAGGCGTCGAGTGGATGAGACGAGTTCCACATTTGCGGCAAAAGTAGCTATTTCGTAACATTTAGCGCCCAGTCAAACGTGACATTTCTCAAACACGCACCAGTAGAGTTGATGTCCTGACGCTGTAGGTCGACTATCACCACCCAAAGCCAATTAGTCAAGTTGTTTCCATGACCTAATAGTCGTCTTTCCTACCTATAAACGCTCAGTAGATCCGTGTCAGGCAGCTCAAATCGAGGGAAAATGGCTGAAGTGCCAAAAGCTGAGCCTGTTTGGCGTCTACAGGCTTCGCAGTGGCAGATATAGAGAGCAAGAGGTTGAGGTAGAGGAGTCTTGAAGCTCACTGAACCACATTGACATCTAGCCTCCATCGTTCCAAGATACGGTTGCAAGATACGAGTAATCAAACTTAAATGTCGTGATGCGTTTCAACAGCGATAGATGGAATTCGTAAGCAGAGTTTCGATTCTGATTTCAAAACGTGATTTCGAATATTCGAAACTTGGAGGTGGAGGTTGCTCGTTGAATACTCTCCCTCTGTACGTAGTAATGCGGCGTGTGTGTGTGTGGAGGCGGCGGGGTCAGTCCAATTGGAGGTTTCAACCACCTTGATTAACAACTGACAACAAGGCAAGGCTGAAAGAGCATTTATACAGAAGAAACACGATGGCTGACACAGAAAAACAAACAAAGCTCCCCGTTGTCGCTCTAATTTAAAGAAAGAGCCTAGAGACAAGTAGGCAGCTGACTCCGCGTTTGAGTGTGACGTGACTCATTGCGGCACAACTTGGCGAGAGTCGCGCGAAGTCACATGGCGTTCTATTCTCCCGGCTTACTACAGAGCATACAGCACTATTTGCTTATCATATGCCACTACTACTCGAATTGATCGTCACTTTCTTATCGAGTCTGAGAATATCCTCGGCATTTTATTCCAAAATATGCCTTTGATAGCCTAGACCTTTTTAAATTATGACATTGGTGTACTGTTGAGTTACTGTAGCTTGTAGTGGATCAATGCATCCAGACTCTGTTGTGGGCATCGGTGGTTAGATGTTGAAACTTACGAACTAATGAGCTGAATGTTATTCCAGATAGACCAACGAACTGTTTCTTGTGACATGTTTTCCGTCATCGAAGTATCTGTATTATCATTGCATGACACGAATTGAGGGACAGGCACAGGCTACAACAGGCAGAGACGGCATTTGAAGGCGATACATACATTCTCAGTCCAAGACGAAAGCTAACTAAGACGTAAATTAGTATATTTATTCAATCTTGTGTCCTTGAGCTCTTATGATACTCAACGCCATACTGATGCTAGGGCAAAGAGCCAATCTCGATGCAAGCACTCAACTCCTCCAAGGCAAAATCCATGCTCCTGTGACAAGACAAACAAGCGTACAGCTAGCTATGCGACCTCCCTTGTAGATATTTCAGCTGATGAGTCCACCGCCAAAGCACTCGCAGAAGCTCCCACCTCCGTCTCCGGGTTCCTCCACCCAACATCACTCTTAATCCACTCCATTCTCTCCTGAACCTTTGCCGTACACACAACCACAATCCTCTCCATCCCTGCCTCCCTCAGCTCTTTTTGCAGCACCTTGCACCACTCAATCCTATCTAAATCACTCATCTCCTTCGCCACAACCTCCATCTCTACCCTCTCCAGTCGTGCCATCAGCACAAGGCCCTCCCCAACCCATTGCCGTGCCGCCTCGGCCCTACGCCCCACTCCGCCTCCGAACGCCGGCCCCGTCACCACCGATGTACTCGCGCCGAGCACCATCTTCATCCGCAGCCCTCTAACACCAGATGCCCACTCGCTGCACAAACCGCGCCATTCCTCGCGACCTGCACCCCCGACCACTACGTCTCGCGCGAGTACTTCCAGTCGGACGTAGCGGAGGGAAGCCCGCTGCCATGGGGCGAGGGCTCGGGTGAAGGCGCGTGCGGCCCAGAGACCTGAGGCGAACCAGTTGACGAAGACGAATTCGTTCTGTGTAAATGGTATAAGACGTGCTTCGCGGTAGATTTGCAGGTTTGTGCGTAGGAGGCTCGTGGGAAGACCTGAAAGAGGACGGTAGGGCGAAAGGAGTCCCAGGTCTCTTTGCACGTCGAATTTCGATCGTTTGTTCTTAGACACAGCGTTTGGATCAACTGGCTGGAGAATGTATTGGCAATGCACGGGAGTTGGATACCATGGTGCGAGCTGCGCATGTCGCACAGGACACATAAGGTGAAGCCAGTGGTAGATATGAAGCCGAATTTCGAGCGGCAGTGAAAGAAAGGTGAGTTTATCGTCGGTCTTTTTGATCTTCATGTCTGGTATCGAGCGTGGTACCGCTTCGTCAATTGGTACAATCTCCATATGCGAGTCTGGGGTATGATTGTATGTATCCGGGGGCATGCCTGCGCCGTGACAGCACAATTGATAGGTAGGCATCATCACGGAACGTGAAATTCGTAAAAGCCGGCAGCTGAGGGAATGATGACGAGAAAGAACGCTTCAGTACAACGTCCATCCCAGCTGTATATAAGTAAGTCATCGGACTCCAGTCTTTAATGGTGTCAAAAAAAGCCAACACACAATCGATGCTGTCAACTGTCGCACTGATTTTATCAACACAGCAGTCTTGTGAGCACTAGCATCCAAGCCTGTGCTATCCAGAACGTGGGGAATTGGGGAGCTTTTGCGCTGTGAACGGTTGGGTGACGACATGGCTGAGGATGGCGACGAATGAAGGTTGGAGTTGAGGTCAGCTTACTGCGCATCTTGGGCTTGGCGTGTCGAAGCTTTAGCTTGAGGCTAGTATTTATTGAGGATGGGAATGAAGATAGGAATGAGGTCAGCTTAAGAGTACCAATTGATGTTCAATGCCTTTTGATCTAACGAAAAGTTGGAACTCAATTCAATCCGATATCAAGTGAAGCCTTTGAGCTGGCATTATAGTTGATGTGGAAACAAGACTTGTGAACTGCTTTCAATATTTATATTGATCAGTCTAAGCCGACACACTCAACAGAAGCTTTGGGCCGTGTTCGTGTACTACATTCGCTATTTTGATACATCAGACCTAAACAGCCGTCAGCTTATCTCACAACAAATCGGGTATGTCGATATGAAGCCACTCACTCACTCCCCATCCTTATCTAAGCGCCTGTTCATAGGAATTTGCAAACCTGACCGAGAGGTTATTGCATCGCTTCAAACCTTGGCCGATGAAGGCCATCCTTATGAAGGAACAAACCCCTGCTGCGGTTGTGGTTGCTGCTGGTCACTAAGTGGTATGCTGATGCCTTGAAACCCCCTGAAGACATCCACCTTGCGCTCATACTCGACATTTCGTGGCACCTCAAAATCTCCTCGTGCCGCAAACCAAAGCAATGTCTCAGGTTCCGCCCCTCGTATCTTAACCACTGGAGCTTCCACCTTCTCGGGCTCCTCCTCTTCCTCGTCTTCTTCATCCCCCTCCTCGTCCTCGTCGTCTTCATCATCATCATCATCATCAACACCCTTTCGTAGACCTGTGCGTACATTCTTAATCCCAGTAGCGCGTTCTTCCGCAGTGTAGGGATCGTTATTCTCATTTGCCGCGAAATAACCAATACGCTCTGAGAGCCAAGCTCGCAATTCCCTCCAGATCGTTTCCAAAGCTTCGAGGCCAGCTGGTGTAGCGAGTCGCGCTGTTTCACGACCGTGATTGACAAACTCTTCGATATCGGGTTCGAGTTTCTTGCGCAGGAGTTGTAGAAGGACGTTTTCTTGGGTTCGGCCGGGGTAATTCGTCGAGGGACGGATGGCTATGCGATTGAAGAGGTCTACATTTTCGTTTGTGCTCTCGAGAAGCGACCTAAGATTCTTCTGGAGAATTTTCGCTGATGCTTGGATTGATTTTCTACCACGAGTTAGCTGTTGTGTCTTTGGCGCATTGCGGTGTGGCTGGCAGCGTACGGAGGTGGTAAAGGATTGCTCTTCAAGAGATCCTGCCTGAAGCTCTGAACACTGCTTGATAGCTGAGCTACCTTGCTTAACGTCTGTTCAAGAGCCTTGAGCTCATCGTCTTCCAGGTTGAGAGTGGCCATGATGGCTTCGAGTGACGATCCTTAGTGGTTAAAAGGCTAAAGTTGGCGAACAGGAAATTGATTTCAGCGATATGCGATTATGGCTACAAAGAAAAGAAACCCTGATATGGGTTCACTGGTGTTGGATAAAAGAAATTTGGGGTAGACGCGGGGCATTTCAAAGCTTCCAGAACAAAGCGCGTCGCCGCGTGTGCACCGCACCGAGCCTCAGTGTATGGGGGTCACAATAGCCAAAATATCAAGCCTAGCAGTTCAGGCCAAAAAGATGATTATACCAACACCCTCTGAGACTTATAGAAGAACGCCTAGACCCTGAAACAGCGGATCTCTCTCCACTCACCCCGGATTCTAGTAAATTCAACAACGTCATGGGCTATTTGCGACATCAGCGCCAAAATCACACAATTTGCGCTTACAGTTTCAAGCTCCGTAGATGCCGTCGTAAACGTCGATATGCAGGGCGATCGACCGCATCGGACCCGGACACCGACATTCCGCTTTCCCGGAGGAAGATGTGCTTTGTATTATTGGAAGACGAGAATTTGGTTTGTATGGCAAGTCATAATAATCTGAGTAATGAGGTGATCCTGGTTGATAATGGCGACAATCAGCTGCTAGCTCAGGAGCAATGTTGGGTACCTAGGTAGGAATCGTAGAGGACATCACTGTAGTGGAAGGCTCTAAGACAGCACAAGCTGGTTTTTGTCATACCGTGGCGAAGGATTTTTTTATTATAATTTTATTGAATCAATTTAGAGCTTTTAATGGTTTAATCAATCTCAATACAAAAAAATCATAGCTGGCTATGCTTGATGCGAAAAGTACAGATAATCCAACATTGTGCGTGCTATAGCAACATCAAGAATAACCGCTAAAGTGAACGCCTAGTCCGGAAGGTCATGTCTCATAAGTTCTGGGGATTTCAAGTTTAGCTGTTGCGAACATGAGATACGGCTTTGCTCTCATATCCGTTGGCGTCAACGAAAGGGAAACGAGCTCGGCGCTCAAGATCGTCAAGAGGGATGGTGGAGCGGATGTACCTACGGAAAGTAGCGTTAGCACGTCATTAACTCTGTGATGAAGTGATATCGTGGCTTGTCCAGCATCAACTGCGGGAAGAGGTTGGTTGGGACTGATTATCCACTTACTTTTTCCTGCCATCATCTTTGGGGTTGTGGTCCCAGCTAGTGAACTCACCCTCCTTGAGGGCGTCCCACACCACTCGTCGCGTGCGTTGAGACAAGATAACCTTCTCAGTAATGGCATCGAAGTCCCATCGAGCGTGGGCCTCGGCCTCAAACTTGTGGAAAACTTCCTTGGCTTCCTCTTGTTCAGGAGTTTGGGGTGCGATCTTCCTGAAACGGGCAAGGTTGTCCAACTCCTTGGGATCACGAGCGAGGTTGTAGAGCTGAGGCTCGTCGGCTGGGCATGTGATATACTTCCAGTCGCCTCGTCGAATCATCATCATTGGGCGAACGGTACCCTCGCCAGTGTATTCGGCGATAACCGTATCGTGGCCCTCGCGGCCTTCCAGATGAGGTAGCATGCTGATTCCGTCCATTGGCAAGTAGGGAGAAGGCTTGGTGCCTACCAAGTCGCAGATAGTGGGTAGGAGATCGAGAGTCGATACGTTCTGGGTGACGCGATGGGGAGTGAATCGCTTGGGGTAGTTGATCAACATGGGAACTCGAACGGATGACTCAAAGTAGCTCATCTTGTACCAAAGTCCACGCTCGCCCAGCATGTCGCCATGGTCGCCGCTGAAGATGACAATGGTGTTCTCGGCCAGACCGGCATCCTCGAGTGTCTCAAGGAGACGGCCAATGCAGTCATCAACATAGCTCACTGAGCCATAGTATGCTCGCTTGGCTCGCTTGATCTGGTCCTCGGAAAAGTCCTGGTCCCAAAGATCACAGACCTTGAGAAGTCGTTGACTGTGAGCGTCGAGATCTTCCTTGTTCATCTTGACCTCAGGCAGGTCGATGTCGACATCTTCGTACAGGTTCCAGTACTTCTTGGTGATTGTGTAAGGGTCGTGTGGGTGGGTAAGAGAAACTGTCAAGGCAAAGGGTCGCTTCTTAGGACCTTCTCGAACATGATCCCATAGGTACTGGGTGCTCTTGTACATGACCTCCTCATCGTAGTCGAGCTGATTGCTTCGGCCACAGGGGCCTGCCTGGAGAATGGAGCTGGCATTGTGGTACCACTCGAGGCGAGTATCAGGCTCATCCCAGTTCACAGCCCAGCCAAAGTCACCAGGGTAAATGTCGCTGGTAAGTCGCTGCTCGTAGCCGTGAAGCTGATCACCAATGAAGTGCATCTTACCAGCGAGGGAAGTATGGTAGCCCTTGGAGCGCAGGTAATGAGCATAAGTTGGCACGTCAGAGCCAATCTGGGCAGCATTATCGTAAGCGCCAATCTTCATGGGGAGTTGGCCGCTGATCAGACTCATGCGTGAAGGAGCACATAGTGGTGAGGGACAGTAAGCAGAGTCGAACTGGACAGAAGTTGAAGCAAGACGGTCGAGGTTTGGTGTCTTGATCTGGGATTTGGGGTTGTACATCTTGAGCTGAGGAGCAGCCAGTTGGTCGGCCATTATGAAGAGGATGTTGGGCTTCTCAGCCTCGGAAGAGAGCTGAGGAGCGACCGAGGTCTCTCCGTGAGAGGGAGGGAGAGAGTTGAGGTCGGGGGCCATGGTGACTCGAGCTCAATGAAAGATTTGTAGTTGAGTGATACCGCTATGGACGGTTGTCTGAAGATATGATCTGATGGTTTCAAATACTAGAAATAAGTATCTAGAGACGTGTGCGTAAGGAAGAAAAGAAGATGATGAAGAAAGGTTTAGTGAAATTAAGTCGAAAAGGTAAAAACTGAAGGGCAGGTGGGCGGTTAAATAGATGTCAAGATAAGTCCTGCTGCAAGTTGTAGGTGATAGATGGGTGGAGATTTACTAGGGCTTAGACATGGAATCCGTCCATGCTTCTAGCCAGCTTTGACCCGAAGCCTCGTGAGTGAAGGCGGAGGGTGCTATGTTAGTTCAAGGTCGTAGTCTCGTGATATCCCTGGTAGGGTTATGTATGATTTGGATTGATTAGTGAGAGGGTGTTGGTGATGGGCGGATGGTATGGGACAGCACACGCGGGGGCACACATTAACACACAGACTATGCGTAGGTATGCATTCATCACAGGGGTCAGAGTGGAGGGATATGGGGGAAACAAATAGATCTGCACGAGGCTCAATGTCCGTGGACGAGTCGGTAAGAGAGAAAGATAGCTCATGCAAATATCCCGATATGAAAGCCAGAAGGAGGATGGAACCGGTGAGGTAATCAACGCCACAAGTTTTGCAATAAAAGGGGAGGGTGGAGTGGAAACAATGTCTCACGTTGACAAGTCTCGTCTCATCTTGCCTATCTTTTTCTTCCAGATATAGAGAGAGCAATTGATCAGTCAGAGCAGTAGAGAATAAGAAAAAAAAGCTGGGGTGTCTAAGTTCTTGGTGTGGAGGCGGCTCACGACAGCGGTGGGCTTGGCTTAGGCAGGCTGCAGGCAGGTCCACAGTAGCTTAGGTACATGTAGCTTCGTCGCCGCGCCGTGGGGTGTGCTTCCGACGGCAACCGGGTAGGCAGAGTAGCCAGGGGTTATTCCAATAAGCCATGTCGCAGCTCCCATCATGCATCAAGAGCATCTGAATGATGGTGCTAGGGGGCGTATGTGTTGTTGTTGGTGAGCATGGGTCCAGTAGCACATGCAACTATCCGATCTTAACCTCAATCTTGAGGCCAACCTCGAACCTCTTGGGCTAAGACTATCATTAACCCAGAACTGAGTCACGAGGATCGAGATCAACACGCATGCATTGTCTCAAGATAACCTTTTTGGGTTGTATCCATTAGACTTGCGAAATTGCAAGCTTGAGCTCGTTTCATTTCATTATGTTTCTCCGCAGGTAGTAAGCACAAAAAGATTGGAGGATGTATCATGTCTGGCTAATACACCACCATTTTGCCAATTGATGGTGGTTAGGGTATCGGGAAATGAGAATCATGTCACATGCTCACTTACCCTTGCTTTCTCTTGTTCTTTCTCTCGTTTCCAGTTTGGTCTTGGAATTGCGGCGGTATGTAGATATCCGTCCACGAAGCTCTGTAGCCAATGCCACTACACAGATAGTGCATATCCCATCGGCATCTGCAACACTGGGAACTCAAGCCAGGACAAGAGGACAAACAGATAGACACGTTGCACGCTATTGAAACTCTATGTTTATGCTTGAGTAACCGAGTTACACAGACCTAAATTCTACTTACCTTACTCTATCAATTGCTAGGTACCTATCCTGCATTACCCTACAATTTGTCAGTTGCCAATTACCTAGTTCGTTGCCAACCGAGAAAAATGGAGATCCTTCTCTTCTCATCCGTCTGACTTTATGCATTTACAAGGAATATGGCTTGGCATCTTCTTGGTTGCGCAGGGGTCCCAAGCGACTACTCGATTCGGCCAACAGCCAACCACCATTGGTTCATGATTTCTCGCCCAGTCCTTCCCCGGCCAAGCCCAGAACCCACCAAGATTAACTGACAGCTTTAGATGTACCCCGACTCTCCATTACTCACTATCTTCTCACTGTCACTTTGCTTTACAGCACAGTACCATCCGCCAGCCGCGAAGCCACGTCTGCTCCATCCATCCATCCCATTATGAACAAGATGCATCATCATAGTACATCATACATTCTAACGCTCATTGCACAATGGCGCTCCAAATTGACAAATCCCCGGATATGAGGCCGTCAACATCACCAACAAGCCTCCGGTGAGCTCCTCTCGGCCGATGGGACGAGACGGGGTTTCCATGATATAATATGTTCGACTTGTCCGTCAGTCACAATTGATCAAGGAAATAGAGCCCCTATAATGGGTCGTATTCTATCAATGACCATGGCAATGGCCATGCACTCAACTCGTCACTTGGACCACGATCTACATTGGCCACATCTTGGCGTTTCGATTTCCAGACAACCTCGTCGTGAAGTTAGCTGATGCATCAGTCTCAACGCGCATACCGTCGCACTGGTTGCCTTCTGTTCCCTCACATGCGCCTGTCGAAGTTTCTCTGCTGTCGTCCCCCGTTTCGTGCAAACCCGACCATGCAACATGCAAGCCTCCGTGATAAGCATGCGCCTCGTCCCACCATCTTTGAGCAATCGGCCTCGATTTTAGTGGGTGCCATGGTTGTTCAAGGGCTACCATCCTCGGGTTTTGACGACGCACTGGCCCTCTTACGCCATTTGCCGGTCCCTGCATCCTTTATCTGCACCTTCTTTCATCTCCAAGGCCTTGAAAAATTCAACCTCCAAGAATTGTCTATACGGTGCATGGATATCCTATACGGTACTGTATGATCCCGCGGGCTAACCTCCATCTGCACCGTGTCAAATTACTGTATAGGCAATTCTCACAACCCTCACACGATCCACAAGACGACAATCCCCTCCTGTTGCATTCATCAGCTCGCCATTCCGCCGCCCGCCACGTCCTGCGTCTGTACACATCCGAAATGTCCGCCCTCATTTTGACACGCACACACGCTCGCACTTCGTATTCTTTTCTCCTCCCTCCAACACTCGACGATGTCCTTCTGACCATACCTCTGGCAAGGTAGATGAGAATCAAAATCCGAAAAGGAATGAACAAGGCAAATACAGAAAGTTGCAATTATAGAAAACCAAATATTGCAGTCAGTTTTCTCATGCCAGTTCAAGTGTTGTTGTGAGGCTACGATAATGTGTGCCAGGCAAAAGGTTTACTTGGTACACACCAAGCGCCTCTCCCTTAGTGCCATAACGCCTTGTCAGCTTGCTATGGTGCAATCTTATGATCGTCAATCACCTTCCTGGCAATCCGACCTTGACGGGTCAAGAGCCTGCGACTTTTGGCGTTCTTGAACTCAGTTGATTGGAACTGGCCTCGAACGGAGACAATCACCTCTTTCCAGCTGCCGATGTCGACATTGAAATATCGGGCCCTCTCCTCTTTTTGAGAACCTCCAAATGCCATGCGGGATCTCTTGGTTTTACTTTTTTGTATCTTTCCTTCCGATCTAGATATTATTTGTGGTCCCTCTATTGCTCTGGCCATGTTGGTCTGAGGTTGAGACCTTGGCTGAATGGCTGTTGATCATCACTTCACCAACTCACATCAAGATAGACACATCTTAGCAACCCGCTGCAAACTGCCCGAAAACGAAACGTTGTGTCGCACAGCGCAAGAACAACTCATTATCTGCCACGCATGCGAACTTGACATTTGTGGTCACGTTTGTTCGGGTGCATTGATTGTCGAGTCATTCGAAAGAACTGCCTGATGAACTACCCCACGGTCGTATCCTGCTCACCTTCATCTTTTGAGCGGAAACCGGCAGAATATGCTTATAAGCATATCTCAACTCAGACCGAGACAACTCAAATCCTCGCTTACTCTCCTTGCCGGTGTCTCATTCTCAATTGCAAGTTGCAGAGGTTAAAAATTCTAACGTTTAATTGGCTCCTGATGCCAAGAGCCATATTCGACCAGATACTGTTACTGGCGGTAATGCATCGTAGTACTCGTATCCTTGCCAACTTATTTTGTCCCGTGGGATTATCCCAAAACCTTTACCGAAGCCATGCTTATCTCCCTTTCTTTTTGGCTAACTGGCACTGGTCGCTAACCAAGCAAGCTGATTCCTTACCGCTCATAAACACCCCTGGCTCGAGATTACGTCTCAGTTCGAACAAACCTCACGCGACCACCGCTTGCTGGACCATTTGCAATTTGATGGCCTATGCACATTCCTTTCCCTTCTGGTGCTTAGCTTGTCCACGAGGCATCTAGACCCTGATGCGACACCAATCTCTCTCATCCTCAATTCATTCATCTATCCCCTAGCAAGTTTATCATCTGCCTAGTTTCATCCTGGCGACGTGCCTATGATTTGTTTCTATTGGCTTCGACCCAGAAGAACCTTGTTAGTCTGCACTCTTCTCCATCCAAGGCAGTTTTGGCTGCTCTGTCCCTCTGCGCAAGTTTTCGTGCAACTACTGTTAACTGGCCAATCATGGCTTAGCCTCTCCGATAGCCGGTGACCGACAACCTCTTCTCTCGAGAACACAACTCTCTTGCCGTGTGCTGGCAACTCTAGGATCATAAGGACTTGGAGCGAACCCTCATACGTTTAACACTTAAGCTATCATTTACTGCTCACAGTTATTACAATAACTACAAGATATGAAATATGAGCGTTAATGACATTTTATGCATTATGCGAATCAAACTGATATCCTAACAATTCAACCCATCACACCGAGCTCGCCTGCTCGCTCACTTGCAATCATGAAGCCGCAATAAGAGCAGAATACAAAAAAAGCAATCTCCTTTCCGACTTCACTCCAATGTCCTGATTTCCGTCATGAGTTGCCACATTTACCGTCATTGAAGTGATGCACTCCCACACAAATCAACCTGAAAAACACCTGTTGTCTTCTGTTACACAAACACCCCTTTCCCATCGCGCCGTTGCAATGCTTATTCAGTCTTCCCTCTTCTTCCTTGGAACATAGGTATCGTCTGACATATATCGCCTCCTATAAAGTGGTGCTCAGGCTGTCCCTCCAGGGGATAGCCAGTAGAAGTATAGATTACGGCCCTGCCTCTTACTGGGTTCTATAGAACTTCTTGTAAAGGAGATGCAGCAGCAGATTAACGTTGAGCTTGAGGTTGCCCTCGAACAGAGTCATGAACTGATGCGCCTCGAACTGAGCCTGCAAGAGGTCTTCAATGGGCACCAGAGCACTGGCTCCGGGGATCTGGATGTGTCCTCGCGAGCCCTCGAGGCTGAAGACACCCACCTCGTCACATGAGATGGTCAGGTTGATTTTCTCAAAGTCGGTGATGCCACTCCATGACACTAGCACACCCTTCTCTGAGAGAGCACGAGCGCTGTACTTGTAGCTGCCGAACTTGGGTACACGGCCACTACGCTCCAGTTCACGTTGGTGGTTGTATTGCTTAGTGAAGGGGAGCAAAAACTTCTTGCGACTGTTTAACTGTTAGTCATTGTATCACCGTACGTTTTGAAAAGTACTTACCCCTTCTTGTTCTGTAGAGTTGCCATCGCTGACTCGATGTAGTCATCGTAACTCTTGCGCTGTTGCTCGAGGTATTTGGCCTTGTCATGCAAGTTACTTAATGTCATGCGGACACCATCCAACTCTCGCTGTCGCTGGACCCTTCTGCGGCTCTTGGTGCGGATATCAAGTGCAATAGCGTTGAGAACATCCTGGTAGTAGTTGTGTTTGGTGATACGGCCAAGCTTCTCGAGCCGCATGATATTCTCCAAAGCTGTGCGCTTGAGCTCCTGATACGACATGCGTGTTACATCGATCATGTTGGCATCAGAATAGGCACCACGAGTATTGCTTCCGACAGAAAACTCATCATGAAGAAGCGTACGCCACTTGTGGTTATCCTCTGCGGTAATGGGCTTGACGAGAATGTCCAAGAGATTAGCGCCAGTCTGCACACGGATAATATACAGCACGCATCGCTTGGTCTCCATGAAGAGTGCCTTGACATCAGCTTCAGGATCGTCAACATCGTGGAGCTTGGGTGTCAAAAACATTTGGATATCCGAAGAGCCTGCAGCGTTCATCTCATTCTCGTTGTTTTTAGCACTGCCGAGGTCGTGCATGATTTCCCGTAGAATGTCATCACGGCCGGGACACATTGTCTGTAGCTCAGCAGCCACCAGGTTGTGAATGGAGAAGACATCTGTCATCTTGATGTACAGAGTTGGCTTGTTCTTGGCGTAAAGATCGTTGAACTCGTCAATATCAAAGGTTCTCTCGGCATCAGGCACCGCAATCAGGTCGCTGGCGATCTGGAGGAGGCGTTCAACGGACTCAGAAACGAAGGCATTCAGGGGCTGCAAGTACACGTTCTCGCCACCAAACGGTCGGCCAGAAGCAATCTGGCTGATAACTTTGGCAACTTCGCTGAGGTTTCGCTTTTGTAAGGGGCTCAGCGCCTTCTCAATGACACCGACGTTCTCGGGAGCAACAACTGCAGGTTGCAAGTAGAATCGCCAAAGCCAGTTGGAAACTACTTGCAGGAGGTTCTCTGGGGATTCTCGCTTAAACTGCTGTCGTAGATTCTCGAAGATCTGATTGCACACAAATCGAAGACCGTAAGGCATCTTGTGCAAGAAATCCTCAAGGGCAAGGAAGAACTGGTCGCAGATCTCTCGAAGATCACGTAGGTGGTCGATAAAAAGACGTCGGGTCTCGGGGTCGCGGATAGCAACCTCACGAGGAACATCCAGTGGCCTTTGATCAGGTCGACCTGTGGCCAGCTCAGTATTGTTGATAGCTGATCGATATATTTGCATAGGGTCACTCTCGAGATCCAGAGCGGGGTCTTCAACGATGTTGTCCCGGATCAGGGGACCCAAGAGGTCTCGAAGGTACTTGCGGTCTCGTGGCGAGCGAGTGTAGTTGTTGAGAAGCTTGGACCAGAAGAAGTTGCCACGGATGAAGTCCTGAACATCTCGTGCACCGGCGATCTCCTCGCGGATAGATCGAGCAATCAATTTGAGCAGATAGTACTCCTCTCGGCGCTTTTGGGCGTAACCGAAGAGGCTCATCATCAATAGCTCAATGCGCTTGCACTCCTTCTCGGCGGTTCCTTGCTCGCGGATACGCTTGAACAGACGGGCAAGGTATTGTGGCTGAGTTTGCAAGTTGAAGAAGAGTTGCTGGTAGGATTCGAGCTTCTTGCGCGAGCTCTTATTGAGTGCCTTGAGATCAAATTGGTTGGCGGAAGACATGGAGCTGTTGGCGATGAAGTGCATTGAGTTGCCTCCATAGTTGTGTTGATGTCTCACGACTTCGTCCAGTGTGATCTTGTTCTTGACCAGGAGGGCGATCTTGATATCAAGCTGATCGATGTAGTTCTCAAGCATCTCGTTCTGTCGGACTTGTTGGACTACAGTCTTGCGGATGCGCTCAAACTCGATTTCCTCGTTGAAGTCAAAGTCGCTGTCGTTGAGAAGGTGGACAAAGCTCTTGACGGCGTTGACGGGAGGGTTCTTGCCAGTGGTCAAGCTCTTGTAAGCCTCTCCTTGAACCTTGGCACGGACAAAGCTCTGGATCTTAATGACCTTTTGCATGTTCTCATTGTAGAAGCGCTTCTTTTCCTCAAAGCGAGCCCTGACGATGAAGCCTCTGGCTGCGGTTTGGAAGGCGACGATGCACTCCTCCTCTTGCTCTAATTCGGCCATAATGTCCTCAACCCTAGCACGCTCCATCATGGCTCGTAGGATGCTTTGGAGATCGACAATCTTGGGAGTGTGAGATTCGAGCTCCTCGAGGAACGCTTGATGCTGTTGACGGTACAGGAATCCTCGGATATTGCCCTGGAGAGTCGTGACCTGAGGTTCCTGCTCTTCGAGCTGCTCCAGGATGACTGCAACTCTTTGTCGTTCAAGGGCAGCCCTAATGAGACCTTGGAGGCCTATGATTGCAGGTTCATTCTCCTTAAGGGAGTCTAGAGTATCAGCCACATCTCTCCTCACGGCAGCCGCGCGAGCAAAGGCCTGAAGCCTCTCGACATCAGTAGTGTGCTTGTTGAGCTCAGACTTCAGTGTCTTGTCTTCTTGTCGAGCGCGGAGTCCACGGGCGAAAGCTTGAAGTCGCTCTACGGCTGGAGCGTGTTGGCTGAGTTCAGTTCGCAGTGCTTGGTCATTCTGGCGAACACAGAGTCCTCGCGCGAGAGCTTGGAGCTTCTCAATCGCAGGAATATGCTTGTTAAGTTCAGATCTTACAGCTATGTCGTCCTGACGAGCGCGGAATCCACGGGCAAAGGCCTGGAGCTTCTTCCATTGGGGTCCAAGGGAACGCAGATGCTGCTGCTCGCGGTCGATCTGGGTTTTAGTCAGCAATGCCCTCGCCGCTGCTTGCAGGTCAACAATCGCAGGGGTTTGCGCTTCCAGCTCTTCAAGATCCTGGTCGACTTTGCCGCGGAGTAAAGCACCACGAGCAGCTGCTTGCAGCATCTCGACAATACCAGAAGACTCCTTAGTCTCTTGGTACTGCGCAACATGGCTCTTGCGGGCCAAAAAGCCCCTGGAAATCGCTTGGATCTCCCGGATGGGCCCTCTACATTTCGCAAGCTGAGCAGTCAAGTCTCGTACCTGGTTTCGAGCCTTGTTGGCCCTGATCATGCTTTGCAACTCCAAAACATCAGGCTCAAGCGCTTCCAAGATCTGGTCGCGTCGATCTAATCTCCTTCGAACCAAGAACCCACGTGCTGAACTCTGCAGTTGAAGAGCAAAGCGCTTCATCTGTAGTCGATAATCCATGATTTGTCGGGTAAAGTCTCCTCGAATTCGAGATTGTAAGTCGATTATCCAGTCCTCCTCATCCCAAAGGTTCTGCATTATGTCGCCAAGCTTGACACGGAGGAGAGCACCCCGGATTTGTGCCTGCATATCGACGATGGAGTCCTCGTTTTCTCTCAACTCTCTCTCAATTCTTTCCTCCTCGGTCTCCTCGGGCTCGGGCTCGGGTTCAGGAACACCAAAATCGGCACTCATATTTCCGAAACTAGGCATAGTCACACCGAGTTTATCGAGACCCTTTTGCATAGCTTCCAGTTCATGATGCTCGAATTCGAGCTGACCGACGAGGTTGCCTATCCGGAAATCGACTATTCCCTTCCGGAATAGAAGCCAACTCAGAGCATGAATGCAATAGATGACTTTGGGAATGTTCTTTTTCTCGTATAGATCGATCAGTTCGAAGCGGAACAAGTCTGGCAGTTCCACCTCATCAAGGTATCGAAAGAATATGGCAATGTTGTCCGAATGTCGATACTGAAGTCTGGGGTGTTGGAAGATTCGATAACGTCTATCAGGGTTGAGAGCTTCAACTACTTCTGCGAGCGTGACACCATCACGGAGGGCTTCCTCCAGCTCAACGATGGGAGGAATGGACTTGCGAATGACATCTTCTATCCATTCCTTGGCCTCGCCAATATGGCAAAGGTATTCGTAGGCTTGAAGAAACTGGCGCTGTTTGTCCATCCAGTTGCGCCCTTCCCAGCCGTAGCCAGCAGTCTTCTGACTTTGCCCGCCATTGCTTGCGCCAGCTCGTTGCAATCTTCGTCGACCGCGTAAGCCAACGACCTCTTGGGCCGGTGAAGTGATTGCAAAGTCCTCTGGGGAGTCAGACGATACAAGACGCGAAAGTGTCCTTAACTGACTTGTAGAGGACTTGCCCAGTCCTTCTATCTCATCCCGAGCAATGTGCGTACTATGACTATGCACATGATGAGGTGATGAAGGAGAGTGGGCGGTCTCTTCGGGAAGAAACGAGTCGGATCGAGTGAGAAGCATGGAATTTGGTCGCATCGGTAGCGGGCGAGAAGGCGATGATGTTTTTACTGGGGAGGTCTTGATTGGTGAAGTTGACGTTTTTGTTGGCGATGACTGGCCATCCATATGGGACATTGACAGCCTACCAATATCGACGCTCTTACCGCGATCATGGCGAGGGCTCGCACGAGGCGGTGTCCCGGGAGGTGTAGCTGCAGGAGCCTGTGGAAGTGGACGGAGGGAATGTCGAGCCGAGCTGTAGATATTTTCTGGGCCCTTCTTTGAGGTCATGTTTTCCCCAGCTTCGAAGGTCTTTGCTCTCGCTCTGACATCGCTCTGAGCTCGCTTGTGGCCATGCACTGTAGCGCCGTAACCAGCTGAACTAGAGGCGGAGGTATACTGGCTGCTGAGGCTGTGGTCTGAGGCGTGTGAGTAGCCTGACGAAGCGGAGGATGATGTTGTCGAAGGGAAACGGTTGAGGAGAGAAGGCGAGATGTTAGAGTTGGAGGCGAAGTCGATTGTGCGTGACTGTCGGAGAGGGCGCAGATGTTGATGAGGTTGCGGTTGCGATTGCGCTTGGCTTGGAGATTGGTACTGAGATTGGAAATAATGCGTACGGGAAGACATTGTTCAACTCTTGAAGGGGAGTCGCCGGCCAAGCCCGCGAGCTCTTGTCTCTGCTCAGGAACGTAGTAAATTCACCTGTAGGTAGTCGGCAATATTAACGCATTATTCCAGCGTTGCTCGGCTTCGTCAGAGTGAGGAATGCGTAACAAGGCGTAGCAGTGCTCGGAGTCTTGTCAGAGTCAAGACAATGTTGCAGTGCAAGAGGAAGAATGAGAAAATGGAAATAAACACCAAAGTCAATGCAAGGCGTTGTAGGATCAAAGAACAAGATAGCTAGTGCCAATACAAAACACAACACAAGCGCAAATGCCGTCACTTGTGATAATAAGACGAGTTTATGCCCAAGAAAATGAGCCTATACCTACCTACCTACCACTAAGCTAGGTACCGAGCCGATGGCGGGGCGTTGGATTTGCCATAGTAAACAAAACATCGGGCAACCGCCTAGCAACGGCGCATGTGCCTAGTCCCGATTGGTGATGCGCGGCTGAGGATCCGCTTTTATGTCTCCCTCGTCCTTGTAAAGTCTCTCATTTGTTCGATATTGTTGGTTTTTATGCAAACCAGAAGAACTTTCTATGCGCAGTGAAGTGTTCTCCTCTCTACCTTGCGGTCTCTTTATTTGAATATGTGTAGGAGAGGCTCTGGAAACGAAATTGAGGAATATGTTGTTTGTTTACCCTGTACTCGTCTGGTGAGGTAAGGTTAACAGTGACCCTCCCTGCATTGCAGATCTGGTGAAACAGCAGATTTTTGCAATCAAAACATTACACTGTGGAGGCTTTACGATTTTAAAGAAGTTTATCACAGACTAGTAGTGATCCAGGCGCCAGGTCAGATCAGAGTGTGGAGCGTGTAACACAAACTCAGAGATCTAGCCCCATATGGGATCATGGTTATGAGTATTGGGTACTATCATATCTCATGAAGCATCATGGAAAAAAGCAAAGTTCAAGCTTTTTCTAATGAAACCATCACATATAGTAATCTCAAGCCGTAATAAGATCTCTCTATTCAAGACGAGTGAGGACCCGAACCCCAGCGAACTCTGAAGACTGGGTCATAGCGAAAATCATACATAGTACATAGTAGTAGATCACAGACGGGTTGCAATGTCAAAAGTAACACATAACATCGAAGAGACAAAACTGGCAATAGGTTCCATCGCTCACTGTAACTACTGTACTGCCAAAATAGGCCTGGGACTTGGTGTCTTGTTACTGTACAGCTATTGTTAGCTTCCATCTTCTTTCTGAAGATGGCACCACTTTAGAGAAGAAACTCCAAATCGAGCAAACAAACATCGGAGCCACATGCCAGCGTCTCGTGTTATCAGTGGTGAGCTGGCAGCTGGCCAGCACGTCGTGCATGCAAAAATGTTAACTTCTTTGCTTCTGTACCACAGCAGCCTGGAAGCCTTCCATTTGATACGCTGTGAACGTGGGGCTAAATGAGGTCATTAGCAATTGGCCCGAGCTGCGAAACCCCGTCGGGTCAGAATCATTTGAGTCTTCGAAGCTTCAACCCTTGTCAATCGACTTTGCCTTTTTTTAACTTTTGTCCATCGTGAACCGCGACAATTGGAATCGATTGCTCTTGTCCGTCTATATCTCTGTTTTCCATCAGACCAGTCGTGTAAGGGCATTGGTTCCTTAGAAGCCGTAATGGCGTCAAAGCAACGTCCATCTGTCCTGGTACTTACCTTGCCATCATGTCTGCGCGTCAATGAACAATGCTAACACCATCAAGGTCACGGACGCGAGACAGAGACCTCAAAGAAGGGCTATTCAGCGACAAGATACTAGTTCAGGCGCTCCCGGTTCTCAGGCACCCATGCGATTCATGACCGTCGACAATGTTCTTCAGTACAACTCCCAGATCCCATCAGGCCAGCCACGCGGCCCTCCAACACCCCTTCCTCCAGGACGACATACAGGCCCTACCGGCGGTGTTCTTAATCGCCGCGTCTCTTCAGGCGGTCTTCCAATTGCTCAATCTCGTACCGGTCAGCCAATGCCTTCAAGAACGACAAAGATAAGCGAAAAGCTAGTCCTTCTTCCGGAAACGGATGATCATGGCGATGACGTCGACGAGGAAATCGAGAGCGAGTCGGTGCTCGCGCGCCGTGTACACGACGATGAGGATCGCCCTCTGAAGGATGAAGAGCTGGATGTGCTCAAGAAACGGGGTGGTATTCGCGGCAAGAGTTTCGCCGAGAGGTTATCCAAGATGCAAAGAACAGACAAGGTCAGCAGATTGACGGCCTACTGCACTGCGCAAGCCTACAAGATCAAGCCGACTGCCGAGTTCTTGCGCAAGAAGCACGAGGCTAAAACAAAGATTTATGATGACTGTTTATACGTCATCTATGCTCTCCCATTACTTAACGGCACTGATGGTTATCGAGTGCGAAGTCGACCTATTCTCAAAACTCCTGGAACCGGAAAGACGGTTCTCGACCTGGAAATTGAGCGCAGTGAACAACGGGATCATCACGAGGGATATTTCGAAGACGATGCGTACGAGCATCCCAGCCCCGAACGTGGCCACGAGATGCCTTCTCACTTCACCGAACGCCCATCAACCCCCGAGCGCAGCAACCCCTTCCGCCACGACGATGACGTCTCCTCAATGAACCGACTTGCTCCTGATGCCAAGAACTTTGCAGAGATGTTCGTCTATTCTTACGGCGTCGTTGTCTTCTGGAACTTTACCGAACACCAAGAGAAGGATATCCTTGCTGATCTGACCTTCGCCGATGCCGATGCTGAAGAAAACGGCGCTACCAGCCTTCTTACTCGACCTCTTGACCAGGACGACTATGAGACTGAGGAGTTTCACTTCGAGTACAGCGCTGATATCAAGCGTCCGCGCATCTTTAACGACATGATCACTCTATTGCCGCGGTCTGACCACATGATCAAACTCACCATCAGTCACGCTATCGCACAGAGTACACGCTTGTGTTTCTTTGAAGAGCGCATGAGTGAGACTATGCTGAGTGCTCAGCATGTACCCAAGACGCTGGCCCTAACAGGAGAGCTCAACATGACTCGCACTGAAATCGTGCGCATGCTTGGTAAACTCTTCAAGAGCCGTGTTGATATCAATCTTTGTAAGCCGACATTTTCCACTTATGACAATTTCAAAACTAATTCCTTCGCAGCATCCAACATTCTCGATGTCCCCAACTTCTTCTGGGATTCTGAACCAACTCTACATCCCCTATACGCCGCCATCCGTGAATATTTAGAGATCGACCCACGCATCAAGGTTCTCAACGAACGCTGCCGTGTCTTCCTTGATTTAGCTGAGATACTCTCCGACTCAGTTGCCGACGCGAAGATGAGCTACATCACATGGATCATCATCGTCCTCATCATCGTAAGTATCATGGTCACCGTGACAGAAGTGGCCATCCGTTTCGGCATGCTCAGCAAAGCCAAGGGCCCCGGTATAGATCCGGCTATTGCTGTTCCTGCTCTGGGCGACGGTTTATTAGGCCATGAGCACGTTGCGCTACCACCGAGCGATCTTGAGATACTGGCAGAGACGCTGGGATTGCAATCTAATGCTTCGTTCGATGACGTCAAGCAGGGCATCTGGGCTCTTAAGAAGAGTCTGCCAGGTGCCTCCATCGTTCATACTTCATCATACGAGGATATGTGATATCGACACTTCCTATCTTCTCGTCCATTTACATAGCACGGCGTTGAATGGCTCATCGTTTCGGAGGTTTTATTGAAATTACTGGCAAGACCACCAATATTGACTTTGGTTGATATCAATTGTAAGACTGGACATCCATCCAACTAGGCTCGCAGCCATATCTAGCTTGGGAGTTCATCAGGAATGAAAAGGTTTTGATTTACGTTACCAGTTGTAATACACATGCCAAAGACAGACAAAGCAACGCAGACATTATTGTAGAGTATCTATTCGTACTCTGAAAATGCAAACCCTATTCAAGAAAATTGAACAAACAACAAAGGTTGTATAGAAAAGGCCGCAAGGTTTCTGGACCTGCATACCTCCGAAAAAACCATAGCCCATGATCATGATAGTAATAACATCCCACAATCTCCAATCTCCCTCCCCAATCCTGCTTCGTGGTGGGCGAGTCCGTGGGGAGCCGCCGGATATCAAGTACAATAGAATTTTACCAGATGTCGATCCATGCTACGTGCCCAGCAGAGATACCAAGAAGCGAAGAAAAAAAGACGCCGAAAAAAGAAGCAGTTCGCCTTTGCCCCGTCTTCACTCACCCGATCGTCTATAAAAAGGTCATGTATTAAAAACGAGAACCTTGGTTCTCAATAGCGCACCAAATTTACCGGGACTGCTGCTCGACGGGCTTGTAGGCTGCGGCGGCAGCCTGTTGGCTCTTGCGGGCCTTGTTGTCGAGTTCGGCCTTGCTGTAGATGGCAGCACCAAGCATGGTCACGGCCATGCCAGCACCGTTAAGCAGGTCGACGGACACATCGAAGAGGAAGATACCGAGGGCAACAGTCAAGCACTGCTTGAGGTTGCCGCAGACAGTCATGGTAAGAGCACCAGCAAGCTTGTTGGTGTTGAAAGACGAGATGTTGAGGAGAAGAGCGAGGAAACCGTTGCCGAATAGCGAGGCGAAAGCGGGAGGAAGAGAAACGTCTCCAGAGGTGATGAGCTTGTGGAAGCCACTGACTTCACCAGTAGCAGTGGCGCAAGCCAGAGCCTGGAGAGCAGCGAGAGGAGACATGCGGAGGAGGAACTCAATCGGGGGAAGGGCGAGAGAGCCAGTCATGAATCGGTTGGTCACAACAGTCTAGAAATTAGTCAGTAATAAGCACAAACCATATCTGAATAGGACGCACCTTGAGAGCAGCAAGAACAACACCAAGAATGGTGAGGAGGAAACCAGCATCAGTGAAGCTCATCTCACCCAGAGTGGTCATGGCAGCGCCAATAATAAGAGGCAGGAGAGACAGGTATGTCATGGTGCTGTAGGTGCGGCCGTAGTAGATGCGGTAGATGAGAATGGTGAAGATCGGGCACAGCATGCGCATGGTCTGGTAGAAGGGAACGGAGACCATGGCCAGAGACAGGTTGGAGACAGCGATATTGGCAGTGAAGAGAGCACTGAAAGCGACGAGGGCGAGGTTCTCACGGCGACCCAGTCGTGAGAGCTTGAAGTAACCCATTTGCATCATGACATAGGTACCGGCACTGGCGAAAGAGGCGTGGAGAAAAGTCAAGAGCCATGGGAAGTGGAACTAAAGGAAGCGCATGTTAGCGTGTGCACTTGAGGAGAGACATAGTCGAGTCAAGTCGGTGACTTACCATTCCCAGAACAAGCTTGTTATACAAAGTCAGAAGCAGAGAGAAGAAGAAGTAGGTGCCGAGCCATGCGAACTTGACGGTACTGGGAATAGAGTACTCGTGCTCAAGGTTATTGTTCTTGGGAGGCTCAGCTCGACCGGCGTCGCTCTCGACGTCGAGCTCGCCCTTGATATCACGCTCTCTCTCCTCGGCGGAGAGGAGGGGCATAGGCTCCTCGTTATGAGGACGGGAGGACATGGTGATGATGCGCCGGAGTTTCGCGGGGATGCGACCGTTGGTGGGCTGAGAAGGCGAGAGGTACCGTGGATGTTATCGTAGGGTCTCGAGCATAACCCAGAGTCGAGTCAATCAGTAGCGATGAACCGACTATCAAATCCGCAAGCGCAGTCTATTACCGACGAATGCAAATGCAAATGAAGGTTTGGCCGAACGAGTCGTTGGGTTGTAGTTGTAGAGTGGAAACGTAGCACGGAGATAGAGGGAAGCGAAGAAAATACAGGGGCCAAGCCAAGTGAGAAGGGGGCGGAGGCGCGCAATATGTATAGAAGCGAGCGATTGGACCCCGACAGGGAGAATGGAGATGAAGATGGAGACGAGCAAAACAAGGCGCAGGCCAATCCCCGGTAAGGAAATGCACAAGAAAGAAGACGAGGAAGAAGAGTTGGGAAATCGTTATTTTTTTTCGAGGGGTTCGAAAAGGAGGGAAAAGAGGGTTAAAAGGCGACAGACGGGTGAGAAAAGAAAAGGTTGAGCGGCAGAACCTAACTTAAGAAAAGGGAGGAAGGTTTTAGGAGACAAGCCAAAAGAGGATCTCAGGCTTACTGTACTTGTGGCGTCTGTACCTATCAATATCTACGGGGATGTTCGGAGGCTTCAGTGATATAATGGCGGGGCTTCCCAAAGAACGAAGTTGGTGGGGACACTATTGAATCGGATGCGCCGCCTAGAGCTGGAGGTACACTGCATCAAAGTACTGGACCTGTCTGTGGCGGCTGTGTCAAGATTTACCTTAGTGAACAACTGTCAGCATTGGCGGAACAGCCAGGCCAGGTTATCCAGCCTTCCATTCTGGAGTGGGCTTGTTTTTTTTTTTGCATCCATGTTGGATTTTGGAATCCTACAGTGGGAAATTAAGTTGATCACTATTAATTGATAGTGCACTTAATCATGGCTGTTGAAGCATACCTAAGAGGTACCTTAGCTACTAAAGTTAGACTAATTGGACAAACTCTCTCTAATACAACTAACTGTTGAAGATTAGTCTCGATGTTCCCTTTCTTTGACAACCAACGGAAACTCAATTCAATCAACGATACCAACGTTAAGCTTAAGTCTCCAACAGGGGCTACGCCGCACAATGACCTAGGAATTTGAATGAATCAGTTCATCCTCCTCGAGATCCATTGGAGCGGTCCTTTGATCCCGCACAGGGGTACAAAAGACCGACGGTACTGACTGTGCTTTGATCAAAAAGGGGGCGGGGCATGCCAGTTCACACTGCACTAGGAGTAAAACATCAAGGACCAATCACAGCATCTCGTGTTGACAGTTCTAGCAAGTCACTGGATTGGGTAAGATAGGACAGACAATCTAGGCTCAATAATAGAGGCGTTAAGGTAAGGAAGGGATCATGCTCTCATGAGTTGCTACTTGATACACTCGAGCTGAGCAAGCAAGTCGAGATTTCTCTGGGCCATCAACCATGAAACTTTACTTATGTAAATATCTATCACATGTGGGTTCAAAACCTCCCGTATCAAGTATTTTGTATATATGTATGGAAAATTCTTGACACCCGCCTAATAGCACGGATCTCATGTGGACTCAACCCAATCTCTACAAGTATCACAAGCGAGCAAGGCACGTCATTCTCTAGTTAAAATTGATTTCATACCCGCACATGTACGTGTTGAGCCGCGTTGTCGTGAAACGAGCCAAGAACCAGCAGCTAATCTATCAAGGACACGCAACCTCGGGTTACGTAGGCCAAGAGAGAGAAGTATACAGTTAAGGTCCGGTATATCAATAATTCTTTTTTTGTTTTTTTGTATAATTCGGCACTTACCATCTATCTCTGACGATATCGAGACTGTGCCTGTTTAGTTGGTGAGACTGATCCCAGGCTGGAGACAAAATACGATTACCATAGAGCAATACGAACAACCCTTGCAGCACCACCAACGTCAGACTCATGTTCAATAAGGATCACCTTATTGAATAAAGAGTAAATGTTATTAAGGTCCTGTCACGAGATCACTTGCAGTTTCATAAAAAGGAGGCAGAAGGCCGTTGACTCTGCACTACCCAAAGCCGTTATTTCCAAGGCTGGTGCGTCGCCTCAAACTCAGACGCCGTTAACACGCTTGAATAGCCTGGGCAGTCCTTGTGATAGGCACTCCTATCCAGTTTTCATATAGTGAGCTCCATTTACCCACGGATCAAAATAGTACACCGGACTCCTGTATCAGAATTCCAGCGAAACGACTCCTGAGATTTCGTTAGTTTTGGCACAGTTTCCTGACAACTTTATTTGTTGGTCACATTTAGGTGATTCAGTCTGTCAATGCAAGGATCTCTTTCCGTCTCGGCCCCAGAAAGTGATGTTGCCCTTACACAAGTCCCTGCTTATGCGACTAGATTCCTTCTGGCTTGGGGTCTTTTGGTCGCAAAATGCCGCCTTATGGGGAGGGATGCTTGAGGCAAGGGTATCAACTGACAGACGGGCAATGTAACGATACTTGAAGCTAGAGAGGATTTCGATCTTGGTGCATCAGAGTAAGAACAATTTCGTTTATGCCCATCGCCTATTTATGCGGATGAATACTGCACTCGAAGTCCCCATTTGTCTTCTGCCGCCTGTCTTGCGCTACGTTGGTTTGTCTTTCCACAATCGTGTATTCGCATTCCATCGACTTTAAGCCGTTGGCTCTATTGAGGGGAGGCTTACACAGTGGGTCCCGTCAACTTTCGAGTTTGCGTAGAGCTAACCCCGTCACGGAGAATAGATGTTGCTGTACATCCCAAGGGCAAACTCTCAGGTTTCAGATGTTAGTCGTATAATGACTAGAATCTCATAAATTCCCAATACCGGGTTGGAAGGCTTCATCAGGTGTGTTTAGACACATCTCAGCTCACATACAAAACGTTCATGGCATCTCCGGGACGTGCAAACATACGACCAACACCCGACAACAAAGGGAATAGCCTGCGTATCGTGTTACTTTGACATTCAAAGGGCCGATATAGGAGTCTCGTAACTTTCTTAAGAAGATTGGCCACCGAATACTATGTTATGATGAAAGGCAAAAAATCATGTCCACATGCTGTTATTTCTTTTCGCGGATATCGTTGATATACAAGTTCAAAACGATGCATGATATATCTTCCACGCATCATGACTCCGTCGCTTAACAAAACAAAAGTTCTTACGCTTCCGTCTCAAGATTCGCCAAAGGCACATACCCTTCCTCTTTCTTAGCTCTTCTCGTGCCTAGCATCTCCCGCACCCAACCAACGATGCCTCTTCCACTCCTCCAGCGCAGACCGCCACGTTGCTCCGCAGCAACTTCGTCCATCCATCGGGGGCGCTTCCAGAACTTAAGGAGAAGACTGCTCACAACAACACTCACACTACTGCACGCCATGGCGAAGCCGGCCATCATTGGATGCATGTGGAAGCCAATGGGGAGGAAGAAGCCCATGGCAATCGGCAGGCCGATAACGTTGTACATGCATGCCCAGGCCAGGTTCAGCTTAATGCGGCGGAAGATATATCGGGTGAGATCCAGTGCTGCGGGAATGTCCATAAGATCTGTTGGGCGCATGAGCACCAGGTCGGCGGCTTCCATGGCAACATCTGTACCGCTGGCCATGGCGATACCGATATCAGCTGTTGCAAGTGCGGGTGAGTCATTGATGCCGTCACCAACCATGGCAACGACCTCGCCTTGTTCTTGAATCTGCTTGACAATAGCCTGCTTCTGGTCGGGGCTCACGCCGGCATAGACATTCTCAGGAGGAATACCTACAGCCGCGGCAACACCAAGGGCAGTAGATCGCTGATCACCAGTGACAATGGCTGTCTTGACGCCCATCTTGTGGAGAACAGAGATAGCTGCTGCTGCACCCTCCTTGATAGAATCGGCTAAGGAGAGCTGGCCGCTGTACTTGCCATTGATGGCCACGAAGATATGGGTAGTACCGGTAGCGGGTCCCTTGCCAGATGTCTCACTCGGACCAGAGTCAAACTGCTCAGATGCTTCAATAACATTCTCGGGAACATCGATACCATTTTCCTGGAGGAAAGCAGCGTTACCGATCAGCACCCGATAACGATTGCGGTCAACAGCTGATGCAGGCTCAACCAGTGCATTAATACCCTTGCCAACGGTGACCTTGAACTCGCCGACACTTCCTTCAATGACGCCGTCGGCCTCAATGCCAAGCTCTTGGCGAGCTCCCCGGAGAATAGCCTTGCCAACAGGGTGTTCACTGCCCATCTCAGCAAGAGCAACAATAGCCCACCACAGTCGACGTCTCCGTTCATTGTCGTGCCAAACAGATTCAAGGACCGACTCGACAACACTCATCTTACCATAAGTGATGGTACCGGTCTTGTCAAGAACAATCTGCGTAACCTTGGTAGTCCTCTCGAGAGCAGCACCACCCTTGATGAGAATACCGTTCTCAGCACCAACACCAGTACCAACCATCACGGCAGTAGGTGTGGCAAGGCCGAGGGCGCAGGGGCATGCAAAAACGATGACGGATATGCAAAGCTTAACGCAAACCATGATCTTACCGCCGCTGGAGTCCTGCAAGAAGATCTTGGGTGGGTTTGGAAGCACATGGCTGAGAACCATCCAGCAGAGGAACGTACCCAAGCCAAGAACAAGAATCATGGGAACAAAGTAACCAGCAAGAGTATCGGCGAGCCGCTGGATAGGAGCACGAGTAGTCTGCGCGTCTTGAACCAGCTTGACAATTTGACTGAGCTGAGTATCACGACCGGCACGGGTGACTCGGAAGTCAACTCGGCCATCGCCATTGACCGTACCGCCGATGACGTTATCACCGACCCGCTTCTGAACGGGCATCGCCTCGCCTGTCACCATACTCTCATCTACGAAGGTCTCTCCTCGGACGAGGACACCATCAGCGGGGAGTTTATCACCAGGCCGCAGGATGACAATATCACCAAGCTGCAAAAGCTCGGTAGGAACATGCCTCTCCTCCTGGGCCGAACCGCCAAGCCCTGGAGTCTTGGGAGTCTTGGGGGTAGATGGGTTTTTTTCCCAAGCCTCCGCAGCCTTCTCCGCAGCAATTGGGTCCACGTAGATTGTAGCCATGGAGGGCGCCAGCGACATAAGACGAGAAAGAGCCTTGGAGGTCTGGCCCTTTGCGCTATTCTCAAGGTAACGGCCGAAAGTAATGAATGTGATGAGCATAGTGCTGGTGTCGAAAATGGTGCTTGGCCTGGAATGAGGAGGTACCAATAGTGAAACCGTCATTGTGAGGATGCTAAAGAAGAAAGCACAGGATGTTCCAAGGATAACAAGAACATCCATCGTCGGAGAGCCATGCTTGAGCGACTTCCATGCCGAAACGTAAAATCGCTTTCCAATACCGAATTGAACCGGTATCGTAAGAACCAAGCAGATAATATCGCCAAGGAACAAACCGGGAACCAGCTCCAAGCTGCCGAAATCAAGAGCTGGTACACACATGGGCAGGATCATGCCCAAAATGAAGACAGGGATGGCGAACGCCAATGATGTTCGGAAGGCCGTCCGCCACTCATTAATCTCTCTTGTTTTGGCAAGCGACTCGAGTTGCGCATTGTTGTCCTGGTTGTCGGAAACAATCGCATTGTATCCCAGAGCCTCGACAGCTTCGACGATAGCGCGCAGACCAATAACAGCAGATTGATGAGTAACAGTGAGACGTGATGAAGCAAGGCTTACCGAAACTGAATCAACGCCGTGGATGGCCACCAACGCAGCCTCAAAAGCTTCTGCTGCAGCCGCATCGGGAATGCCATAGACTTTGAACTGTGCCGTAGACGATGACCCGCTCTGGTGATCATTGGTTGGTTGTGTAGAAAGAACTTGCGCATCAAAGCCTCGATCGTCGATTATTTCCGCTATTTGCTGTGGCAAGAGCTTGGTCACATCGTGTGTGATAACGGCTCGCTCCGCGAGCAGACTGATATTGAACTTGACGACGCCGTCTATGCCTTTGAATCCACCCTCGACAGCCGATGTGCAAGCGCCGCATGTCATGCCTTCAATAGCAACTGTTGTGATGGCGATGTTGTTGTCGTTTCCAGAGTTCAGCCCAGGCTTGCCAGTTTCCACTTTGCCAGAATCGACAATTGTAGCATCAAAGCCGCGGTCTTCAATGATCTCGGCAATTTGTTCGGCTGTGAGAAGATCGGGATCGTGTTCAATAACGGCTCTTTCGGAGAGTAATGAGATGCTAAAGTTCTTGACGCCGGGGACATCTTTAAAGCCGCCCTCAACAGCAGAGGTGCAAGCTCCGCAGGTCATGCCCTCGATGGCGACGGTAGTCGTAATAAAGTCGTTGTCGTCGTCGTTGTGTATAAATCGCTTGACAACAGGGCTGGGTAGGTCGGTGCTGAGAACCTCAGCGTCGAAGCCTCGATCCTCGATGATTTCTTTAATTTCGTCGGCGGAGATAACTTGAGGGTTGTGCATGATGACTGCGCGCTCCATAACTAGACTGACTGAGACGTTTCCGACACCATCGACACCCTTGAAGCCAGCTTCAACCGCAGAAGTGCATGCGCCGCATCTGTAGAGGAGCAAACGTTAGTGATATATCCTTGATTATGTCCCAGAACTTGGAACACCAAGGCCGTAGAAGCCGATCGAAGCTCCATAACTGGGTCCCGGGATGCCCGGGAGAAGTTGAAGGTAGAATATAGCAGCGATCAAACTCACGTCATGCCGTCCACGCGAAGGGTCGTTGTAGCAAGATGTGCGCCGGCGCCGGGGCTTCTCGGAACGGAGAGCGCGACATCATTGATGTCCTTTGCAGGGACTTGAATGTAGGAGGGAGCCATCGCGACGGCTTATGGCTCGTGAGCCTCGTCTCGAGGATCGTGGATATGTTGCGATCCAGAAGCCAAGAGATTTGGTGTTGGGGATTGTATCTGTAAGATGGCGGCGGAGAGCGGGATGAACGGCACCCTTGGTCTTAGTCTCGCGGTTAGACTGGTCTGGTGGTTGGTTGCTAATAATGGAATGGATGGAATGAACGGGTTCTAGTTCGATCGTCCAGCCACAGTCATCTCGATTTCGTATAGATTTCGACTAAGATAATAAATCGAGCAGCAGCTCGGCAGAAAGAAGAATAAAGAGAGAGATAAAGAACAGTTGTAACAATCGACCAACAAGGAAATCGGAGGCTGAGACGTAGATATGCCTGTACTGGAAGGATACAGCTGATGCTGGTTGATAATCACTAAAGACGCCAGCCACTAAGACCACGAAGACCGGCTTCTAATGAATGTCTGACGGCTATTCTTGGCGTTAGTCAGACGAAGAAGAACAAAAATGAATGACCACTTGGGTACGTGAAGAAGAGAAGACACCAGTGCCAAAACAAAAGAACATGACATGGGCAAGATTCCACAGGATGGCGTCTCGGCGTTTTATCTATCTACTGGGTTTCCAGGATTCAGGGGAAACAACTCACTCGCTGATATTAGCAAGGGAAACACCAACAAAACAGTACCAGTCGAGGCGAGGCGAGAGACCAAAAACCATCACATCCGCTGAGTCTTGGCTCAGCGGCTGTTACGGTCAAGTTCCAGTTTGGGGTCGGTTTCCGCAAATATCCAAGTCGGTTTGACACCTCTAGTTGGTGGATTTAATACAAAGATGTGACTGCTGGAGCAGCAGAATTCTTGCTTGCAGGGATGTTTCACTAGAGACTCAGAATTTCCCAACCCGGGGCCCAGGGTCTTCTCTAAACAATGGAGATGAATAGGGAGTTTGGGGCCGAAAAAAGCTGAAACCTGAGACAAGAGGCTCCGCTCTTGAAGAAACCTGGTTCAATTGACCACAGAAAGTCACTGTTAAATGATTGTGTGAATGGATGGACATGAAAGAGTGCGCAGTGAGCGATATCAGTGTGATACAACCATCCATAGCCACAAGGCGAAGGCCGCTTATGTTTATACAGTACGGAGTACCTGGTTTCTATTCTTACCTTGGTTATTGTTCCTTTTTTTTTTCATCTCACACGGTCACAGGGTGGCTCATTGTGCAATAGCTCCCTTTCAGGCTTTCAGCTGGCCCTTTGTTATGGCGCCATCTCTTTTCCTGAAAGATGCAAGTGTCGATCTTTGAAGATGCATCCATTCACCCAACACCTACTGTCCAACCAGCTTTCGTCCTCAAAGAGTTATTGAAACTAGGTGTCCCCGGTCGCTTTTTGGGGAAGACTTGAAACTGTCTGAGGACGGGATCCTAGCCAATATTCAATTTCTTGCCGTTGCCGATCGCCAACTCTGCCGTGAACTTCTTGTTAAGTCTTTCTAATCATCATGTGCCACTAAATGGCTATGCTTTAAGACGCAATAGCAGCCAAATGTGAGGTCTTAAAGACGGATCTTCAACGTTCCGATGATGGTGAAGATGTGTGGCGGGTGAGGCTGGCTACATATGCAGTCAGCATACCTCAGCAGTACGAAGACTCAACTTGTCAGCGTGACTTATTCATAAACTTAGAAATCTTGCCGATAAGCCATGTACCGTTCGTTACCAGATTCATCATCAATGGATAAGCTGGTACAGTAGAATTTGATGCTATGTATGTGGCTTCTGTTGGTCCACTTGCCAGTGAATATAATTAGAGGTCTGGTGTCGGCGCAGACAAGGTCCTTGTGTAAGCTGCACAGCTATGGGTATTTTGAGACATATTGAAGTTATTGGAAGAGATACTTCGTATTTGACAGATGGATGGAGGGATTGTTAGGGTCGAGATCCTATTGCTTTAAGATAATGCTTTCCTTTTGTGGTTAACTCTGTATTGTAATCCAGATCTTGCTGCACCACCATCATAAGGCCTTGTACATTAATCACAACTAGTATCTCGATTGTAGCTTCTGGTATGTGGTCAGTACTCTACCTACTACCTCCTTGTATATTAAATGTCTGAAGAAACATGAAATAGTCCGTGATCTTTAATTAAATAAGCAACTGTTGTTACTGAATATGAAGAGACGTCTACAATACACATATATAGTCGACTTATAAGGATCTTATATGTACCGTTCCCGGTGCATGTAGGGAATCCCGTTAATTGTATTTATGTTGGTCAGCGTCAAATTTTAACCAAATCCACGTCAAAGCTGTCGTGTTTGCAATCACTGTGCGTATTGATAAAGGTCTTTTAGGGTAATGAATCTTTTGATCTAAAGTTGGTATAAAGCCAAACATGGAATGGACAAACAACAAAAAGACATAAGCAATGGGGTATATATTTAAATGAGAGAGATTCAGCTATATCCATAAGAGAGTGCACAATCAGTTGAATAATGAAACGCAGTAACTATTGATATATTCGATCTGTGAGGTATCAAATCAAACATCATAAGAGCATTGTAGGGTAAGCGAATTTGTATTTTAATGCACAAAGACCCCACGCTGAAACTGACCTTCCCAGAGTGGGGTCAGGCCCCGCGCCGCCAGGCTGCCTAGCTGTTCCAGCCTCATCTCGAACTAAGCTCCAATACCCCGTCTTGAACTTCATTTACGATATCACCTGCACAGCTTGCGACCATCAATACCGGAATTTTCCCGAGATTAAGCTCATACGGAAGGGTATAATAGAGCTTGGGATAACGCAGACATTTATACAACCACTTCTGGCATCTTCACACCTCATCGTGACGTATTTAGCTTGGTATATCAGTCAACTATCCGCCGAGGCTGTAGCCTCAACCACAACAAATCATGGAACAGACAAAGGCTCTCAACGCGCTTGAGGTATGTCTGACTTGACGGAAATTTACCCAGGAAAACTGACCATGATTATTAGCCCTTCCTCGCTCTCTCCAAATCGGCTACCTCTCCCCGCGCTGCTGCCGACCTCGCCACCAGAGCTACATCAGCACCAAGCACATTCCTCTTCAGCGACCTCCTCCAAACACCAGCCATTCAGAATCTCGCAGATTCCGAGTTCGCTTCACACCTCGAACTTCTTAAGATCTTCTCCTACGGCACATACTCTTCATACAGAAGTACACAGGGCCTACCAGCACTCGCTGACGCCCAGGCAACCAAGCTACGCCAGCTTTCGCTTCTCTCACTGGCCCGCGATCGACAGAACCTATCATATGCTGCTCTACAGGATGCACTCGACCTACCCGGGGCACGAGAGGTCGAAAACTTGGTGATTTCTGCTGTCTATGCTGGCCTGCTTCATGCCACGCTTGACCCAGCTCGTGCTGTGGTACAGGTCTCCAGCGTTTCCCCTCTACGTGATCTGGCTCCCGGAGCGATACCTGATATGGCCGCCTCCCTTAAGACATGGGCTGATCGCTGCACCACCACCCTTGACGCCCTTGAGCAACAGATTAAGGATATCCGAGCAACAGCCGCAGCTCGACAACGAGAACAACGCACAGCTGACGAGAAGCTACAGCAAATGATGAGCGAACAACAAGAAGGCGGTGGACAACGCAAGTACGACTTGCCAAACATGAGCCGGGATATGAGAAGGGGCTACAACAAGCGGTCCGTTATGGACGTGGGTAACTTGGTGGACAATGACAGCATGGACGTGGATGAGGTCGAAGAGGAGAAGAAGCGGGCAAACAAGCGCAAGCTGTGAGCGTACTACGCATCATCCTAACCCTGGAAGAATCAGGAGACAAGACTCGCAAAACATGTATCACGAAGAACCATGACATAATAGACGAAACGACGCCTTTTTATTAGCCCTAAATCCGTACAAAATACCACTCTGAGACTTGTACTAATCCTGCTGACCTGATATGGTCAGAAATAAGAAGGGAAAACGCATGGTAGAACCGATTACAGATATCGCGTTCTAGACCGGGAATAGCTAAATTACAAAGAAGAAGCCCTGATCAATAAACAGTAGATTTCCGTACGCCAACCTCCAGAAAGCAACGCCCGCTCTTAGAGACTGGGCTAGTATCGCAGCCTAATCAAGGCCCCTAATCATTACAGTCGTGAATATGGATATGATGTCCAAAGAAAACCTTGCGGAAATGGTTTCTTCAGGGTTTGAGAAATCTGAAAGGCCAGTAATGGCCGGCATTAGTGACCGCGGGTATGTGTGAAGAGAATAGTTGCTTAGAGACGCTTTCCGGGAACAAGGATGAAGAGAACACAAAGGGCAGCATCGATGAGACCAGTCACCGCGAGGACCATGATGGCACGCTTAGCGATAAGCTTGCGAACGTAGGGCTCACGGATGCGATTGAAGTTGAAGGGGGTGTACTCGCTGTAACCAACGAGGGCCATGATAGGGTCCAGCGAGTACTGGTAAGACGCAAGGAAATAAACACCGATGGTGAATGGCAGAATGAGCTGTCGGAAGTTAGCATACTTTCTTTAGTATAACTTGAACAAGAACTTACCCAGCATCTGGTTGTACGCGAGTAGTCAAGGAAAATGAGAATGAACGCAGCCCAGAAGGCGGCAAACATGGCAATAAGGCCAAGGATAAGTCGCATGATGAGAGTAGGTGGGATAAGGTTGCCGAGAGCCTTCATTCGTAGAAAGCCGGGGAAAGCATCTCGCTCCATAGCCTGGAAGACGTAGTCCTTGGCAACATCGAATACCTCGGGATCGTCACGGCCATACTCCTCGATTGCGGTAGTAACTTCTTGGGTGATAGAACCTGGAAGGGTGATTTCTCGCTCAGCGCCAGGCAAGAGGAAAGTGTAGAGAATCTTCTCCGCTGAAGCTCGAATGTCCTGCCGCGCAACGGTATGAGCGGGAGAGTTGGAATCGGTAGTGACATCATGCGAAGTGCTGAACTGAGGACTGGGTCGAACAGGCGCGGAGGTACTCTGAGGTGAGTCGTGACTTTGGTCCTCTCTAAGGAAAGCAGACATTTGCGCATCTTGGTTCTTCTCCTTCTCGGTTGCATACATGGACGGACCTGCCGCTCTAGGTTCCAAGTCGCCGATATTCTCGAGGATAGCTGAAGATCGTTTTGACGCCTCGGGGGTGCCAATAAGGACGGATCGTCGAAGTTCGCGGACATAATGCCGGCATAGTGACATGTGCTGAGCAACATCGAGCCTGGCTGTGTCAGCTCAACTCGTACCGAAATTCAATCCTGCATAAACCTACCAGAAGTCGAGGTAGTCCACTGAACGTTGCTGATCGCGCATGTAGATATAAAAGGAGAATAGGTCAACGGGAGGGAGAGTGCGACGACTCAAGACCTCAAAGAGCGTAGGTAGCCGGTTTCTCGTCATGTCGGGCTGAGGCGATGGCGATGCCATCGGGTGGACGGGTTCGTGTTCAGCCATATTGGACGATGTATTATAGTTGTATCGACGGTATGATGTCTGTTAAAATGAAGAGGCGTTTGGCGTTTCTGGCGCGCGGTGCAACTACCGGCAAGCTTTTGGAAGGGTCCGGTACGCGAAGTTCCCCTTATTACGACCGACGACAGGCCGCTGAGTCTCGTCGCAGCAACCGCAGCACTCTCCTAAGCAAAGCAGTCTCTGAAGGAGAGAAACGAGACGCTGATGTGCAAAGGATGATGAGATTTGCGGTGCTTTGAAGTCAATTGCCTAGAGGTGGAATGATGAAATCGTTATACAGCAACGGCTAAGATTGGACGCAATGCTTCGCGATAAACAGCCGCAGACCAAACGTGGACCAAACAACGCCCCTAAGCCTAATTTCGTTAAGCCTGCCTAGGCCAAAAAAAGCCAGGTGAGGATCGCCCCTGTCCCATCACGTGAGATTATAGCGGGCCATCAGGGCTGCCCTGGATTGGCTCGCTACCCCCCACCCACCGAATTTCGAGGGCTGCACTACGCACAAAGAATTTGGGAATTTGACCACCTTGAACATCAACACCTTCTCAACGACCGACCTTGAAGAGACGAGCCGCAGGTACGATAACCCCGACAACTTCTACTCCCTCTCCTCGCAGTACTCTTTCTCTTTGAGACTACGAGCACGAGCGCTTCGACTTTATCATCCTCGTCGACCGAAAGACTAACCCTCATATTTTCAGCCATGTCGTCCAAGAAGCCCTCTGGCAAGACTCAGCGCTCCGCTATCGCGGATGTCGTCGCCCGCGAGTACACCATCCACATGCACAAGCGAGTATGTTATTTCGCCAGAGAATAGCTCGAGAACTGGAGCTTGAATATATGTATTGAATACTAACGGGTTCAAAAGCTCCATGGTGTCACCTTCAAGAAGAGGGCTCCCCGTGCTATCAAGGAGATCAAGGCCTTTGCCACCAAGTCCATGGTACGACCATCCGCCCCAAAAGCCTTCTACCGAACGCGAAGCAATTGGAGACGGCAAAGTTGTCATTTTGGAATCACACATGCTAACCTGCACAATAGGGTACCTCCGATGTCCGCATCGACCCCCAGCTCAACAAGAAGGTCTGGGAGCAGGGTGTCAAGGGTGTTGACTACCGACTCCGAGTGCGAATTTCCCGACGACGAAACGACGAGGAGGGTGCCAAGGAGAAGCTGTACAGCTACGTTCAGGCTGTGAACGTCAAGGACCCCAAGGGCCTCCCCACAGTTGTTGTTGAGGAATAAATACAAAAAGTTTCTCTCTTGGGACAGGTTCTAGGGTGGCATGGCATTTGGAGTTGCATTCAGCATTCTGGCTTTTGATGCTGAATATACACAAAGGGAAAAATGTGATCAAAGCTTGAAGTCAAAACAAACGACAATCGGTGCCTCGGCGTGAAGTGGTGTCTGGTCAAGGCTTTTTTATGAGGGCGAAAATACCCAATCATTTACGTTCTGGCGTGATGATGTGGAAGTTGTGAACAGTCGATTAGAGGGTCTGCTATCGACAATGGTCTATCAGTTTCTGACCCTATCAATATCCCCTCCCATTGCTGTTTGTTTTGTCCAGCTGTAGAAATGCCATGCAATCCTGTAATCCTAACAAGTCATCAAACCAAATTCCGTACACCTGGTACTCCTGTCCCCGTATTCAAGTCAAGTATGAAAGCACCGAAATCCCAGTATGAACTAATTACTCGTCCTCGACATCCCTGTGACGTGCCAGCACCTTCTTCTGGAACTCCTCGGTATCCTTGTCCCACAATTCGGCAGCCTCACCGTTAAGGGGAGAGGCGCTGGTCATATTAGTAATGTGTTTACCATAAATTTAATTTAGGGCTGTATACATACTTGTTGGGCTCGCCAAGCAAGCTCTGCAGACTCAGCAGAACAGTTTGGATGTTGTAGGCGGCAGTCCACTTGTCCTTGAGAATGTCCAGGCAAATGCGGCCGGAGAAGTCGACGTTGGGATGGTAGATGGGCGTCTTGAAGAGTACCGTGGGAGCGGCGTAGGGGTAGTTGGAGGGGAAAGCGAAGCTGAGCTTGAAGGTCAGACCAGCGTAGGGAGTATCGTCGGGGCCCTCGATGGTGGCAGTCCACGAGAGGAGGTTGCCATCCGCAGAGGGAAAGGCAGAAACGCCGGGAGCGGGCGAAGTCATGAGCTGCATTAACTCGGTCTGGAGTCTGCACAAAGTTAGCAATCTGTAATAATAATCAATGTCTCGGGACAGTTAATCACCTCTTGGTTGTGCTCTGAGAGTCAGGGCCCTTGGAACCAGAGTTAAGCTTGGCGGCCTGGACGCTGCCGGGAGCAGAGTTCTGGCTGTCTTCCATAGTGTAATCCATTGTGAGATGCTGAGATGATGCTGTTTTTCGAGTACAACAGAGAGTTATGCTGACAATCAAGAAAGTGCCAGACGAGAAGATGCGATTATAGGACGGTAGGGAGCGGGTAGGGAGAGAATTGTTTATGTACAGACAACAATCGATTCCGCAACTGGCAAGAGGTGAGAGTTGGACGAATGCAGGGGCGATTGAGGGAAACAAAGACAAAGACGTTGCCGGTGGCGTCTGCGGGAAGGGACTTCGGGAAAGGGATAGATAGATGAAAGCAGAAGGAAGGGTCTTGAAAGGAGTGAGACGATGTACGATATAGTCTATTGTTTTGGATTGTGACAGAATCCAGTCGAGGGCAATGATCGATTGATTTCTCAAGATCAAGGCTCCAATTGTTTACCGCAGCAACCAGCGCGACCAGGGTCGACCATTTATGAAACCACAACCAATAGCGTTAAACAGAGGGCACGGCCACTGAAACCGTAGGGCATATCTGCGCTGTGAGAGGATGCATGGGGCGCTAAACGACGCGAAATATAGGGGACCTGGGATGGGTCTCACAGCAACAAAAAACACTTTACGCGGTGAACATACGCGAATCGATTAACGCGTTCGTTCCTTTGAATTGCTGGATCATGACTATTCCTCAACAAATCGATTGGTTATTGTTGGACAAGAAGAATAGCGACACAATTCAAAACCCAATCATAAACTACCTATCTCTACACCATGGTAAGTAACACATTCGATACTTTGTTCTTCGTCAATAAGTGTCTGTCAAGCTTTTCTCTCATGGCAGATTATTCTGGAGTATCGAATCGACAAGGGACCGTGAATCTTGATCACTCACTCTTACTGTCTCCTGTGACTGCTATATCTATCTATTGATTCTTATGACTTCATCAAGAGGCCCCATTACTAACATAACCCAATGAATCAGTCACAATTAGACCCTCTACCAACGGATCTTCCCTTCCGAATCGTCTCCAAGACCGTGGGTCGAGGAGCATATGCCTCGTTAGTTCACCCCGTTTTTCGCTCGTGATAATCTCGTTTATACTAACCACATACCAGCATCAAGAAAGCAATTCCTCTTGACGCACCGACACCATTATTTGCTGTAAAGCTCATTCACAAGGGCTACGCTGTCAAACATGGCCGCATCTCCACTAAGCAGCTCGCCATGGAGGTCTCGCTCCATTCACACATTGGCCAGCATCCCAACATCATCGAGTGGTTCGCTTCAGGAGAAGACGACATATGGCGATGGATTGCTATGGAGTATGCAGAAGGTGGCGACCTGTTCGACAAGATTGAGGCCGATGTTGGTGTTCGTGAGGATATTGCTCAAGTCTACTTTAACCAGCTCATCAGTGGTGTGAGCTTCATGCACTCCAAGGGTGTGGCACACCGAGATCTCAAGCCTGAGAATATTCTCCTCTCACAGGATGGATCTCTAAAACTTGCTGATTTTGGAATGGCCACAATGTTTGAGTACAAAGGCCAGCGAAAGCAGAGCTCGACACTATGTGGTAGTCCTCCCTATATCGCCCCTGAAATTCTTGCTTGTGGCCGTGCCGACAAGAAGTTACCGAACGCTGCGAAGTACTCGCCGGATTTGGTTGATGTATGGTCTTGCGGTGTTATTCTGTTCGTTCTACTTGTTGGCAATACACCATGGGATGAGCCTTCGCCAGGTAGTTGGGAATTCCAAGAATACGTCCGAACATCTGGTCGCAGTACTGATGCTCTGTGGGGGAGGGTTCCTGCTGAAGCTCTCTCCTTGCTTCGGGGGATGATGAGCATCGACTCTTCCAAACGCTTTACCTTTGCCCAAGTGCGCCAACATCCTTGGTACACAAGACACAATGCCCTCCTCAATGCCGATGGCAGGGTCACAGATCCCATTAATCTGGCAACGCAAATGTTGGAGAATCTCCGCATCGACTTCAAAGATCAGCCTACATCACAACCTACTTCCAGCGACGGTATGGACATCGATACTGGACTGAATGCCGGAAAATTCTCCTCTACTCAGCCAGAAACACCCATCGCCGACAAGGACTGGGATTGGGAGCGCCCACCACTTCGCTCCATGGCCTCGCCCGCATCATCACTCCCACACGATTCTCGCCGAGCAATGCTTGATACACTCGCAGATGAGCCCTCTATGTCTCAATTCTCTCAAACCCCTGGTCCTTCCATGACCCTTACCCAACAAGCTCGCCGCTTCCGCGATATCTGCCCACCCGAGGCTCTTACTCGCTTCTTCTCGGCTGTACCTCCGGCCCACATCATTCAGATGATTAGCGATGCTCTCCACCATCTCAACGTCCCCCTGGCACCGATCTCGCCAAACCTCCACGGCAGCCCTGTTGCGACGATAAAGGTCAAGGCACTGGACGGTCGCCAGCAAAGTCTCCATGGCGAGATTCAAGTCGACCGTCAGCCTCTGCCGGACGGTACTGAGGTCCTCGATATCCGCTTCGTCAAGGTCAAGGGTGATCCTCTTGAATGGCGACGATTTTTCAAGAAGGTTGTTGTTTTGTGTAAAGATGGCGTATATGTTCCTGAGTCTTAGAAGGTCGAGGGGCTGTTTTGGAAAGCTAAGACGAGACCCCCCAAGAGACGTAATGCTTTAGCTATTGGATTACAAGGCCATGATTAGATAATGGTTGCATACATAATGAGGAGACTAGAAACGCCAATAGATTCACCGAAACGAGTTTTATTCTAAGCCGAATGGTCCGATGAGGTTCTTCCTATCTTATATATCTCAGTATGGCCTGAATACTTGATGATTTATACAGCACTGGCTCCTAGGATATCTCAGGCGTTTGCTCGATTACACTGTTCTAACTGAGCTGATAGGGTAAAAACTGTTGACGGTGTCATCTTCAGTCTGCCAACGTTCGAAGTCCAACTGCTGATTGCCGTCAAGAGAATTGAGAATTTCGTCCAAGTTGATTTCCAGGCTTGAGTGGGGGCCGCTTTCAAAGCTATCGTAGCTTTGAGAAACTGCCAAAACGCTCTCAGCTGGCAATTCTTGGGGGCTTGGACTTCTTGAGGGCGAGTCTTCAGCTTCAGGATGGCATGCTGCTTGATTCTGGCCAGCACGAAAAGATTGCATGATTCCCTGGAGGACATTGCTGGCGACATCAGTGATTGTCTGGGAAGTGAGTGACTGCTCGAGTATGCCATCGATCAACCTCTCCACTCGGGGCCGCATGCGTCTTGAGAACTCGCGCCTGGCAAAGTTCTCAAAATTGTCAAGCATATTCACTCCGGGTTGCTCCATATTCTGTTCAGGTTGAAACGGGCTCAGTTCAGGATCTTAGAATGCGTTAGACCGTGGATGAGTGCTCAGGAGTAACATTGAACTTACATGGAGAAGGGATCGGGTCATCATGAGGGAAAAGAATCTTATACATTTCAGCCCACTTTTCCGCTTCTCCTATATGTCGAGACTTTCGGTTCTTCCGCTTCCTGACGCGGAGGGACTTTTCCTGTTCCTCGTCAATGCCTTCGTCAGGCTCTTCGCTTCGTCTCGGGCAGATTGTGTCGGCTCTCTGATGTTCATTAAGGTCATAGGTCGACTTGAGGTCTTGCCTGCACCTATTGCAGCGGAACTTGGGAAGCATGTGCCGACGGTAGAGATGTTCTCTAGAGATAAGGTCAGCTCATGATTTTCGGTTTGATGTCGCTCGGCGTACTTGACTCGATGAACAGACACCCAACCCGGCCAACAGCAGCTTTTCCATTGAGAGGTCTGATATCTACCACGATTGTGCTTGAAGAAGGGACAAACATATCGTATCTCGGGAGTATCGGTTATTGTCCATGGTCTTCCCTGATTTTGATCCGGTGCTCCATCATCACCCTTACCGAACTCATCATCAGAGTCACTTCTTTGACGTTTCTGAGCGGATCGTCTATACGATGATTGAAAAGAATGATCTATAGATGTTTGAACTGACTGAGAACAATTTTATGAACTCTGCTGACCATTGGGAACACCTCGCTCGCGCAAGATTGTCTCCAGCCATCCTTGAAGTACAGCCATTAATTGGTCCAAAATGCGACTTGTTCTTCTTTCGATAACAGCAGAAGTTGAGGATGCTCCACCAGTGCTTGAGCATGATTCAGCACTGTCTGTGTAACATTCTGCATCTGAGCAGTTGTCAAGAGTGCTCGACGATGTTGAATGAGAAGGGTTGGGCGCTGTGACTGAATCCTTGGTTCTTGGACTGACTGAGCCAGCTTGGGCAGAGAGCTTGGAAGATGGGCAGTGTTTGTTCTCACCACATCCGCCACTTTGTCCCTCTCCGCTCTGCGCAAGGCGACCATGCGAGCAGTCAATGCTGGTGAGTTCACCAGGATGTGAAACATATTGGATTTCATTTTTGTCTGCGACTGATAAGGTGCTGTGTTGTTGAGAGTCCTTCTGTGGCTCTCAGAATGAGAAATCTGATATACCTGACTTATAGAATGGAGGTACTCACATAATGGTCTTGTTTATCAATTGTGTCTGCGGACGCTGACCTTTGGCTCCCCCACCCACTCCCTCCACCGCGACCACCTCCATGAAGAATACCGAACTTGCCCTCAATTGAGGGGCCGGGTAGTTGGCGGTACAAGGTCAGGTTTTCATAAGGTGAAAGCTTCATTGTGGCGAGCAATGAAAATGCCCACAGGAGCGCCCAGCAAGGGAATACCGCAGGAAGGGTTCTGTATGATGGGATAACCAAAGAGTGAACTAGCAATTGCAATTTCAGTACGATGAAGTTTTGTTTCCATGCAATTTATCCCGGGTAGTTATCTTTGAGGGCTTTCGGCGAGTGGAATCTTCTTCAAGTTAAAAGAATACCTTGACGGTGAACGGATGAACGGCCTTTTATCTAATTCCTTAATACGAAATTGCGCAGGATGCAACTGCGAATCATAGCAAATGCTGTTTCCTGCACAATCGACATCCAACTGGATATATGCGCCAGCAAGGGCCCTCCTCAGCCAGTAAACACTCGCGGGTCTTGAAATCATGGAGCAAAGGAGAGCCTGATTTCAGGGAAGTAATGCCATTGGCGTAGCAGCCTGTGCCTTGAGGCCTTCTGTTTTTATTTTCAAGCTCCTGGTCATGATTTTATCCTATTTTGTTAGGTGTGATTCTGATGAAGTATAGATCACCAAAGCCTGATCGTACTTGTTAGGAGTTTTTGCATCTGAAGTTGCAATTAAGAGAAAGGGGATCGAGAGTGATCAACGTCCGTACTGGACAAATAGAACCAAAAGAGACAACATAGTAGAGATCAAGGATATAGTCGAATTTGAACACCGATTCTATCTGTCTATCATGTTGCCTGACCGACAAGCCTATCATGCCCTGCATGGTAACAACTTTGAAACGCTAAAAACAAATTGGTATCAGTCATCCCCCTTTTAAACAGCATCAAGGACTCTAAAAGCCTGTAGGCCCAAAACACACCCCAGTCTCCCGTATCGCCTGTGCCAGGAGTTGACTGTCGCTACTATCAAGGCGCCGTAAAACAAAGTCGTCAACAGGCATTCCACCGAGGAATGGCTGAGATTCTTGGTATTGAGATGCAGTCAATCGTGAATTCTGACTGCTATCGTCTCGTGCCCCCTGGCGACAAGACTGCAAACTCTCCTTGAGTGCACTGAGGGCAGCCTGGATCACCAGAGGTGTCAGGTTGGGCTGCATGTTCTTGACGCATCCCAGCTTGCCTGACATGCACTGCTCGAAAACAGCCATGAGTTTCATCTCAAAGTCATCATTGTTGCTTTTCTGCAAACGATCGTAGTCTAAATAATATTAGCATTGGGTATTGCAGCGTAGGTGGTTGAGCACTAACACGGTGAGGGCACTTGACCCTCCCCAGGAAAGATGATTCTGTAGACTTCACTCCATCTTTCTTCCTCAACCTCTTTAGGGTCTGATCCTGGGTTGCACTTTTTGGCCCTTGTGTGCAATGCCTTTGACTGATTGGCGTTGATGGTCTCCTTCTCTTGAGAGCTGCGATGTTGAACTTCACATTGCACACGCGACCTCACATGCTTGGTGAGGAGCTGCTCTGTCTTGAAAGACTCGAAACAGCGCTGACATTCAGGGAGTTCGTGGCTTCGGAAAATGTGTTCCCTGAAATCTCGTTAGTTTGCTCCTATGTGTCTTCAGATGAGAGTTACCTACTTGACCCGATGCACCGTTTCCCACCCAGGTCCGCAGCAACTCCTCGACGTTTCATAGCGCTCTGGGTCATGCTTGTAAAACGGGCAGGCAAACCGTAGTGATGAAGACGTTTTGGAGCGTTTCTTATCTGAAGGCTTCCCTTCAGTCTCGCTTGCCGACGATTCATCGGGCTCAGTACAGTCAGCTGGTCGCTTCCTTGACTGTCTTGACACGAGAAGTTCTTGCTGAGGTTGACCTATTGAGGTCTCTGGTAGAATCGTCTCTTCTAAGTATTCGACTGTCGCTTGCCGAGGCGCATCCGCCGGTACTTGAAGCAGTGGGTTTCCATCACCTGCCATTATACCCAAAGGGTAGCTCTCAAAGAACATGGGATTGAACTGGTCAATGAAATTGAACTGGCTGGCCTGGTCGCCGGTGACTAGGCTACCCGGGGCTAAGTCATCTGCGATGGACATACTCAGTGATGAGCCGAGATAGTTGACATTGCTGTAGCCAGCTGTTCGTGATGTATAATCTGAGGTACTGTGTCGGCGTCGATGCTTTCGACCGTCTTGAAGTTTTAACTTGAATTTGAGGAGCAACCATAGCCATCCTAGTCTGTTGATCAGAGCCTTATTGGCCACGCTTTTAGTTGCGGGAACGAGTGCTCTTGATGGAGTGCCATGCTGAGGTTTCGAACACGGCCATTCGACCGGTGTTGTGAAGCTAGGATCATTATTGAAATTGGGCTGGCTGACTAGTAGACCATAGTTTGGGTAGCCATTGGTGGAGGAAGTCAATGGATTTGGTGACTCCGAGATATACTGCTGTGGACAGATATTGGTGTTGATGGCACTTAGGCCACTAGACCCCCAGGGTAAATTGGCCCCAGGCTTGTTGCAGAGGCTACCCTCAGGTTGAGATTGGGTATTGAACTCGGGTGTTGGTGTAGGGTACGCGAACATTGAGGCGTTGTGTTGGTACAGGAAGTCGCCTTTGCTGATCCGAGGCGCAGGTTATGTTATTTATAGATGCTTCTTTGCTGGGAACGTCCTTTCTTTTATTGTTGTATAGCGCTAATCAAGGCTAGGTAATCAAGGGTGATGCTATCCGTAGATAAAGGAGTATATGTAGTATATATATCCTCTGATCTAGGTTTCAAGTAAAATGGAAATAAGATCTGGTAAATGGATACCGGGAATTGAGGGAGGCGAAAGCGAGATCCAATCCTGGGGGGAGTAAGCCCGTATTTAAGCCATTGAGGTTTTGCGCAGCAGCGCAGTTGCCTTCCATTTGGTTGGTTGCGAACCAGGGAGCTGAGATGGATAGTAACAAGGCAACTGACCCTCTGAAAGTGCAACTTGACAACCCCAAAAGTCCCATATTACCAAGATAACTCTTGAGTCATGAGAGTCGAGAGAAGATCTCGCACTCTTGGCTGTTTGTTAATTATTCTCACAGGCAAAAAGCCGAATTTGTGGGGAGGACAGAGGTTATTGACTACTGGCTTCAAAGACAATTGGCCAATCGCGTCACGGAGAGCTCAACGGAACTCAAGCGATGCAATAAACCTGGAAGAAGCGATATGAGTATTCTCAAAATCTTTCAAAGAGACAACAAGGAGACAACAAAGCTAATGTTCAGAGTTGCGAAAAGGTTGGGGGTTTGAAAAGACAATCAAGGGTTACAGGCACAGTCAGCTTGAGTGAGGCTGTGGGCTCCCTCACACTAACAGCTGAGTTGTGCATGGCTGGCTCACCAACAACTTGCATGTTACAGCTCAAGTCAGTCACAATGGGTTAGAACCAGCCAATAAACGGCTGAAATCGATTTGCATTTCTCCCCTCTGGCATGCCTGACATCAAGTTCTATGTATGCCCTGGAAAACGCCTGACGCCTTGCATAACCTAATGCATAAGCTTCTTTACTCGACCTGTGAGACCGCCGGCTCATTCACTTGTTCATTCCATTCGAAACCTGGATGCAAGGTCAGCATCGATATTGCTAACAAGAAAATAGTTGGGGGCCATACGTTGACGACACATGGGGCACTGCCCTCTCGATGAATCTTGCTTAATCCATTCCAGGATGCAGTGCTAAACAAACACAAACACAAAGCCAGTCAGCAAAGCGACATTCGCGATAAAAAGACAGAGATAAGGCAAGTCCGAACCATGTGAAAGTTGTGGCCACATTTACCTGATACTGAGATCAATGTTGTGTTAGTAAAGTTAATCTTTGACAGGATGGTCTGATGTTTACTTACACAGGCTGCAATCATCGCCTGGGTATTTACATGTCGGACACGTCCCGTCAAAGTGGACCTGACAAATACCACAAACATCGTCTTCTGGTATATCCCAGCGCCAAGTAGCGACGGTATTCCACTTCTTGATTGTGACTTTCATGGCGTTTTGCGACAAGGCGGCACAAGATCGATATCTGGAGAGATGAGGTTCTCGAGGTACAGCAGACGATCGAGACAAGACTCAAAATGGCCGTGCAACCTTTGGAGTAAAGAAGGGTCAAGGTTTGGAGCACTAACGCAGCGTGGGGAGGCACATGAGCTGAGGTCCATCCAACTGAGTTAGTAGGTACATACATATGGAGGTGGTGAGTGGTGGGCGGGCGCCTATCGGTTCCAGGTTGGCGCTTCAGTGACCTCATCCGCTGAAAGCCACCCACTGAACAAGCAGCAGCCCGCTGTAAGACCCCTCCACTGTGATGGACGGGACTCCGTCATAACCATAGTTGGAGATGACTGATGGAGGTGGTCCAAGCTCCCATTGGAAGGATTTCGCCTTCCATGCGCTGCTCAGGTATCATCTATCAAAAGTTGACTCGATTGGTCGTTAACCTCTCGTCATCAACCTCACTCCTCACTTCAAGTCCACCACACAAACCCGCGGTACTTTCCCGCCGACTGATGCGGACGCAGACGGACAGTTAAGCCTTTTTGCTAACTGTCTTTTCCCTCAGCGTCTGACCATACTTCCTGTCGATTGGTTGTGACTCTTATCAACCACTTAGGAACTTGCCCTACGTCAAGTCGCTGAGTCTCCGAGATCCCCCTAGACACAAAATCTCAAGGATGGCTTCTATCGCATTCTGCCGCTCAACAAGAGCTGGCATTCCTCAATGGGGTTCTAGGGCTTTCCGACCTATCCTCCTCGCCCGCCGCAACTTCTCATCCTACCTCGTCTCCCCGAAAGAGCTTCACGAAGCCCTTAAGAAGAACCCTCCGTCACCAATCAGCACCGACCCTCGAGTTATTCCTCTATGCGCATCGTGGTTTCTCCCTAACGATGGCCGATCCGGAATTCAAACGTTTCGCGAACAGAGAATTCCCAAGGCTCGGTTCTTCGATCTAGATAAGGTCATTGACAAGCGCAGTCCTTATCCTCACATGCTTCCTAGTCCCAAGAACTTCGCTGCCGCCATGAGCGAATTGGGTATCCGAAAAGAAGACATTGTGGTAGTTTACGACAGCAAGGAGCTTGGTATCTTCAGCGCGCCCCGCGTAGGCTGGACAATGAAGGTTTTTGGTCACGACAAGGTTCACGTACTAAACAACTTCAAGCTGTGGGTGGAACAGGGCTTGCCTACCGAGTCTGGAGAACTCTACAGTATAGAGTGTTATCCTTACCAGATTCCTGAGATGGAGGAAAGCCGTGTCGCAAGTTTCGAGCAGGTCAAAGAGATCGCACAGGACCACAACAAGGAGGGTGCTGAGGGTGTTCAAGTTCTTGATGCCCGACCACATGGGCGTTTTACTGGTGAAGCTCCCGAGCCTCGCGAAGGTCTCTCTTCTGGACACATTCCCGGATCTATCAACATTCCCTTCAGCTCTGTTCTGGATCCCGGGACCAAGGCTTTCCTTCCTAAGGATCAACTGAAGAAGCTATTTGCGGAGAAGGGTGTCGACTCTAAACACCCCATTATTTCAAGTTGCGGTACTGGTGTGACTGCTTGCGTTCTTGATACTGCTCTTGAGGAGGCTGATGTTGGCTCCCCTGAGACCAGGAGGGTCTACGATGGTAGTTGGACGTGGGTGAATCACTCCAAAGTGCATGATATTATGCTAACTTATATAACAGTGAGTGGGCTCAACGGGTGCAACCTTCAGAAAACCTAATCATCAAGACGGCGAAGGAGTAATGTAACTTGGTATTTGGTCTGCAAGATGGCAGAACACTAAGTTAGTAGTTGAGCTGCGATACCCTCATGAAAGATGGCCTGGAGTGGCCAGGCGTGTACGAAGAGCATGGATTCCCAATTCCCCTCCGTGGTTTCAGTCTGTGTGTATGGTTCAGATGTCCTGTCATGGACGAGAAAAAATGGTTCAAGGTTCTCCCCTAGCATCCCCACACTTTTGAATCGTTTCTAAGTATATAATGTGCGTATACGTGGAACAATTGACTGTTGAAGCTGTCAATGTTGAGCGAGTCTATGCGCATAAAGTGATGCCTTACAGCATTGATTGGACCGGGATGTTGTAGTTTGCCGATCAAATCCATGACAGGCGGGGTGGCTTGTCCGACAGACCGAGATATGGACCCTTCCCACTCGGTGAGTGTCAAGGTGAAGCACGCTCCACTATTCTCACCTCGGAAATGTGGCCTAACATCCAAGGCAGCTCCACATCCGTCCACAACTCATTAGGGCTCGCTAACGTGCACATTCCCCAAATTGTGTGCCGACCCCGCCAGCGAAAAAGTTACCAGTAACGAGTCCATCGCCAACACCAACAGCACCACTTGCTCTTGCGCAGACCCTTTCTTTTCCTCCCACCCCAGCGCAAACAACACCACATCTGTTCACAATGGCTGACCGAGGAGCTTCTCGTGGCGGTGGTTTCGGATCTCGAGGCGGCGATCGCGGCCGAGGACGTGGACGTGGCCGTGGCCGTGGTCGCGGCAAGAACGAGGAGAAGGAGTGGCAGCCCGTCACCAAGCTCGGTCGATTGGTTAAGGCCGGCAAGATCAACAGCATGGAGGAGATCTACCTACACTCTCTGCCCATCAAGGAGTACCAGATTGTTGACAACTTCCTGCCCAAGCTCAAGGATGAGGTCATGAAGGTGCGAAACACAACCCTATGATTTGCGAATTGCCTCAGAAACAAGCGGAATGGAGGGATGCGAGAGAGGGAAACAGCTTGCTAACTTGCCTTTCGCGAAATACAGATCAAGCCCGTCCAGAAGCAGACCCGTGCCGGTCAGCGAACCCGATTCAAGGCCATTGTCATCATTGGTGACTCCGAGGGCCACGTCGGTCTCGGTATCAAGACCTCCAAGGAGGTTGCTACCGCCATCCGTGCCGCTATCATCATTGCCAAGCTCAGCGTCATCCCCGTGCGACGAGGTTACTGGGGTACCAACCTTGGTCAGCCTCACTCCCTGCCCTGCAAGGAGTCTGGCAAGTGCGGTTCCGTCACCGTCCGTGTGCGTACACCAACAAAGAAACGAATATCCGATATGAAGAACGAAAAACTGACAGTTCTTAGCTCATCCCCGCTCCCCGCGGTACTGGCCTCGTTGCCTCTCCCGCTGTCAAGCGATTCCTCCAGCTCGCCGGTGTCGAGGACGCCTACACCTCATCCGCCGGTTCCACCAAGACCCTCGAGAACACCCTCAAGGCTACCTTCGTGGCCGTCTCCAACACCTACGGCTTCCTTACCCCCAACCTCTGGAAGGAGACCAAGCTCATCAGGAGTCCCCTGGATGAGTATGCCGATACCCTGCGCGAGGGTAAGCGATACTAAAGCTAGAGCGGTGAGGTTTTATGCTTGGGGCTGGAAACTGGTGCCGCGGAGTCATGATCCCTTGTGTTTCATTGCATAGGTTGGCCGGTTAGGACACGTCGGATCTGAGGCTATGAGAAATAATGGCTTAAGGTCTGAATGAAAAGAAATTTCATCCTTCATGATTGCTTTTTTGCAAAAAGAATATTGGTCCCTCATTATCTATCCGCGTGTGGTGAAAAGATCTGGTGCAAACGAAGAACTAACTGCCAAGCTAACGACACCAAAATGATTATCCAAATACTAAATCTAGCCAAAGCACCAATGTCTAACTACTAATACCAGAATAAAGCAATGAATACTCCTAAGAAATCAAGGCGACTACATCGATCACGCCCTTCAGTCCGAACCATTCAACTCACCATCTTCGTCGTCCTCACTGGTCTCCGGCTCTTCCATCCCCAGCTCAAGTTGGCGAGACTGCAGTACTCTTGACTGCGGTCCAAGTCTCAGCTGTCTCATCGTTCGCTCTGCTAGGCCTGGTTCACCCAGCCCAGCTGTGCTAGTCTGCTTCTGTGTAGCCTCAGGTCCTGGGCGTGAGACGGAGGCGGAGAACGGTGGCACCATTGGCGAGGGTGCCTGTGCTCGAGAGGGTCGTGCCTCTTCCATCTCAACATCCGAGCCGTCATGGCCGCCAGCATCAGGGAGGTCCCCCTCAGAAGACTCGTCATCTGACTCAGGCTCGCTTCGAGGCTTGCTCTTGGGGATATCGCGAGGATGGACTTTGGGCAAAGCGGTAGGGTCATTTTGAGTCTCCTGTCGACCAAACAGAGCTCCTAGGCGCTGGCTCCAGGATGGTGGCTCAGTTGTCTCGATACCTGGAACATGTTAGTGAGAGCTTCAGGGGTTTGGGATTTCAGGACTTGCCTCTCTTAACATAGTCCTCGATAGCCTTCTTCTGCAGTGGCGTATCACCAAGGAAGTACCGGGGAGGCCCGGGCGTGAAAGTTCGGCGTGAGTGAGCTAAGCCCTCATAAGTCACAACAAACTCACCCAACCCAGGGATAGTTTGGCCTTGGTATTCCGATATACCTATTTTCTCAGTCAAATTAGGCAATGCCGTCGTTGCTCGAGACTGTGGCTCAGGCTGTGCTCCCGGCTGTGCCTCTCGCTGAACCATAGGCGATACAGGAGACACTGGAGGCGTGACAACATGCGATGAACCTTCTGGCTTCTTGGCTGGTTCGTTAGTCGGACGCAGGGGGGGAGAATCTCCGTGAAATCGCCCAGATCTGATACTCGCAGCTGTCGACTCGCTTTGCAGATGAAGTGGCCAGCGATTGATGTCCCAGTATCGTGGTGCCTTGGCCTTCCGTTCAGGATGGGCAAAGGACCAAACTGGCTCACGTCGACGAGGCAGTTTAACTGTCTCTCCCTTCTCATTGACAAAACGATCAATGCGGCTTGGGAATAACATGCTTTTGTTCTCATAAGCCTCGCGGATGATTCCCTCGCGAACGATGTCAAGGTTCACCCTGAACGCTTCATTCTGGTCTCCGTAGGTAATCTCGGGGCGTCCAAAATCACCGTTATAAGCTTCGGGCTCAGCCATACCGATGATATCCGGGTACTCTGGCGTGACTTCAGAACCCTTGGGTCCATCTGGGTTGAGATTTGGTTGGTTTGGTCGAACCCTGGTGTCAGATTCCCATTGTTTCACCATGTCGCCGACGAATTTGCGGTTCTTCGCTCGCTGTTGAGGAGTAAGTTGGCGTCTGTAAATCTCCATATCTGAGCGAAGGACTTTGATGGTCTTTCCAAGTCGAAAGCAGAGACGTTGATAGAATATGTTCGTTCTAGGCATGTCTTCCTTAACATCCTCCGGGCCGTTCCAGCATTCTTCCCAGCTGCGGAGGTTTTCAATCTTGGGTAGTCCAAACATATAGTCTCCCAAGTCCTCTGTCTCTGGGACGCTGACGGCTGTTGAGCTGGTGTCAGTGTCATCTCTGCCGTGCGCTTCAGTGTCGTCCTCGGATGCTTTGTTCTTTGATACCTCAACGCCATGCATGTAAGCGTCCAGGTCTTCATCTGTATCGAGCCACTGAACACGGTGCTCAGGATGAAGATTTGCCGTGGCACAGGACACACTTGCATCCCCATTCAATCTGGTTTGTTAGTATAGAGCTCCTGTTGAGATAAAATGCTGGAAACTTACTCAACCAGTCCCTTTCGTTCAAGAAGTTTCAGCTCGTTCAGAGCCTCGTCTTTAGAGAATCTCCAGCGCTTCACAGGTCCGTCACATTCCACATTAAGTTTCTCCATAAAATCTCCAAGGTCGTACTCTGTTTCGCTCGTTGCGCCCTTTCCATACAGGATATCCATCATTCTCTGCTCAAATATCTTAGAGCGAGGGTTGGTTTCCATATGTTTGATCTTGGGATCAATCATATTTGAGTGGACTGAGCCCTCGCATAACAGTCGCAGAAATTCTTCCTCCTTAGGGCGAATATATGCCAAGTCTCGAGAGTCAGCCATGAAGTCTTCCCCCTTGAAATCCATCAACGTATCATTTCCAGGCCTGCCCGAGAGTCCCTCAAGTATAAAATGGACCATATCGGTCAAGAAGACTCGCGGTGCTCGTTTACTCTGCAATGATATCCGCTTCTCCAGGACTTCACATCTTCTCAAGAGCCCCAAAGCCTTCTTCATCTCATGATCCAGGAAATCCACAACATACGGTCCCATGTAGTTTTTCGGCAGATCCATGATAGGCTGCTTGCGCTCCTCCCACCTTTTATGGCCATAGAATTCCTTAACAGCATGACTATAAGTCCAGTTCTTCCAGTATCGCTCCGCCTTGATGTACCACATATGTCCCAGAGTGTAGCTGAAAGGATCGCGCGACTCCTTTTTGGGGACGTCGGCAACCTGCATAGTGGGAAGAAGAATTCCCGCATCTGGCTTGTCCGGAACCATAGGCGGTGGCAGAATGAGCGTGCGGAAGATATTGCAGACTGCAAGGTTTTCAGCATTATCCAGACGGCTCAGGGTTTGTTGGAGAGCTGCTCGTTGGCTTCCTCGGAGGGCAGCGAATGCCTCAAAGGAATTGGAGCTGAGTTGCTCTCTGTCAGACTCTGATTTGAGCTTGGCTTCAGCCATCCTGATGTTTTTGTCAGTAGTCGACATATCTGAAAAGACGCACTTCTCAAAGGCGTTGTTTTCAATGTTGACCAGATTATTGCGCAGGAATCCTGAACCGTGTGAGGATCTCCAGAAGTTGGAGGCCTCCGATGCATACCGGCTGGCATACTTCTTGAGAATATTGTCAGACATCTTGTAATGAACATCGATAGCCGGCCGAATCTTGTTGAGGAGTAACCTTCGCTCGCCCAAGTCGCCCTCACATACATCTGGCTTCTCAACAGTGCATTCGACACCCGAAATTGGCGACAGCCTCTTGCTATGCTTTGGCCACACATTGTCAAATTTGAGGTTCAACTCGGGTGTTCCATAGTGATACTGCTCAAATATCCAGTGGGTGTGAAGCATGTCGATAGCCTCGTGGAGCTCAGCACCCCATTCCTCGCCCTGCCAGTTGAAAAGGAGGTATGAGAAATACTCAGTCAGCTCTGCAAACTTCTGACTCCAGCCCAGAGTTCGGTCGATGTCCTCATCAGCGAGAAAGTTTCTCGCACGCTGAAGAAGGATCTCGGGCGGCTCAATCTTCCATCCCTTGTAGGGGTAAAGATTAAAGTCATACCGTGAGCCACCAAGGGCTTCAAGGGAGTCTTTCAGCCAAGCTTTGTTCTGTTCTCGACGAGACTGATCACTCTCCGGATCACGAGGAGCAGGTCTGCTGCTGCTGCCTTGGTTTCCAGAGTCCGTTCGAGTGCTAATCACGAAACCCGGGATAAGCGGCTTTTGAGCAGTAGCCGGTCGATCTTCCTGCTCACTCGCAGGTTCAACATGCTCAATGTCGAGATTAGGAACGGCACTCGAAGGACCAGCCAGGGCTGGAAGAGGTTGAGTAGGGCGTGCTTCAATACGAGCCCAGTCAACTATCCGGCTCCCTGGGCGCTTCTGAGTATGGGCTCGTGCGGGCAGAGTAACAGTTCTGGCCAAATCTGCCCTAGAGGGCGCTTTTACGAAGGTCAGAAAGGTAATTTTTCATATATCATGTTCTCAAATACTCACGCCTTGGAGAATCTCTAGCTTGCTCAGCTCCTGCACCACGGAACGCTTTCTTTTGCGCACGGCGTGGCGATCTCGGCGACCGGCTGGAGGGTCTTGCTGTTCTACGGCCCTTTAGCTCTTCAACATGTTGTCAGTATACGATGTTACTTCTAATAGGATCAACATACCATCGAGGCGTTTTTTGAGGCCCAACTGGGGATATCTGGTGTCGAACAGGTGGGAGGCAGCATCGAGAAAAGCCGGTGTGCCCTCCATGAAGGTGTCTAGGCGCCTGTCCAACAGCAAACGCTTCAGCGTAGCCCCAAACTCTAGAAAGCTTCTATTTTCTAGGAAGCGTTTGTATGATTTCTGAGCTTCAGGCGGAAGTCTTGCGAAGTTATACTGGAAATCCAAAAGAATTATTTCTGGGGTACGTAAGTAAGTTTTTAAAACACAGTCTTCTTAAATTTCTGTCTTACCCAAGAGCTTCTGGATCCTGTCTGATCGACGAGCCATTGATGTGTTATCTGACACAATTGGCGCATCCTCCGACTGGACGTTGAGAGCCAGATTCAATCCGGGGATTCGCGAAGCGCTGGGACCGTTCCCAGGGTCCGCCATGATGTATTAGTGGTGATTCAGAATACAAAATAAGTTGCAAATGAGAGAAAGTCAGTAAGATGACAATGGTGGTGAAGAAGGAGGAGGATGTTCAGACTAAGCTGAAGAAAAGAAGAAAAAGAGAAGATGGAACAAAATTGGGCAAGGAATGAGATGAAAGAACGAGGAAGTTATCCGGGTTTCCATTCATCTGATCTATCCAGTCTCAAAGACTTCCGTCGTCTCCTAGAAAAGAACAAAGAAACGCGTCCAGGGACCATCTTGGGCATTGGCATCTCCCAGCATCCCATCCACAATAGGCCCATTGAACAAAGAAGTCGGCGAGCCCGTTCCGCTTCGAGCAGAGAGCTCTAAACAAAATGGGCCAAAAATAACACTCACCAGGACGCAATTGTTACCGGGTTGCAATCACGCTGAGGACCTAAGTGAACGGAGCGGTTGGCAATCTGTTGTTTCTTTGTTTGCCAATATGACGCCACAATCCAAGATGGTGGCATTGCTTCCCGATGAAGAGAACAAAGGAAGCAAGATCAGGTTTGTCAACTCAAGTCTTGGTTCTAATGTAAAATGAGATCAGAGAAAATCAATTGTCGCCAAATCATTTCATCACCAACAAAACATTTCGCAATATGGCAGGAAAGCGCAGGGAAAACACCAAGAAGTCTGAAAACCATACCCCTCAAGAGGCAGATGGTCTCCTCCCAGGAGCTGGAGCTGGATGGCGTCCAGGAAGAGATCCCGCCAACCGTGAGATCAACCTCAGACTTAGACGAAGCCAGCGACTCAGGAGGCGAGTTGACCCGGCATTTTCTCAGGAAGCATCTCGGACTGAAGACGTAGCACCGGAAATTGCACGGGGCCAGGAGGAACGGTTTAGAGTACAACAGCCAGCTGCAACCACTTCATCCGATGTACCTCCCCAGACGTCTTCTACTACTCATGAACCCCCAAGGAGGACTAGGAGGCAAATTCCGCAGGGTTGGAAGCCACCTCTGGCCATCGGTGAATCGCTAGGGGATAATCTAAGCCGCATGGAAGAAGCAGAGCGATCAGTTCGTCAGTGGGAAGCCATCATTGAGAATGCTCGCATAACTCAACCGCGGGCAGACCTTTCAGGCCTCGAAAGACAACTGAAAACAGTCAAGCGCAAATTTGAACAGATGGAGGAGACCGATGAGAACTTGATCCCTGTGTAAGTCAACCAATTTGAAGGCCATGACTTGGGCTAATCTTCCAGCAATGAACTTGAGACTACTAAAAGCCAACGCATTCGAAAGCGAATAAGCCTATTGAGCGCATCACTGGAGCGAAACGAGTGCCCAGCTGGCAACGTCAATTTACGTGCCGCAATCCAGGCTTATCAGACTGGGCGCATCAAGTGCTGGGATAAGTGGACGCTCATATACGCCGGCAATGTGGTGGATTTCTGTACGTCGTACGAATCCTTCACGGTTGATCGAGACGAGAGAATGGATCGATATTACAACACACATGGAGAAGGCTGGCTCTGGTATGAGGCTCCCCTAGCGCCCAAGGGTAACTATCAACCCGAACAGCTGAAGGCGGCCACCTGGGTACACCCTTCCAGGGATGCTGGCCCATTGACGGAATATCATGCAAATGCATGGCACATTCATATGGGTTTTCGTCGCGTACAAGGCTTTCATAACCGCCCAGCACCCGTAAGACTGAATGCGCCTGGTGATATAAGGAACGGAAAAGTACTCCTTTATCAAACGAGACTCAGAGAAAACAACTCGAGAGAGAGGGACACCTGCTATGTTGAAGATGAAGACGAAGATGACGACAATGCAGCACCCCGAGTCTGCTTCAAGGTGCATCTCGACAGTGGAGCTACTCATCCCTCTCTGCATAACACCGATCTGGATTTTCTCGGCATTGATCCAAAGACATACCCAGCCCAGACGCACACTATTGTTGAGACTGCGAAATCAGAGGCAGTCGCAAAGATCTATGAAATGCGCGTGGATGTCTGCAGACACAACGGCGAGTCACTCGTGGGAGACAAGCCAGTATACCCAAATGAGCGTCGACAGTTGGGTGGAATTGTAGCAGTCATGATTCTGGTCGAATCTACAGAAGACGAGAGTAAACCCTTGGACGAATGGCTCAAAGAAGCACTGAAGAACGGCGAGGGTATCTCGGAAGAAGCGATGGCGGGACGTTATAAGGGTTACAAAGAGTGTCGCCTGTCAGGAATGCTTCCATTCCAGGTGTGCTACTTCTCAGGAGCTCCTGGCGCATCGACTTTCTGGTTTGGTGAAGACCGACGAGATGTGCTTGGAGCAGATCGCATGCCAGGTCAGCAACGATGGGAGCGACACAAGAAGGCCCAGGGTGTAAAACGCCCGGACGAAATTGCGAACTTGAATCGACCGACAGTTGCGTTCGAACATAAGACTAAAGGGATGGGAATCCTTGATATGGACTCCAACGCCAACACAAGTGCAAGCGTCTTGACCATCAACGATAGCAAGGGGACGAGACAAGTAATGTTGAAAGTAGGGGAAGAAATGGAACAAGTCATCGTGAAGGAAGGGCTCAAGAAGAGGCCTCGCAAAAGTTCAGCTGCCCCGCTGGAATCGCGGCCACCAAAGACGAGAAAGAGAAGATATTTGAAATAAGAAGGATTGCATTGTTGTTTTTGCAGAGATACCTGGTGAAGCGGTATTTGGTGCAGGTAGTGAGCAAATTGGACACGTTTTGTATTGGATTGAGTACGTTTAGGTCTTGTTCTGGATAACAAATGATTCGGTGATTGAATGGCCATGATTTTTTCTGTCAAGTTCAGATGCGATGGATATAATAATTTGAAGTTGGGGCGACAGATGATGGAGCCTGGGATGAATATATATGAAGGCTCCAGCCACAGGTGGCTGCTTCCCGTCGATCCTGATCTACGACGTCGGTGATAAACTAGAAGGGATTATTTCCGCCCGCCACGGTCTTAATGTAAAGTCAATGCTTGGCAAGAATGAAGGGAAATCTCATTATTCAGAATACATAAACTTAATGCATCAAGGAGACGTCGTATTCTGCGGAAAGGTTACATGTCACCTAAGGTACATCTCGGTAAAATCCATATGGATTTTGTCATACGTCGATAGCGAAAAAGAGGGCTCGGTTACGGTAACACGCAGGTAATACTCATCCTTGAGCAATCACATGGATCTGATGATCCAATCCAATGACAGCATATCCCTACTAACTACGTACTGGCTAACTAAGCGGGTGCTGCAGCAACGATGGTGCAGCTTAAAAGTATTAAGAGCTGATCAACGAGCTAATTAAGAATAACTCTATTGAGCCAAGACATGGGCTATATCAATGTCTTATACACAAGAACTTTGTGGACTCTACATAGTAGTTAAGTGTTCAAATATTGATATTTCTATCATTTTACTCCCCAACTCCACAGTTGTCTGGGCAGTCAGCCTTAAGACTCCAAGGCTGCCTTGCCACGCGTGAGATTGAATCATGAATATGCTCTGATTTGGTAAAGGCGGATTTTAAATGCTGACAGGAGCCCTGGCCCTTGGTGCTTACACGTTGAAAAGGGAAGAGAAAAATACCAAGCGCTTAGACTCATGCGCTTGGGCAACCAGCTAGACTAAGGTCTTATTGCTTCATTAAAAAAGCAATATTTCTGCAACTATCCTTTTCTTTGGCCATTCTTTGGGTACCTGAGTTGCTACGAGGGCTGGGGGTTGCAACATCACTTCAGCTTCAGCTCTGATTTCCTTCCTTTTACCTGCATAAACTCCACTCTGCACTCCACGTTTGGGCTGATCCTCCCATCCCATCCTATTCCATCCTACCAACCGTATCTGTCCTGTGCTATCCTTTTCTCTTGGACTGGATTCTTCATCCATTCATTTCAGCTGCAAGCACTTCTATCTATTACCTGGCTGGCCTGCTTCTTCTGGTTGCTTGCTTGGTCAGATTCAAGCCTAACCCCTCCTCTTTAAACGTCATCCTGGTGATGCTCTCGCCATTTTCGACAACATAGCGTTTTTTGATACTCTTCAACTCGTTGCGCTTCGAATTACTCAGTCTTAACCAGACCAGACCACTGCTTATTGCCCCCACATTGATCTTGGCAACGTTGACACATTCACCAATACATCCGCACGCTGGGAATAGTGCGACTGATAGCAGCTGGAGAGTATTACGGCTACGGATATCCCTGCTTTACCTAGTGGGAGCTGAAGGCTGTAGCCTAAGACCCAACACGAGCGAGCGACGCCGCTTTTCGCAGTCCCAGGTCTCGTCTCCAGGGCTCCATAAGCTTTCCCCTCCACCAACCTACAGACAACGCCCAGCAATTTTTGGATTCATGAACACCACTATATCACCAATTTTTCGAAATTTGCGCCCAATTCTGGCATCGCAATACTCCACAGAACCTGGCTCTGGCGTAGCCCGACGCTTTCGTCGCTATCGGGGCTCAGCCAGCCGCCCTCTCCGTACCCGATCCCGCTTCGCCGCCGTCATCTCCCCCCACTCGACACCGCCGCTCTAGGTACCGTTCCTCACTGGGATACTCGGCTCTCAGGGCCTCACAAACCTTAACCTCAACAGAAACACAATCATGTCAGGTCCTGCGAGCGTGAGGGTCTCGGGTCCTCCGAACAGTAGCTTTCTCGTGGGCTATCCTGGTATCTCGGCAACTCTGGTACGTCAATTTCAGCTTCAGCTCTGCTTTGCTTACGTCCTCATCCTCACCCTCGCCCAGCTAGAGTGCGCCGGACTTCATGCTGACATTGCTGGTTCCTATAGCCGCGCATCGAAGGAAAAGTCGAGATTCGCCCTGGCCAGGGTTTTTCTATGCCTGTTCCCGTCTCCCTCGTTCGAATATGTCTTCAGCGCCGAGAAACAATACATCCCGATGCCGACAGCATTGCGAAACGACACTTAGGCGCTCCCCGCCGCGAGACTACGGATCTGGTCGGAAAAGAGCAGCTTCTCTTTCGCTGCTCATCTGGAAAGGAGGCTGAGAAGATCATTGCGATGGATTTGCCGTTTGTTCTGTTCATCCCGTATGGTCGCGGCGGCGAGGAATCAAACCGTCGTATCCCTCCTGCGTCCCTCCAGCTGCCCAGTCGAACCGCCGAAACATACTACGAGCTCGTCGTCACGGTTCAACAAGGACACAGCAATCAGTACAAGTACACATTTCCGATACCGTTACAACGCTACGATACGCTCTCGACCTTTGGCATGTATAACAAACCCGAGTCCAAACTGGTTACCAATGACAACATCGTCCATCTTGGCATCAATCTACCTCGGTGGAGCTACGGACCCAGCGATCCGATCACCGTGTATATAAAACTATCTCCAAACCTCGACTGGCTAAGCAAGGCAAAGCGTGTCACAATCGATAAGATCACCTTGACTGTCGAGGAGGAAATCACATATAATCCGGAAGGCGATGAGCCCTCAAAAAAGATCAACAAGATCTCAAGACAGGTGCAAGTGGTCAAAACAAAGATGCCAGAGGCGGGATATGCTACGAATGTCGGGCTGGTATTTCCTTCAAAGGATCTACGAGATCCAGATGGCGTTGTAAAGCGAGGGAAGCCCCAATTTCCTCTCTACGAAGTCACATCATTTACCACGACTTCAACGCTTTACAAAATCGAATTCTACTTAGTTATTAAGGTATGGCTCCCATGATTGTTATATCTCATTTGCGCTAACAGTTCCAGGTCAACCTAAGTGGTGCCCGAGATGTGACTATACGACAACCGATCGTTATCTGCCCTCTCGATCAACAAGCATGCAAGGAAGAAATGGATGCTATCGAGCAAGCTGCCAAGGATGCATCGCATGTCGACCCAAACAACCCTATGCTCCCCGCACCGACTGTCATTCTCGCCAACGACCGCGATTCATTACGAGCATTAGGACTATGCATGGTGGGAGGTCAGAAGAAGCCATTCATTGAATGATGAGCGATGAGGTCCAGAGGTGGTTTTTTATGCAACCTTTTTGCCACACGCTACGCTCATCCGAGGGTGATAAGACGCTTGCTGCGCCAATGAGTCGCGACTGGCGCCGCGTCGGGAGAATATCTCCCGTCCCATGATCGAGCGTGATGACACACCGGCAAAGAGGGTTCGGTCGCACAGCGACACAATATGGGACCTGACGAGAACGGAACTAAGCCAATCGAGGTTTCCCTCCAGTTAAAGTATACCCAGGGGTGTTTGCATTTTGGGGAAACGGCGAAGATAGGATGGGGCTCTTGTAATAACGGGCATGGTTCATGGCGTTCCGGGGGGTCTCAGGGAAATGAATCAGCACAGGCAGTGGGCAAGTGCACGATGGAAATGTTCCACATGTAGTAGTGACACAAATGAATTTATATTGTCAACTTAGGAAGCTGTGAGCTCTTTGGGTCTGTTCATGACCTGTCAGCTCTCGTAGGGTTTGTCCTTACGCTTAGCGGACGTAATACTCATGGGTGGCTATCCCGAGACTAGAGATGGGAGGATTTCAAGTTCAATAATAAATACAAGAAGGCTATTACCTCGGTGCGTAAGCCAAGAAGAGGGTGGGTTGAAATTGTAAAAAGACAATTTCACAGTGCTCACAGATAGAGGTTGATATACAGACAAAAGACCACAACAGTTCCGGGTCTTCCCTCTCTACATACCTTCCAACCTAGGTACCTAGTAGATAGAAGAAGAATTGAGTTGTTTCTTACATCTCAAGTAGTTCTGAGCCCGGGCCTACCTACCACTCCCCCCTCTCTCTCTTTTCCCCCTCTTCCATCTATAACCAGTCAAAATACATGGAGCAAGAAGCATAATAAATGATGTTCTAGATCGGAGCAGCAAAAAGCAAAAAAGTTGGTGAATCGCTAGATGCTAACTGGAGGGTTCGAACCTCCGCGGTTTCCCACTGCGGGTTTGGTTTCTGATGAGAACCTAAACACAGCGCCTTAACCACTCGGCCAAGTTAGCGATGATGATTCGTTGTTGGAGAAGGGAGAGGCATTTGACCATATACGACCAGACCCAAAGTGGGGGTAGAAAATATCAATATCGAAGCATAGCCTTGCATAAAATTATCTTTCAACATCACTTCACACCAATTATCTCGGAGCCACTATCAACAGACCCGGAGCACTCTACAACAGGATCTTGACTGATATATCTTCAACTTTAAGCTCAGTGCAAGCTCTCTCTGCCATATTTTCAATCATGGCTTTCGACGACGACGATAATCCCAGTTCCTTGGCGCACCCAATTCAAGGCACCAACGGCGCTGCTACAGAAGATGCTGATGAAGACGCGCCCGACTATAAACTCTTTCTATCCATGTTTGACAAGCATGGCGTCTCAAGTAAAGCTATCCGCAAGGGCGAGAAGGATTTTGAGTCACATGGCACCCGCGCACAGGATGGTCTTCTCGAAGCGAGTCGCCAAGTCATGGATAATGTCCTAGGCTACACAAGGATACATCGCGAAGAAGCCTGGGTTCGAGGCTGGTGCTTTTCGGACTGGTGGGCTGAAATCGAGCAGGCTGGCGAGCAGGAGGGGCTTTGGCTGCGTGACAGAGTTGTCGTGGTTGAGCATGAACGAGGCACCTGGCAGAAAGATATTGGAAGAACGATACCTGGCAGGATTGAGCGCCTGGGCACGGGAAGACTTTGGCTTTTGCCTGAGGAAGCTATCTATTTGGTTGAGAGGGGGACTATGGATCTTTGGTGGCCGAATCGACAACTGGAAGATATCCTGCCCAATGCCGATGGCTCACCCAAGACGGATATGGGACCCAACGACTATGATGTCGGACTGCCTTTGAGTCTTGAGGCAGCATATTCACTCTTTATCGGCAATGAGGGCGAGAGAGGCAAACTCACATTACCTCAGTACCAGGTCTACTCGCACTTGAAGCGAGCAGGCTTTTTCGTTCTGCGCGCCCCGCCTTACGAAGCACCTACACCAACACCACAGTCCAAGACTGTATGGCAATGGCTATTCTCATTCTTCGACTCAGAATCGCAGCCAAGGCGGAAGCCATCGGGTCCTCTTGTTCAGCCAGGACTTTACCGCGCCTATAGACCTATCTACGACCAACTCGCCCTCCTTCCTCGTCACAAGCCACTTCCTTCGACTCCAGTGATTCATCCTCCACAAGGTCCCTATCAAGTCTTCTTTCACGTTTGGAAATCAGGCGGTACACCATTCTCGAAGAAGACCCCCCCGCCACCTAACTTCCGCATTGCTGTCGTCGACGCCAGTGACACATGCGTGCCGACACTCGAGGAAATCGAGGCTCTATTGGAATCGACACCTCACGATCCGCCTAACGAGGCCTGGAAGGGCCCTGGCCGGATGTATCAGCGGCTAAAGCACGGACACCGCAACGTGCTAGTTGCGATTGTGGATCGTGGCCTTGTTAACTTCATGAGATTCGGTGAAGGAGCATTTGGAGAGGAGAGATTGTTTGAGAGGTTTGATAATAAGGGTGGCCAGAGAGGTGGCAAAAAGACGGGTCGCGGTGGAGCTAGAGGCCGAGGTAGGGGTCGTGGACGTGGGCGTGGACGAGGACGGTGATGTGGAATGAAGGAATGAATGCAATGACATCTCTGATGAATTAATGTCAAAATTTTCAGTATGCTGCATAACTATCGCGAAGTATGTCATGCAGATGAGCTGACGTGTGTTAGAGCCATCATCAGAGTGATCTCGTTGGCTTACAGTTGTTGTGTTGGCAGACTAAACCAAGTTGTGACAACCAACCACTGCGTCACACCATAAAGATTCATGGCTAGCGAGTATAAACAAGTCGGCTGTACTTTATCTACACCATTCAGGCAAAAACTTCAAACTTTGACTTGAAATTGCTCTGCAAACTTTGGTTGGCATGTAGCTAACACTTGAGAGGGTGGTTCATGACGGGTTGCTGCAACAAAATCGTATTTATATCACCTACTTAGACTGAAAAAAAAGCCAGAAATTCTCTGCGCAATTTGAATCAAAGTCTGAATCAATAAGGCAACAGTCGGCTATGAGCATTGACCGGTTCACTTGTCCTCGAGTCCAGCCAGTCGCAACTCGGTGCTACCCGGGAGAGGTTTCACAGACATCCATGACGAACCAACACAATTTCATTCGCTTGACGTCGAATCTTCGGAACACAAACCTCAATTTTTGCACAATCAACAATAGTTTTATTCCAGAGACCGAACGTACATACTTGTTGTGGCGATATATGAACCACTGTGTGATTACCCTGAGACACTTTTGGCTTATAAACTCAACCACAACAAACAAAGTAACAAGCACGAGGGAATTGTTTACAACCCGGCACAAGTCTCTGAAATCTAGACAAGCACAACAATGATGAAAGCCAATGCCGGCAGAAAGTATCATTGGCGTGACACTGTGGCTTCACACTGCAAATGAGTTGATGATTCGCGAGACGTGCATAATTGGCAGAGAGGCACGGTAACTCAGCGCATACATCCCGTGCCAGATAACCAACCAGGACGGACTTGCTAGGAGTATTATCGGCTCCTATTTAATCGAGAAAGCGAAACGAAAGGGCCCATATTTTTAATAACAAAATTACAGGGATTGTTGAGCTGTCGGGACTTGGTGGGCGAGAGTTCGTAGAAAGATGGGCCGATCGTAAGGACCCAATTACGAGAATGGCAACCTGGACGTCTGATTCTGATGACAAACGAGTCATGTAATAATATGACTTCAAGTTTCGCAAGTCTTTTAAGAGCCATCGCCGTAGATGCTTAGGATGGTTTCGCACCGCATGTCATCGTTGTGAGTGTGCCCTTGAAGAAACTGAGGTATCTGAGTTCCATGCTGTTACGCTATTGGCGAATTATGTCTGACAGCATTCGTCTTTTTTTATTCTTTCGTAAGCACTTGCACTAGATATCTTGTTTGGCTCTCTCGGCGAACTCCAGATCGAGCGCTGACGAGAACTCAGTCATCAACTTGTGTAAGCAAAGGACAGGACAGAGGAGGTCAAGAAACTTACTGGGCGCGGGCGCTATAGCGACATGGAGTTATTTATCCGGTTTAGCCCTTGCTATGTGCGGCATGTACTGTACAGTTCTGTACAAGGCCGATTGCTGTGAGTTAATAATGTCCGTTGGGGTTTCGAGGGTTGATGCCCTTTTTAGTTTCAACCTCGGCAGTTTCACGGTGTAATGACTTTGATACGAATGTTATTTAAGTTGTCAGTCAAGTTATCAACTGTTAGCGGTATTCAAGTTTATGAGATCTGGGGGCAGATGATAGGGCACCATTGTTTAACAGATAGAAGAATAAAGCTCAACACATAATGAAGTTGATAACTCCTACAAGAAGCTGGACCGCGATTAAAGACAAACGAGCCCAAGTTGAGGGCGTGTATATGTGTCGAGATAGGGCGTGCGTGTAAGCACGGATGGTTTTGGAACCATGAAGTTGTGAGATTGCAGATTTTACCGCAAAAGTCATCGCTTTTTTTGATTGGCTACCACGGTAAACTGGAACACGGAGTTATTATCTGATTGGCCACAAGCAAAAATATGTCATCATAATCATAACTCGTTGGCACTATCCATCCATCAGCACATGCCTCAACTCTCTGCTTTCTGACGTTGCAACATGAGTTAATGCTTTGACTTTTGAGGTGTTACCACAACTCGAGGTTTCAAATCAACAGCGCGAAAAGTGCCGAGGAGTTATGAGTTGAATACCTAGGCAACAGAAGAAAAGCCGGGACTTGTGATTTGACGTGGAAGGGGTTATTGGCTTGAGCTTGTGACTATCGATCTCAAAATCGTGGCATCGTTGTTGCTATCAAGACAGACTGGTCTTGGCGCTGCTAGGGGGCGGTGTTGCGCTGTGCTGTGCTGCGTTGGCTGGCTGAGCCGATCACTCGCAGAGGACGATTCATACCGGTGATTAGTGGTAGGAAAACGAGCTATTGTATCATTTTGTAACCGTACAGCAAGTACTCGTTGACTTGATTTGGAATCTCGTATCCTTGGCACTCCGTCTTTTACATGGGAGGTCTATCCGTATTCATCTGGGTATTGAGATAGCGGTATGCGTTAGTGGGTAGGTTGTCAACTAGGACTGAGTGATTTAAACACCACCAAGTGTGAGGGGAATTGTGCAAAATGCGTATTGGAGAAGAGACGCGACTGACAAAGTTCAATAAAATACAAGGGTTTGTTGTTAGAGTTGGTTGTATCGGCACATCAAGTCGCATCGAGTACGCAACTTGACAACCAACACCTTATCTGAAGGACAATGAACCTATAGGAGTGCCCATAGATATTCAAAGGCGTGAGTCTAGTGTTGCATGACTGGGTCTAAAGCACCCACCTATGAGATGTTTCATGATTGAACATTGCCAACCGCAGGAAAGGGGATTTATCAGAGATAGATGTCAGGAAAGACAGAGCATTAATGATTGCATGATTAGAGGTAAAGGGGAATATGACTGGAGGGGAAAAGCACGGATGGGCTTGTGTGAAACACCTATTCAGTGGCTCAGTACCTATTTACCTTTTTGGCTATCTAAGCATGTGCTGAGTTGATCTTTCGTTGTCCTTTGGCTACTTATAAACGTAATGATGAACACGGCGTGGCTCTTTTGGTTCGTTCCTCGCTGCTCTAGGTGAATTAAGCGTGATGTTGAATCAAGGCTGGCAACTCGTGGAGCCAATCAGACGCAGCCAGGTTGATGCAGCAAATCTCTAATAATGAAGAACGGAAATCCGAGGTGTAGGAGGGAGGGGGTGAGCCAAAGCTAATAGCTCAATCTCTTAGTGACTGATCATTCTAAACTTCTCCCTTGTTAACTAAAACACTGCAGTGTGTGTGCCAGTACTGATACAGTTACAGAGGTCGGGCCAGTTCAGTTCAGCATTGACTGTCTTGTGCGTGTAAATTCTTTAATTACTATTATTATTATTATTAATATCTTCATTTCTCGAGATCTAACTTAAGGTATCCGTAGGCGTCTATAAATCCACTCTTTTCTTCTCCCGCTTCCACATAAGTTCTTTCTCCAGGCTCCCTGGCAATTCCATTACGACGTAGTTGAGTTGACTTTTGCCTTAGCTTTTCACAGGCCCCACAAGCCCCCAATTTTAGAGCTTCCTTGACTAACTTGCCTATCTCCCTCTTAACTTGTCCTCTTCCTATCACCCTACTTCCCCGACTATTCATCATCAAACTTCAAACAAACTCGCTCATTTTGTTGTCAACTTTGTCTTGATCAACTGAACCTTTAACCCAACCTTGACAACGCTGGTATAACTACCTATCCTGTACATGATTTTCACCCTTCCTCGACAACTTCCTATCTGCCAAGCTGAACTGCGCTTATTGCCTTTAGCCCCGGCTCTAAGATTCCAGAATCCAGATCCTCAACCAACCAGGGTCGACGTCTTGACTCTCCATTCCTGCTTTCCTTTCCACTCCGACGCCATCCACTTCAACTTTACCTGAGGTGACCATATTTTACCCAAAAGGTGGCCGTGCTAGTCTACCTCTTAGCTTAGCCTCAGGTAATACCTAAGTACCTACCTAATTAATTGGCAACCTCAGTTGCAACCATCGACGCGCAAGTCAAGCCTCTTCACTTCCTTCCTCTACATACACTACAGTGCCTATCGAAAACGCGCCATCCATCACCCTACCTACCTATTCTCTCCCTCCAATTTTCTACATTGCCCAACCATCAACCCAACTGCATTTTCATCAACCCAACTAGTCAGCTTGACTGGTAGCAACTCTCCCGCTTCAGTATCGCTAGAACAGGTACCTAGCTACCTTCCTTATCCTTCAAGTCGCGTCATGGACACTGGCGACAACGACAAGCCCAGGCCGGTTGCGCCACCTGAGCCCATATCACCCGCGCTCTCTTCTGCTGCCGCTCCCAAGACATCAACCTCAAGAGTTGCATCACCGGCTCGTGCTCCTACGCCAGACTCTGTCCGCGCCATAGCTGTTAAGAGCCCGGCTGTAGAGGGCGCGACTGTTAACGCTGCATCAACTGCTATATCCGTTACTTCAGCGCCTCGAGCCACATCACCAGTTACCACCATGGGGCGATCACCACTACCATCAACATCAACTCCAGCCCCAGTCGTTAAGGATCGTGATCTATCGCCGGCGACCGCGCGCTCAGCTGGTACTCCTAATGGAAAGTCGCCAGTTGCTGTTCGGTCTGCGGCTAGAAACACATCATCACCAAGGCAAGTCCCGTTTTTCTGCTTCTTTTTTCTTCTCTGTCCGTCTCATCGTTTCCCGACTCTACCAAAACATTCACGTCGTATTCAATTGCTCCGCCATCATGTCTTCGCGTCCTCGCCCAGTCAAGTGATTGAGTTAACGAGTGAGCGAGTGGCGTGGCTTCTGGCAAGGGTTACGGCCTAAGTTAGTTGGCATTGCCCGATTTGTCAACAACAGGGCAGTTGTTGTTGACCGCATCTGGCCTGACTGTATCTCATCCTGATTCCTCTCTCAAAAAGAGACGGCGGTGACTCTGAATCAACCAAACCAAATCAAGGAAAGGAAGACATTTGATCCCAAGCGGTGTCGAATGTTGCCCAACATGAACAGGCTGAATCTGAATCATTCACTGTCACAACTACCTTACCTACCCTACCAAGCGATAGGAGCTGCAACTGCAACTGCATTGCAACCACTGCAGCAACTTGCCTTGCCTGCTTCAATGACAACTGGCAGCAGCGATTTTCTTTTCTTCTCTCTTCTTTTATCTTAGCTCAAACCTTCTTTCCTTCCCATGCTTTCGCCTTTACAAGTTTTTTCTATTTTTTTTTTATTCTGCTGTAACATACAAGCTAGTTTTTTGCCACCTACTTATTCCTTTTGACCTCGAACTGAGAAAGAACATTCTCATTCACCCTCAGGTGTGGACCTAGCCAGTTCTTCCTTCAATGGCTCTGACTGCCAGAGACCTTAGGTACCCCAGTTCCTTTTTGCTCATCCTTGCCCCCCCTGTAACATCATCATCTTTCACCTCGTACTGCCTATTATACACACCCCTGCAACCACGTCAGGCTTCATTGACCTAACGATCCTCAACTGCACGATTGATTCGGAATTCAGTTAGCTTCGGCCTGGATTTTTTCTTATTTTTTCTCCAACATGGCGCCTTTCGTTCGATGGAATGATTGTCAGCCACCCTGCTTTCAGCCCGAGTTTAGCAGTTGATGACTTTATGCGATTCACTTGTCTTATACCACCCTTTGTTTCAGAATACAATACACTATTTGCCAATGAACAACACCTAACTCATCCTCACAGACAGACGAACGGCCGCAAGGTTTCCATTGGAGACGGAGAGGTTGAGAGCGAACTTAGTGATCCTGCGAGCACTGTTCACTCGCCTTCAGGGGTCGACTTTAACGAACTAGAGGACGAAATAGTGGTTGGATCTCGTACTAACGGCGCCCCAAAGTCGTCCCCTCTTCGGCCAGCATCTGATGATGATGAGATCATGGGAGACGCTGAAGATGAGCCAGTGACTTCTCACTACCCTAAGCGGAAGCGAACCTCCATCTTCAATGATTTGAGTGAAAGCAAAATGGAGCCTATGAGATCTCTTGCTGATGAACGACAACCATCAGCGGCTGCCACGAGAACCAAACCTCCCCGAACGAGCACCGGCAGTGTCAAAGGTGTTACCATAGGTTACTGGAGAGACTCAAAGGGCCCTACTGAGGATCTAAAACATGCCGTCATTGGTTTCATCGACGTTCGCGAACGCCTACGAACCCGAATACAGCCTACCACCATAGCTGGGGAAATGATATCAGATGAATACCCCTTGCCACCGGGACCTGGTGGAAGCTGGGTAACCTTTGACCGAATCGTGTTTTTGGATCCTCTTGTGGGCTTGGATCATCTTCAAGTCAAAGAATATGTCAAGATCCGGGCCGACCAAATAGGGACCGAAGCAAGCGAGGGAGAGAAAATCACTGCCGAGAAGGCAGCCGTCAAAGATGCAATCCGTCGTGCCAAGTTGAATCCTATTGCAGAGAACACAACCAACCCACCTCAGATTGCTTACGGCCTTGATCTTCCTGATCATATGCAACAGAATCGTGACCCCAAGAGGAGAAGAACTAGCGGAGGATTCGCACCTGCCAATCCTCCTCCTTCGAATGGCCCTGTGATCGAACACACTCCTATTCAACCAGCACCCGGTGGACCGCAGCCTATGCAGCATGTCGTCAACCCCCTTCCAGGCACCAGGCCTACTCGTATTCTCCTTGGCCACTGGGCTAAATCCGACCAACCAGACCCTCATGATCGCCACGCAGTATACGGAATTTTGGGACAGAATGACATGTTCCGTGTCAAGCTTGTGCGAGAGACACGTGATGGACGTTTCATGGAAGGAAATTTCCCTACCGGAGCCGGCGCTCTTTGGATCGCATACGAGGAGGTTGCATTTGAACCCCACCTGAGAACTCTAGCACGCAACGAGATCAAGGAGTATTGCCGTGTCCGTCAATTCCAGCTTGATCAAGGAGAGACACCCGAGGAGCGAACTGCAAATGAAACCAAGGCCGTTTATGAGGCGCAAGCAAGAGCTGCGGGAACGAATTACAAAGCACCTGCTCCCTTGTCTATTGCACCTGCCCTACCCCGTCTTCCGGGCGATTATGTCGAGGAGCCTGATCAGACAGGACGAATGGGATATGGCGGGCATGAACTGCGTCAGAGCCGTCGCGTTGAGGCGGCTAGGATGGATAACGCAGCCAGGGCCGAAGCACGACAAGTACCTATTGATGTTGACACTCCTCAGCCTTCCCCGGCTTCTCGTACAGCTGCGGGCAGGACATCATTGAACAACAACGCTATCGAACGAACCTCGGCCCTGGCTGAGCGTGAGATCGCCCGCGTTGAGCAAGCCCAGGAACGTGCTCATCTACAGGCAGCCAACCGTGAGCGCGCAGCAGCAGCGGCGGCCCAAGCAGCAGCCCAAGCAGCCGCCGCTATCCCTAGTATGGCTGTCAATGGCCGACAGCAACTGCATGAGAGGGACGAGATGCAGCGCCTCAACAAGGTCTGGGCACGCCAGGAAAGCCTCCGAATGAGAGCAAGCGCCGAAGATGCCAAGATGTATGGCGGAGTCAAGTATGAACGCAAGGCTCATGGCCCTTTTACCGGAAAACTCGTGTCGCAAGGTACCATCATCAACATTGATGGCGAAGATTATGTCGAATATCGGGTCCTTACGAAGCCGTCATTTTTCTAAAATTACCATCCCGTCGAACTTTTTGCAGACCTAAACACACCTACAAGCTCAAACGAAGCGTTGTGGCTTCAAAAACACGAAGAGCCCGGCATTTCCCCCAATTATTCACAATATCTTTAATAGCTGTTTACGCAAGGTTCAACTTGTGTGTATACTAATCATGCATGGGCGAGAAGAGGAGGCCATTTTGATGGGATCCTGATGTTTTCGGTAACAAAGCAGTATATGGATGGTTGTACAGAAAAGGACTCAGTCCACTCGCACTAGAATGTCTTTTGTTACTAATTTCTATTTTCGCTTTTCTTTTGTTGTTTTGTCTTCATGGATGGCCATGCCAGGCCATCACTATAGGTTAGGAGGTAGAATGGATGGGTCTAGTATAGTATCGAAGACTGGACTGGACTTCACGGAAAACGGAGTGGATGGTGTTTGGGATGGGTACGCTGCATAATTATACCCGGTATAGGCAGACGGTATTTCATTGTCTTGTACGAAGCAGACACATTTTCCTGTTTGAGAGATTAAATTTGATGCTCTGGAAGCAAATATTTGTCCTGAGATTTTGAATATAGTGACTTGCAAGCTTGAATTCTTAGTTATTCACATAACATATTGCAGTCGCCTAGTTGACTCAAGTCAATTAAACACAAAGATAGTCAAGAAGAACCAAATGAAGTATTTCACCAGGCATTTGTTTTCGTTTGTTTGTACCAAACTTCCCCCTCCAGCATAGGTCATACATCAACATCAATGCTTTCAGCCTGTGTATTATCACGTTGTATACGAATATCAAGAGTCTTGTCTTCAAGATGGCACAAGTATCACGCTGAGGATGTCGTTATTTCTTCAATACGGCATCATTCTCGAATAGTAGAAACGGGGCAATTTTGATGCGAACATTGAGTTGAGGGGTATAAGGGAAAGTAACAAAACAAGATTCTAAAAAAGGCCGTCATCGTATAGGGGTCAGTACATCAGTTTGTGGCTCTTCGAAGCACTGAAAACGCAAGTTCGAGTCTTGCTGACGGCAATTCATTTTATTTTTGCGACCTTCTTTTCAATCATTCACATGTGGCTTTTTTCGCGTTTGGTGATTTATCTTGTCTTTTTGGTTGGCGTCGTGCCTCTCTGTGAGGAGAGAGGAGAGTGCCTGGTGGGCATTGGCCGGGATGGAATCATGGTACAAAAGAGTATCATTAATAACATGCATAATATGAGGAGCAAGTGAAAGGGTTTGGACAGTTCCTCCTCCACTGACATCGCCTGATAGAAGTTGGCTCACGGCTTGCGCAAGCATCGCGCTGTTACTGAGAGGCCTATCTTATGCTCAATGAGAGAACCTCGCTCGAGTCCAGACAGATCATAGATACCTGATTATTTGTACTGATTTCTGATTGCCTCTGCGTCGCTATTAGACGAGGGATGGCCTCAGCAAGCACTAGCCTGGCTGCCCGAGAAGCCCAATACCAATTACCAAAGGTGAACACGCACGATTGCTGCTTGACCAAGCATGCAATGTATCAAGAGATACACGGATTAGAGTAGACAATAATTATAAGAGATTATCAAGTGAGCCTCCCAGATACATAATTGAGAACCACTGCTCTTCTGACTCACAGAACATCGACCTCGGGAGAGATATCGGTCCTTTGCACACTCTGTATCACATCCTGAAGGAGATGACTCCCGTTGCGGAAATATACTCGAGTGTGTAATCCGTGATCTAAGAGAATCTGTAATTGCCAAGAGTAGATGGGCTCGGAGTATCTCACCTCGTGTAATGTGATGACCTGAAGAGTAACGAGTGAGAAGCCAAATAGCTGATGATCACATATACGGATGCTGAGTCCTCCGAGAAGTCAGTGGTCATGACGTCGACGAGTCCCGTTGAGATGGTAAGGTCTATGCTTGCTCTTTATACAAAAGTGCAGGGGTTTGCTCAGCTCTTCAGGAGAGCATGCCAATACGAGGTTGTGCAAGTGCTGAGTCTCTGTCAGTACTCGGCCAATCGTGTATATCACAGGAAAGCAGAGCTGCTATTTGCGGACTTGACACTTGCACGTGAGTAGGACTCATTTCATGCGGTGAGAGGTCGATGGCGTCCATCCCTTGTGCTCAACCCCTGCTGCAGAGGTTCGTAGTACAGCCAGAGTACCTAGGACTGTAACTGTAAGCACGTTATAGACTGGATATTGGGCTACCTGACTCTAATGCGTTGTAACGAGTCAGCCTCGACTCAGCTCAGAGTTGGGTTTGCGTTGGGTTGTGTGTGCACTTTCATGCACTTGTCTTGCCACCGGCTACCTATTCAGAAACTAATGTCTCGTCTTCACCGCAAAATGAAGTGCATATTCTGGAACAATTGTTATGCAGAGCTAAAACATAGCTGAAACATATGTCTCTGATTGTGTCAGCGACTACCAGTAGCAGAAAACAAATCTGCGGAGTCAGATGGGAACTACTGCAAGATACCGTCTTATAGAACATGATCGAGGAAGCAAACATCAAACGAGTCCTTCGAATGTGACAAGCTACATACAGTGAATTTCAGCTCTCCCAACACGCGGGAAGCATGGCTACAGCGGGGCGAGGTTCTTGTGTAACCACCAGCAAACACACTAGAAGTGTTGGGTCAGATAGAACTGGGTAAAGAAGAGAGGATAGATACATGCGAATAGACTATAATATGCGCATAGCCTCTCTGCATAGATTTTCTCATCCAAAACTCGACAAGAATTGCCGGTGGTTTGTAGTAGAAGTATATCCAAGTATTCACCAAACACCGACTATAATCATTGGTTACCCAGAATGCAAGACCCTGGTCGAATACTCGCTTGGTCTGCCAAACAAAGACCGTTTATGCTATTGAAACACAGCTGAATGAACGAATGGATGTCTTTCTCCGGCTCACCTTACCTTGCCTTTCGATTCATTCCTGTAGCTAGGCACTATCAAGCATGTCATGTCATACACACAAACCTCTCTCTATCGTGGCAGCCACAACACTACCCTGCAAACACCCCGGAGCCGCTGAAGAACAAATGAAGGCCTCGAAGTCTAATCAACTCCGTCTTTACCCTTAAGAGATGATTCTCCGCTCACCACGCTGCAAGCCTCTCGGGACTGCGCAGTTGAGTGGATGCGGGAAGAAGACATACGAGACTATTCTCGTCGGATGCACGCGGGTAACTGCAGAGATGTCGTGTAACTATAGAACAAACAGATATAGACAGACACTGCATGTAAGGGGATTACATGCTCGAGGCGGACACACCAGCCTGATCTCGTCCATGCTACCGGTCCTGCCGTGGGAACCATCACCGGTTTGTGCTTCGTACTTTTGGCTTGGATTCGAGAGACTCACTGGAATGGGTTATTGTGATTTGTTGATCCCAAGACGATACAGTGACAGACACTGCTGCAATTGTATTTGCAACTGTTATAGGTCCAAAGCAAAAGGACAAACCACGTTGCTACGGCAAGATGCTGTCCCTCAAGTATTCCTCTCCTCGCACGCTCGTTTATCCCCCTTCCCTTTTCCCACTTTTCGTCCCCTCCTGTTTTATTTTCTTCCTTTCCGTTCGTTTCGCTTCGAGTTGCCGACTCTTAACTCTGGCTGAAACTCCGTTATCTCTCCTCCTCATCCTCCTCTTCTTCTTCTTCACAGAGCATGTCACGCCCATAACGCGTCCTGCCATTCTTCAGATGTCCCTCAAGACAAGAGGCTGCAGCAGCCATATCTGGGGCTTCGTTGCGCCTGATGTCGATGATCCGCCACAATGCATCAGCCTTTGTAGGGAGAGGTTCCTCAAGGACCTGATACCGGGGGATGAGACATTTCCGAGGGTGTGCGAGGCTCTGCAAGACAAGGAGCGAATGGAAAAGGAGCAGCCGTTCCTGGCACTGTATTGTTGCGATGCTCAGGCTTGTGGCGTGGATAATCTTGGTGAAGGTGGTAAAGATCGTATGTGGTGTGGTGTTGACGTTGAGTGGTCAAGATGCTAATTGGTGAAAAGCAAATGTGAATTGGCTTATCAATGTGTGTCAAGAGTAAGCCGATCTATACTGGTATCTGACAAGGACTATGCTAACGGCTTGAAAGCTATGGCTACCACTCGATAACAGACCCGGGTCCTCCAAAACCATATCACATATGTGACCCTGAATCCATCAATGGGGACAACAAGAACTGTCAAAAGGCTGATGCAGCCGACAAGACAGAGATATCTTCTGCTGAAGTCACACCGAGGATATCTTCAAAAGCCACAGATAGCACACTATCAAAAAAACCGACAGCCCCAGAAACAACAGCGACTTCGGTAGCGATACAGAGCTCAATACCAGACACGACATATTCCACCATCACCACCACAGAATCATCAATACGAGCCACCTCGGACCCATCAAGCAGCGGCACAAACACAGGAGGTAACAAAGGTATACCGTTGGGCGTAAAAGTCGCAGTAGCAATCATCTCCGTCGTCGGCCTTCTCGCCATCGCCGCGCTCATATTCTGCCTCACCCGAAGACGTCGATCTCGCAAGACAGACATTCGAAGACTTATCAAGCATCCAACATCACCACCTCCTCGTGCAGACTCGCCCACACCTCTCGTCTCACCAACAATCTCCCACACAGACCCTGAAGGTGTTCCGCTTACACCACCTGCGCGACTCGCTGAGCGGAGATTCCTGTGTGAAGAGCCGAGTGGATTCCCAGCTTCTCCATTGTACTCGCCCACGAGTAGCAAGCTCTCGCCGCGACATGAGAGGACGCCCAGGATCTATAGTGCAAACAAGGTGCCTATGATAGTCATGACGGCGCCAGATGGGGCAAAGACTAGGGAGAACAATAGCTCGACAAGCTTCAGTGATGGGGTCATTACACCTCCAGCTCCTGTCCAGATGCCATCCCTTGGCTATAGCACCAGAACCTCACCTCCAAGACCGCCTCGATCTCGCGATGCTTCTCTCAATATGCTCGCCAGCCCTGGTCCGCCGCCTACAAGGGCTCTTCCATCGACACCTCCTATTCGCCCTTCTACTCCGACATCTCCGCCTCGAAAAGGAGTTGTTGTGCCTCTCCGAAGCTCTCCGTGAGACCATTCATAGGAGGCTCATACCACATTCAAAAAGACGGATAAACCAAGAACTATCGAAAGACTATGATATCACCAGACTAGAAGTTGGATATTGTTCACGACACATGTATGTATGATTAAACGGCAAGGAGTGATAGTCACTACGAGTTACACGATCCACAATATGTAATATCCTTATTTGGCATACCACAACAATGTCTTTTCTTCAATGTATCCTATTTCCAGCACATTCCTCTGGTTCTCTAAATGCCAATCTCCTTAAGCGACTTGACAAGATCCGTCACACTCTTCTCCATACTAATCCAATCGATCTTAAGCAACTCGTCCGTCTCCTGCTTATCAATTCCAAAGATCTGATCCTTGGGTGGAAGCTCTCCGCCTTTGGCATCAGGCCCAGGAAGTCTCTCCTTGAATTCAGGAAAGTTATTAGCAACGGCGTCAACGATCTCACGGTGCGAGAACCATCCAGCCGTGGCGAAAAGTCGCTTTCCACCAGCGGTGGGCTCCTCGAGACCTCGAACATGAGCACGCGCTGCATCTCGGACGTCGATCCAGAGAGGAACAGGCGTGCAAGGAGGAATCTCGTCTTTCCATCCACCTTGAAGAATCTTGACGATTCGCTCGTTTGAAGTGTTGATGCTCTCAAGTGTAGCGAGGTACTTTGACACTGGTCCCAGAACCAAAGGGGGGCAGACCGTTACGATGTCAAATGAGGGCTTCTTCTCGGCGACAAAGTCCCAGGCTGCACGCTCGGCGAGGGTCTTTGAGGCGCGGTAGGCGGTAACGTAAGAGCGACCGATATCATCGACAGTGACTGGATTCCAGGTCTTTTCTGAAAAGACGTGAGATCCATCTGTGAACTTGGCCTCGTTGAGAATAGAGGCGAAGGATGAGGTGATGACGACTCGCTTTACGCCGGGGGCTGAGGCATGAAGAGCTTTGAGGATACCGGTTGTTCCAATGACGGCTGGGTCTACGAGATCCTTCTTAGGGTCGGCTGTAAGTTGACTTCAGTCAATAACCTCGGTCTCAATCAAGAAAGACGATTAATATCTGACTCACTGATGTTATAGTGAAAAGGGCTCGCAACGTGAACAACGGCATCAAGACCAGGCGTCTTGGCCACTTCGTCAAAAGCATCGGGCTTCGCAATGTCTGGTACGATGGCAGTTTCTAGCTTGCCATCTTTGAACTTGTCTGGAAACGCATTGCGCATCTTCCGGGCTTTGTCCTCTGATCGGACAGTTGTGACGACTGTGTAGTCCTTTTTGAGAAGCTGCTCGAGGATGTGGGCTGGGTCGAGCGTTAGACACCTTTGTTTGTATTTGCATTTTAATTAAAGGTTTGTATATATAGTACTTCACATACCGGCAATAAAGCCTGAGCCACCTGATTAACTTGTTAAATAGAAACATGGTATGAATGATGAAGAGACATACCAGTGAGGAGAACCTTTGTCATGATGGGAATAGTATGAGCTCTGAAAGCTATATCGTTATATACTTGAGCCTTTGGCCTTTTTGAATGAAAAGCTAACAGTTTGAAGGATGGATATCTCAAGAGTCAATGTTTCACCCTTTGACGTCAATGGATGGCCTCTTATACCTACCTACCTACTACCTTAGTACTTACCAACTAAGGTACTTTATCTTAAACTGGACTGGACCCGCATTCGTCATTGAGTTTCCCCTCCTCTTTTGTAACAAGCAAGGATGCGCAACATGCAAGGTTTATCTTCCGCTATCGGATAACGATTGATTGATTCTCTTCATGAGGAAGCATAAAATCGTATATTCTGCCTATTCTGGCTTGAAGACCCGGTACAACTCCCAACGTAGGGGCATACATTATGCAAGTCACAGCAACGTACTAGATAAAGTATTGTCACGTAATCTCATAAACCATCCATAAAATACAAATACAAAATAAATTATTACAAGCGAGACAGTTAACCGAGAGGGTTTATCCATATACACGCTTAGTGTAGGCAAAGATTCGCTGCATCACCTCACTTCATCCTAGGTAGCTGATGGTGACGGCTCCTCTTGGCTCCCGACTTGCCTCAACATGCCATTTCACTCCCACGAATCAAAGTCCATATACGTTTAGACATAAGACATCAATCGCTAAGCGCAGGCACGGGCCAGTCGCCCCCACTTCAGGATTCCCGTTCTCGTCGTCCATGTCTCGCAAGGGCAATCCGTCCAATTCCATACGCAATGCTCGCTGTAGAAATATGCGCTCGAGTTGGATCATCACCACCCGCTTTTCCCACGCATCACATATATGGTTTGTATGTGGCGCGAACTACCCATTGCCTCCTCTTCATCTCGTCTTTCCTCATCACTTCAGCTCACCCTTCAGTGTTGGATGTGTCAGCTGCAGCTGGCGGCGCAGTCTCTGGAGGCTGAGGCTGGGGTACACCACCAAGACCCGGAGGTGTTGGGGCTTGTTGAGGAATAGGTAGCGTCATTGGTCCCTTAGGAGCGATGATACGCCCAGGAAGACTCTCGCCGCGGATCACCTTTTCCACCTCAGCCTTATCCAGGGTCTCGTACTGCACAAGAGCCTTGGCTAACAAGTCCAGTTCGCTCCGCTTGTCTGTCAACAGCTTTCGTACATCCTCGTACGACTTTCGTATCGTCTTCTGGACCTCGCCTTCGATTGCTGCCTTGGTCTCGGAGCTGAGGTTTTCGTATCTTCGACCATATTCAACAGGTCCAAGTACGCTTGACATGCCAAAGAGCGTCACCATCATGAAGCCCAGATCGGTAGCCCTCTCAAGATCCTAAGTAAAATTAGCATGCGATTTCGATATCCTCGCGATAACGCTTACCGATGAAACACCTGAGGTCACCTTGTCGTCACCGTATCGCAGCTCCTCAGCCATCTTTCCTCCAAGTGCCACTCGGATATTAGACATATACTCAGCAGCTGTATAAGAATACTTGTCCATCTGGGGAAGTTGGGCGGTGTGGCCTAGCGAGGGACCCTTGGGAAGGATAGTGACCTTGTAAAGAGTGTTTGAGCTCTCCTTATCGAAAAGCTGAACAAGTGCATGGCCAGCCTCGTGGTAAGCCGTCATTTCCTTTTCTTTCTCGGTTACAACCATTGACTTGCGCTCAGAACCCATCGTGACTCGGTCGTATGCCCACTCCAAATCCTGCTTTGAAACAACACTGGCCTTGGCTCGGCTGGCTCGGAGAGCGGCAACATTCAACATGTTCTCCAGCTCAGCACCAGATCGACCAGGGCATCGAGCAGCGACAGCCTCGAGGTCGACATCGGGGCCAACCTTGATCTTCTTGGCATGGTGCTTCAGAATGGCAATTCGGCCACGAACATCAGGGAGATCAACGTTAACATGGCGGTCGAAGCGTCCAGGTCGGGTGAGGGCTTTGTCGAGCATCTTGGGCAAATTGGTCGCTCCTATGATGATGATCTTGCTGTCCTGGTCGAAGCCATCCAGTTCGGTAAGCAGCTGGTTCAATGTCTGCTTGGCATGGGCTTGGTCTCTAGGGTTTCGCTTGCCACCGATGGCATCAAGTTCGTCGATGAAAACAATGGCAGGAGACTTGCTCTTGGCAGCAGTGAAGAGCTCGCGAACTCGCTTAGCACCAACACCAACGAAGATCTCGTCAAATTCGCTACCGGACATGTAGAAGAAGGGAACACCAGCTTCGCCGGCAACGGCTCGAGCGAGAAGCGTTTTACCAGTACCAGGGGGGCCAACAAGAAGGACACCCTTGGGGAGTTTGGCACCGAGATCGCTGAACTTTTCGGGATTCTTCAGAAACTCGACGACTTCCTGGAGTTCCTCCTTGGCTTCATCACAACCATGAACATCGTTGAACCGAGTGTTTTGCTTCTCAGCCTTGACCTCAGAATCTTGCTTGCTGTTAGGCCCACCACGACGGAATGTGCTAAACGCTTCAATCGCAATCGTTACAAGCGCAAAACAGAGATATGTGGTAACAATGAAGATTGCCAAAAACTTAAACCAGCGGAAGATAGTAGACCTAGTAGATTCCTGGACGATAACGTGGATGGGCTCACCCTTATGGCCCATAGGGTTACTGCCATTTGCAGACCCAGCCACGGCAGCGTTAGCAATGCCTTGCTCGTAAGTTGGCCATTGAGTACGCGCAAAGTTGCCGTTCGCCGCACCAGGCGCATTCGCAGCTTGGTTAGCATTCACACCAAGCATCGCAAGGGCTCGCTGGTAGGCATCGTTGGTTGCAGGGTTGGTGGCAAAGCGTCCAGATTGATATCGTTCCACGAGAATAGCGGGCATGTTGGCTCGGAGAAGAAGCTGGTAAAAAGCATTCTGCGCGTTCGCATTGCCGGGGTTTCGATTGGCGGATTCTTCCAACGTTGCCAGTTGGTTACGGGAGATGCCATTGGAGCTGCCGAATGCTCTACGCTGAATAGAAAATGCACCGAGAGTTGAGATACCACGAGTAGATGACAGAATACCGGAATAAGTTCGTGAAAACGAACGCATGAAAAATGACGGAGTCGATACACGGGGATGAAAGTAAGGATGCCGCAAAATGGGGTTGGCCGCCTGAAGACCAACACGGCCCATGTTGGAGAGAGTTGTCTGAGCAGTCATCGGTGTCATGGGAGAGAATCTTGCAGGGGAGAGGGATCGGAAATCAACTCGTTGAAGAAATTCGGGGATTCGGAGTTCGATCACCTAACACAAGTTAGTTTTACAGTTGAAAACGACAAACGGCTCGCGACATACTTGTTGAGGTTCCGTCGCCCTGGTCTGTTCCACACTATTCTTCGACGAAACCACTCGACTGGGGGTAATTGAAGTCGTATGCCTCCAAGGAGCCATGATTATATTCGTAATTGAAGGCCATAACTCCGTGGTTGTTGCAGCCACATTCTAGAGCCTTGTTAGTCCATCGGCGATAGCTGTACAAACTCTGCAACAACATACCGGCAACATCATGGCGTTATAGGCCATGCTTGGGATATAAATTCGCCAGAAGTGATTTCGAGATGATGATTCTTGGACTGATGCTCGTAGAAAGGTTGATAGTAAAGTATTTCGATGACGTTCCAAGTATGCGAACAGTCTGCGCCTCCCGCCACGTCTAACGGTTCTCCGGAGGTGAGTGTTTGTCTTGGGCCGAGATGGTTACTCGATAAGTCTGCTCAGAGAGACGAATGAATTGTCTACCGGGATGCACTCATAGTGAATCGCGCGCAGGCATCACTGGTATGTAGTCGATGGGGGAGTGCGGTTCACTTGCCACTCTGGTCCGCTGTTCGGCATCACCAGATGAGCCCTTTCCTATTTTGGAAGCTGCTGACTCATCCCCGCTCGGCCGGCAGATCTTCCGACTCCCGACCACTGTGAAGCTATGAGCCTATCTATTCTGCTGTTAATATGTGCCTACCTATCTGTCTGATAAGAGTTGTGAAGCTGGAACCCTGGCTTGATTCAGAACGATATACAGACCAGGTCCTGCTGTCTTTATGTGATCAGGAAACGTCCACTCAACCTGTAGTTGCAGGCATCTAGGCTTTACAGATCTGGTATATGGGTGGATATCATATGGGTGTGTTGATGTAAGCAAGGAGTTTCATTTACTTCTCTAGCTTTGCTATTCGTAGTATGTGGGTATACTCATTCTCTCCCATGGTCCCCTTATCGCCTCTCAGAAGCCCCAGTAGAAACTACTTCACCCTCCTCAACATTCATAAAACCTTGTCTCTTTGATTTACCCAACTTGCCATCCATAATGGCATTCCTTCCCGACGAACTACCTCTCCAATCCAACATCGACACATTGCTCTCATAGGGTATAAGTGATGTTTAATGCTAAGAACAAACAAGAAACCAAATGCAAACAAGAGTAGAGAAACGGCTCAACGACGCAAAATTGCCATTAAAAAAGAAATCAAGCTATGAAGGCTGAAAGATAAAGGCCGCTGCAACGCCAGCGATCCAATTCATATACACTAAGCCGATAACATTGGCTGTCAGAATAAGCTGCTCCCAAAGTCCAACTAAAGTTAAGAAGCAAGACAGAAACGCCCAATGACATGCTTTTCGAACCGATTATGGCATATTCCATACGTTCTAGAGAAGTGCCTGTAGGCGCTGCAAAGCGAAGCAGCATGCTGTTTCCTCCTATAACATCCTTATGGGTATATCCTCTTCAAGAGTAAGAATTAAGTTCATGAAACGGAGATCGTTGCGTGGTCCAGCCTTGGTATGATCGTGATGATACAAGTAGTTATCGTAAGCAAAAGGGGGTAAAAACATGTTCGATATGACATCGTAATATATATAGTGGTCTCAGACAGCTTTCATCACATGCTCGCTAGTCTGCTACTGGGCAGTTGCAATGAGGGATCTTCAAACTCAATCTTTGGCCCGTAGATATCGTACACTGCAGTTCCGTATGCTGGCAGTTGCCCGATAGTTGTAACTTCAATCGGTGGATCGTAATGTGACCACTGTTCCTGTTGTGGGTGGCCTGGTGGCGGAGGGTATTGCCCAGTTGTTGTGGGAATATGCTGCGGTTGAGAAACCACTGGTTGCTGAGGCTGAGCCATATGATGTTGGATAGGTTGGTGGTATTGAATCATGGCTGGCTGAGATTCGGCTGCTGTGTATGTTGGCTGGTTTCCGGGTTGGTGTGCGTAGAAGCCCTCAGGGATCATGGGGCTCGGGACAGACGTAGCGGAAAAGGTGCTGGGGCTACTTTGAATCGACGTTGCAATTCCCGATGCAGAGTATGGAAGTTCCATGGGAGGCCGTTCCACTTGTTGTGATAGTTGATAATGAGGCGGCACAGTGCTTGTCATGGTAGCAACACCAGGGTTCCCTGCCTCAGTGACATAGTATGCTTGACGTGGCATGGCTGCGGCCCGATGGACAAGCTGAACGTGCGTTTGTTGCTCAGGTACGGGAGTCCCGTGATATTCGTGAGGAACACTGGCGGGCATTCCCTGCCGATTACCGTAGTGCTGCGGCATGTGATGGCCATGGACTTGGGATTCAAAGTCGGCGTAGGAAGAGGCACGATGCAAGTGTCCGTTAGGGGGGCCTTGGTTCATGGAGACCATCTCATGGGGCGACCAGGTCATTGAGGAGTGCTGAGGAGTGGAAGGAGACTCGTCGTCGTCAGAGTCTGAAGAGCAGTCGTCGATGTCGTTGGGATTCATTCCTTGCTGGTGCGATCTCCGCTGATGTTTGACCATAGTGGTTTTCCTACAAAAGCTACGTCCCAAGTTAGTAGGCGATAGATCTAATGGGACCGTCGAGACCTGCCTCTTGGAGCAGCCATCATGGGCACATTTATAAGGACGTTTTCCAGTATGAATACGTCGATGCCGGGCAAGACTCGATGACTGTAAATACTAGTTAGTCCCGCACTGGTCGTGGACTGGTTGTGCACTTACATCCGAGAAACGTTTCCCGCAACCAATGTGCTGGCATTGATGGGGCTTCTCTCCAGTGTGTGTTCGAATATGAACAGTCAGGGCGCTTCGCTGGATAAAACTCTTCCCGCAACCAGGAATAGAGCAAGCATATGGTCTTTCATTAGTATGTATGCGATAATGTCTCTGTAAATCGGACTTTCGATTAAAGCTCTGCATCAGAAGTTAGCAAAGGAGAGCAGCCACATGCCAGATAACAACAAACTTTTGTGCACGATTGCCAGTCGCACTGAAAGGGACGAGCAGTAGGCTCGTTCTCGACCAATTCCATAAGTTCCATGATAAACGTGGCAAACTTGGGCGTGCCTCCGAGGCAATGCGTGTATAATGATGCAGATGTAAGACGAAAATAGTAGTTGGGAAGATGCTAAAAGGGTCACAGCATAATAAGTTCAGTCGCTCGCTGGTGAAGAGTTGCAGATTCGATGCAGGTGGTGTTGTCTAGGTGGTTTTGCTGAAAGAGGGACAGGTCGATGGTTGGACCGGGCCTTCAATTAGGGTATAAGAGGCGGCGGTGAGATCCAATTGTAGATAAATCAGCGATTATAAGATGACGTATAAGCTCTGATCCGACAATCTAGTAGTATCTATATTGTTGAAGGGGTGAAATAGATGGGTGATGGTCTGTATATATATGTGATAGTGCAGAGTGGCTGAAGTTGGGATATAAAGGATAGGCGAAGCTGAGAGTCCTGAAGTCAGGTTGTGTGGGAGCTGAGTGCTTATACGTCCTAATAGGGCGTGTGTGGTGTTAACGCAGGCGGTACCAAGGATTGCCTGGTGGATCGGGAAGAGATTTGGCTGGGGCTGGGGGAGAGGTTTGCGCTGGTGGTGGTTTTTGAGGGATAATACCGAAAACCAAGTAGACGGGTCAGTGCAATATTGAAGCTTATAGTTGATTGGGCTCGGTGCGAGCAAGAATCAATAATGTGACTGGTCTCTGAGGTTCCGTGAGATTTGAGTCGTAAAAACAGGCTATTTGACGTCTAGTTGAGGTGATTCGAGTCAGGTAGACAGTCGATGAAGCTCCATTCAAGCAAGACAAGACTGGGGGTTTGGCAAAAGATATCAATAACGGCCACCGGGTTCTAGGCGTATGTCCGGTCCCACTGGGTAAGGGCAGTGGAGATCAGGAGTGTTTGGAGACGAATAGAATAGTGTGATGCAGTGCTTTGTAGTGTAGAGTATCCAGGGCCATGCAGATGCTAAATACCAGACTGAGAATACCCAAGCTCAAAGGATGGGCCGTCGCAAATCTGACTCTTGTTGTAGGCGTGCCGCGAACATGGTATACATACGCCGGGGCTATCAAGGAACCACGCAGGAGATCAGAGAAGTCAAGGGATCCCTGTACTGCAGCAGCGGGCTTCAGTGGGTCTCATCCGGCAACGAGTACCTGGGGGGAGGGGGGGGATAGATGAAGGATCGAGACAGAGCCTAGGGGACGGCAGGTGGAGGGTGGATGAGCGTGACGAAAGAAAACGTAGGGAGGCCGATAAAAGAGGGAGATGAAGAGACGCATCCAGGGTCAGGGGATGACAAGCAAGGCAAGGTCAGGCAAGGCAAGAAGCCAGATGGAGAAGAGGGCTGGCACTAACACCAAAACTGAGACGACTGAGGTATACCATATTTAACATCTGGTACAGTAGCATCCATCCATCGAAACCTGTCTAGGCTACCTTTGGTTATATCGATGGCGGCGTGCAGTAACAGTTGTCCTTGTGGACTCGGAAGTGCGAATAGCGTCTCAGTACTCAGTACTCTATACCGTACTGTACTCGAGATGTAGCCTAGGTACTGCACCGTATCAGATGGCATTGCATTCTTTGGGCTATGAATGTACCATGTTGAATAATGATCCGAGGTGGTGGTGTAAGGCCGGCCGCGATCCATTCTTAGTGCGATTAGGAGCCACTAACGCTCTGGTTTCATTATACTGCATCTAGCAGTACATACATACATGGCCTATGCTTGAGCTTGCCGTCCGGTGGTTGTGTTGGGACTGTCTCTTCATTCTGCCCCATGCTCCAAGACAACTCCCATGCAGATGGGGTGTTTTTGTCTTTGTAAAGAATTAACTAGGCCAGCCTCAAGCCAACCCAGTCCAGGCTCCAGGTTAGATACTACATAGGAAGGGGAGAGAAATTTTGGGACGCACTACCTTAGAGGCACTCTGCATGTTCCAAGACGTTAAGCCAGTGACAGTCTCCGGCGGCCAACACGGACGGGGACAGGGGGACAGGAGCCGACGAGTCTAAACCAGTTGATGGCGTCGAGTTTGGGGCGTCAAGGCAAGGGATGGCAGATCCCTCTAAATGCATGCACTACTATGTGTGTGGCTCTGGGTGAGTGGTTGGAAGGCTGAGAAACGACTGATTGACTGGCTGCATGATCAGAGGATGCATGAATTAACACCAGTATAATTTCTCATCGGGAATGGGATCAGGATTTAGTGAAAACGGATGATGCATAACCTTTCCAGGTCAACGGTTACAGTACTTGCCTACCTACTGAGCGAGCCAGCTGCTTGGAATCTGTGGCGGAGAAAGAGGGGACCAAAGGATAACCACAACCAGAGACTTGGGCCTGGTTGTCCAGGTACATACATACATACAGCCAGCTAAATCATGGAGGGAACCCAGAACTGAGATACACAATGCGTCCATCTCCATAGGTACCTAGGTAGGGAAAGAGCCCACAGTCTCCGGTTAGAGCCGAGGGCGGGCGGACTGTTGATCCTGTAACATTGGCCCATGCTGCATTGCATTGCTGTTGCGTTTGAAGTCCAAGATTAGATATTGCTAGAGAGAGTGTGGGCGGGCCTAGGTGGTGCGTGCTGGAGCAGAGATACGGAGACACAGAGGAAGAAAGAGAGAGAGAGAGAGGGCGTACGGAGTACCGTACCTAGGAGATGCTCTACGATCCAAAGTGGGGACGACCTACCGAGGTCCATGACTTGCTGAGACTAAGACGGGGGTACTCTAGCTCTTGGCTGGCCTTGGGAAAGCGCCGCGGCCGGGGTCAGGACCGTCCGTCAGGCAGGCTCAGGCGCAGCCCGCAGGGCCACTCTTCCCCTTAGTACAGTAATTAGTGGATATTTTTACGATGAATGTAGCTAGATCAGAGTGTGTCAATGGTCCTTGCCGTTTCTTTCTAAAAAAGACCAGACGGGATGGGACCAGTTCACTGGAGCAATTGGTGGGGCAGGGCAGTGGATTCACCCTTGCAAGAGGTCGATCACTTGCAATTCTTGGTCGAAATTCATAACTTTGAATCCGTGTCTAGCGCAGAACGTTACTCACTCTGCCTGCTTCTCTATAGTAGCAGTCAACAAGCCACATATTTGGTGGTACGGTACCCAGCAGAGAAGAATCGTCACATGCCAAGTCACCTTATGTAGGTTCGAACCTCACTTGATACCTACCTTGCTTATCGCAGCCAAAAGACGTCAAAAGTCGGCATGTCCCTGTCTGTTGGTATGAGGACAGGGGGTTCTTGTACATACATACAAGCAGTTGCGCAACCACCCAATGTTAATGATAAAAACAGGGGTTCTGTTAGATCAGACATTGCCCCGCCAAAGCCACTCGCCAGTAATCAACCTCGAGAGACTGTACCAGGTATTCAGTCACGGCAAAGTGAGAGTACACATGTTGGAGAAACAACCGATCATCGTTTCTTATATCCACAGAATATTCCCATGCAAAATGACTCAACAATTGCTTGACAGCTGTCGTCGGCGATTTTAACTTGACTTTGGCGGCACTTGAGACGTTGGAGTGGAATCAAACGGCGGGACCCATTAGCGTTAACTGACCTTCTGCGAACACCAACACCAGAACAACAGCCAGCACACACTTCACGAACATGGGCCTAAGGCTCGTGCCGGTCCTGCGCGCTCGTGTCACAGCTCGTTTGGTTCAATGAGCGTCCTATTCTGGTTTGACGAAGCCCGATCAAAGGCCCGAACAGGAAACTGTGTTCGAATCCGGAGATACAGATTAGCCTTTTCACAAGTGCTTAGGGGCTCACGAGGCTCAAAGATATGACCTGAAGCAATATCCAACAGGGAACGGCCACACAATAAGCCATTATTCGGAACATTCCAGGGTGGTCAACATTGCATTGATGTTGGGGAGGAACCATGACGTGCAAAAGACGTATATTATTCCCAGAAATGGACCAACCGCCAGGCCATAAAACCTACCAAGATCTCTTCTCCACCACCCACAGTAAGAACCCTTGTCGATCCCGGCCGATTATCCACGTCGTTCCTGACTTGGCTTTCTACACGCTGCGCTACGGAGGTAACACAGACAATAAATTAATCCTTGTATTCAAGCCAAATCCAAAAATCAATCGTCCATTGCCCACGCTCCAGGCTCCAGGTTCAAAGCCACATGATGGCAGGGGCCTCAACTGGGCTCTGCCTATTTGAGGCCCCTGCCATCAAGGTAGCCTAAGATAATCGTCCTGGTTAGCAATACAGCATTCTGCATGCCGACTACCACACCCTTGAACGCCTCCTCAACGCGGTCCAAACCCTGCAGCCTCTGTTTATTTCCTTGATGTAGGTATGTTGCTACCAATGCACAACTCACACACCATCTTTGTTGTTGCCGAAAGACGATCTCATCTCATCTAAAATCGTCTCGCCCCTTGAATGTCTAAAATTGATGAAGGAGTCAAGGTCGGCAGGATCCGATGGTGGACAGCACAGTGCTGTTATGGGATTAGAGGTTGTGGTGGTCGTCGATAGTTGCAAGACTGGGCTGGGCTGGCTGGTTGATTCTGATTTGCGGAATTAGTTTGAGACCCTAACGTTTGGAACGCCTCCTCCACATCTGAACCTGCACTCACTCAACCAACAGTTGGAGATTGAGATTAATCCTGAGCGTTGATCCTTTTGGACTAAGATTTGACAGAACTCAGAAGTCACTCAGCCCATTCTAACTAATTTGACACGCAGCAGGGTCTGGGCAGCTGACCTGTCTTATTATCATCCTCAGGGCTGAAGCTGGCTGATGATGGAAAAATACATTGATGCAACCCTGATTTCCTTAGACACGCAACCAAGTGATCAATGATCAACAGAAACTTGGAACAGAACACCATCACCTACTGTAGACGCATTAAACATGGCTGCTAGTCTTGGGGTTGATCAGCTGGCGATGCATGCACAGCCCTCTCGCCTCCCCTGACGCCAAGTCAGCGGTCTAGGTGATGAGAGTTTTATACAAAACCACATCGCATTGCATCTCGACAACAGACCTAGACTATTGAGTACAGTATCCCCTTAGCCCCTGTCCCCTCCAGTATTGAATAATTGGGGTATAGTGTGGTTCTTTTGGGCCAGACAGATGAACAATCGAGGAAAATGACGATTCTGTAGAAGTGCTTACCAAAAGCGCCACCCACAGACTGGACTGCACATAACTAATGCGTAGTGACAGTTTGTTAACTCTGCCCCGGGGTAGCAGAAAGGAGAGTCTGAAACAGAATGAACGGATATGTTCTTCAGGCCCATTGTGTCATTGCTTGACAAAGGACAGGTATGAAAATCAAAGGTTAAAGTGCTAGGAAGTATTGTACTGTACAGTAAACGGGTTCTGGGTGGAAATATCCAGATCCAGGGTATGCTTGCGAGCTAGAAAGTTGCCTCTCTTCTATTGCCCCAGCCATGGCAGTATTAGCAGGAGTCGCTACAGCCATGGATGAATACCAATGCTGTGCCAGCAACGCCTTTTGAGGCTACACCTTTTGTGATAGCTAGCCTAGCCTAGCCAAAGACACCTTTCAAAAGTTCAACCCTTGATTAGAGTTCAGAATTGGAGGGGAGGCTGGCCACGGTTGCATCTATCGTCCCCACATACTTGGCGTGACACCAGTCGGCTTGGTTTGCGGATTGAGAGAGTTCTTCAGAACCAACACAAATCCATTCTCCGACCCTTCCAGGGTTAACCCAGAAAGTCGCAATCCGCTGATCATCTTGACTAGACCGTGAGGCTCGCAGCGTCGTACTCGGGGACCCTGCTCCTGCTCCGCTAGCACAAATCGTGCTTCGGCCGAGTTTGCTTCCGAAAGGGGATTGTGCAGACGTTGCGTTGTATTGAAACAAAATAGTGAGGGGATCCCTGGTCATCTTCGCAACATGCCCGTGAAGATCACGTCTGACTGGCATCTCCCTGTCAGATTTGCGAGGCATGTCCCTGAAAAGGCTCATCTTACGATGTAACGGTAGCGATACGCTCAAAAGCCAGGAGCGCTTTCGGATACTCCGTCGAGCCTTATCCGTCCAACTCACCGCTTCCCACGGCCATCTGCGCCTGTGCTCTCGATCCTGCAACACACAAGAAGGCGCTCGTGATGTGCCGAGCTCTAGGATAATCGTTGTATGTACTGTATCAGTGTATCTGTAGGGCGCTGCGGGAATTTTTAATGCATATCCGCTGCGCTAGCCTCGATGATTTAAACATGACATTCGCCATGGATTCTACAGGCCGGAGGCTGATAGTCTGCGAGAACGTCGGCAGCCGTGCCGCAACACCTGACAATTGAAAACCTATTGATTGAATGCATTATAAGGTGGCGTGAATGCCTACGTGTTTACATAAGTCGTGACCGCTGTCATTCCCACCTGCGGCTGAGGTATAATACGGCTGTGATATTATTTTGGTCCATATTAGCCAGCCAGCCAGCTGAGGGCGGTCAATTTGGGGCGCCCAAGTGCGGCGGGTTCGAGAACTGAGAATATGTGATTTTTTTTAGCCTTTGAATGTCGTCAAGAAATCCTGATAGGTGGTCGGTTAACATTAGTACAGTAGAAATGCGTAAGCGAGCAAAATGGGTTGTGGCTTGATGATAGACAGCAAATCCTTTCCATCATCAGGACCTGAAACGCTCATCTCAACCTTCAAGAACTTACTTACGCACGGCATTTATATGTGCCTGGGCTCAACTCAACTATCTTGTGCCGATAAGCGCGAGATGCTCGGGACGCTTTGACAGACGTTGAAAGGATTTACAGTGCATGACGCCTTGGGTATTGTCTGTGAGTTGCAGTTGAGGTGGCCCAGGGTTAGTGTGAGAAGCATGATGCCATCTCGGGTTGGATCGAATAGGTACAGTAGTCCACAAGCCTCACAACACCGGCAAGAAAAAAGCATCTCCCCGACCCAGCAGCTCAAGAACTTGGTTCTGGCTCAGGCTGTGGCTGTGGCTTTTGATCGTCGGTATTTGAAGTCGAAACTTCGAGCCAATAGAGGAGACATTAGGTACAGTACAGCGTCAACATGAAAGGGTTCACAATCGAAGGCCACGTCACGGGTGTCATCGGGTGCTAAGCTGTCTTCATGCAGACAGGCGCGCCGAATCTACTCCATACAAGCCTTGTTCACCAACAGAAACACCACTTCTCATCGTCATCACTTTCTTGCCCCTCCTTGTTTCTATCTGAAAGGGCCTCAAAATGAGGGACGAGATATTGATCTGCTACCAGATTTCGCCCACACGCCCGTCATGCAATGGACACACAGACCAAACGCGCATCGTTCGTTTTACGTTGATCTTTTTTTAACCCAAACCACCGTGCGCTCATCATCGTCGCATGTCACCAAGCCCGCCCGCTCGCAGAAATTGCATGCAGGGCCAGATCTGAAGGCCTTTCTGGCTGAGAAACGCGTTGAGGTGCGTCTGGTCTACGTCAATCTCAGCCCTGCAAACTCTAGACTTTGGTCCATGAACTGACTTGAGACCAGTTCGAAACAACGGTGGATTTAGCATTGGCTGCCACGTGCCACATGCCTGCTCAAACCAATCGGAAAGAACCGTAGAACCAAGCCGGTCAGGTCGCCATTTAGTCTGAGCGTTTCTTTGCATTAACTTGGTTGTTTCCTTTGCCAGGAACATCGGGAAACGAACAAGGGAAGGGAATCGTTTACCAGCCGATCCTTTGCTAGGAGGGCCGGAATAATCATGAACTCGTCATGGCATGAGAACTCGGCTACCCAGGCGCCTAGGCCACTCTCCTTAGCGGCTCAGCAGTCGGAAATTGGCTATTCGAGGCCATTTCCACCAGATTCCCATTCTTTGCCACTCATCCTCAAACTTATTTGGCCTTGGCCACTAAATCACCGTTACAAACGGCAACAAGCAGCACGTCCAATAAGGCACGGGCCAATAGTTCTAAAATTGTCTCTCATCTCCGAGAGTCAACCCGATGGCATCGCGGGCTCCCTGCTCATTCGAGGAACCGGACTCAAACTGTCAGCTGGGGCCAATTGCTTTACAGTACACTGTACAGTACAGTAGCAAAGTATGTATGTTGGTCTTAGCCAACACTAATCAGGCACCATTGAAAATGTTTCCGCAACGATCTCGATCGTTTAGTTTATCCGTTACCTGGGTGCGGAATGGCCATGGAATTGATGCCGACATGGCTTGCCTCGCCCGGGCCATCAGGTTCGGCAGTGGATCACGACATATACAACGTATGACCCCTTCAGACGTAAGAATTCTATTCTCAAGACCTCGCTTCGCCAGAACAGAAAGCACCTCGTTGGCCCGGTCTCAGCTGTTCATCTTCATGAGCAGCAGATTGATCATTGATCAGCATAACAAGGGGCAGGGAGACCAAGTAATGCCCTTATACGAGCATTGACTATTTGCTAAATTCTGTTGCACGCAGTTCCTTTTTAATTTACGAGACTACCCTTGATTGGCATGCTTTACGACTGGTGAAATCAGACTCGGTTCTCATAAAGTTGAGAGCTAGCCGAACAATCAGGCACATCACTATGACTCCACAAGAGATTACACTACACCAACAAATACAGTATGTCCTGAAAGTGCAATCTCGCTGTTGTCTACTTCTAACATGTCAGGTTTAAGTAATCCCTCCGACTTATCTGATGTATGAATCGCGTTTGGCGGGGGGTCGAGTGCAACGGCAGGGATCTAGCTGAGCCACTAGCAATCCTAACCGAACTGACAGGTGGGGCTCACCCTGGGTTTCGGCTCTTGGAGCAGGGCCCTGATTCGGATGATCTCCCACTTGAAGATCATATCCCTAACTCGAATCAAGTCACGAGTGATTTCAGCTCGCAACCTAGGTCATTTTTGGATGCTGCCCAACAAGGTCAGGGCGCCGTTTTTTTAATCAGGGGTACAGAACTCTCAAAAACGACAAGGGTGCCAGCCATGGCGAAAATCTTATGCTTGACTACCGGTCTGTATTATGCGACGTTACAGCCTCATGGCTGATTAACAGCAAGGAATTGCTGTCGTATCGGCCCTTAGGGCTTGACAAGACCCCGGATTCTTCTTACAGTGCAAATTTTCATCACAATACTCCACCAACCTCGAACCAGTACAATCATGCGAAGTGATGGGGCAAATCTTGTTGGATGTATATTTGAAGGGTACTCCGCAGTACTAAGTGTGATGTTGGTGCGCAACCGGAGCAAATCTAACGCAAAGGCGTGATACAACTGCCGTTCAACACAGTTGACGTGAGTAGGTACCAAAGCCAGTCTCGGCAGTGCGCACTGCACGAAGATCTCTTTAAGCCCTACCGTTGAAACACCACACGTGGCTTTCAGGAGCAAGGAAAGAAGGGCCCAATCGGCAACATCGGGGCGCAGTATCCGTCGTTTTGTCTCTATGCAGGACCGGACCGACGTTATCATGGATCTAACAATGCACCAGGTCCATCACAGCCCGAGTCATTCATGCACTTGATATCGCACTAGGCCATGTCCACGGGAGCATATATACACCAGTTCGGGTCTGGAATAACGCACAAATTTGACGCTTCAAGGCCGTCTGTACCAGTATGGTAGGATGTTTGATGCTGGAACAGACCGAGGAACGGAGCGGACCGTAGTAGGATGAGTGTCACCACCCGACTCCCTGCCCACGGATCGATCCTCTCAAAGAGGATACGTTCAATGGAGCAATCTTGACTGCTACAGTTCAACCCTTGATGAAACTTCTACGGTGTCGTCGGCAACTGCATGGCGCTGACGTGGGACCAGTGCAAATATCACGGCCACAGCGGTAAATCCTTATCCTGCTGGCGCTGATCAACTGATCTGCCAGGGATGGCTTCATACTCCCGGCCTTTGGATTAATTATCGACCATCCACTCTCCACTGATTCCTTGTGCTACTGGCAAATAGAAGGTAAACCTTCTTGCAATGCCTAAGAAGGGAAGAGATGCCACAGTAATATCCTAGCATATTCCCATATTCCCCGAACTGCTGCCATGGTCTGAGGAACTCACAAAATTTCCCAGTTTACAGCATGCTCGCTCTTAGCGCGGCAATGCATTATCTGTCCCCTGTCACCCTAGATAGATTTTTTCTTTGGCGGGACAGGGCAGCTGGCAGCTGGCAGCTGGCAGGCTGGGTTGTTGATCGTTTGATTCCGATGAGATAGCATCGGCCGAGTATAGCTCACAGACATCTGCCCCTGACACTTGTGGGGGGCTGAAAGCAGCAAGCAGCAAGCAGAGACAGAGCATCTTGAATCCACGCCAGACGCCCTCTACCCTTGCAAACGAAGCCTATGCCAGACGTTGCGAGTCATGAACTCACCCCATTTTCTTGAGTTCATAATGTTGATATCTCCACTAAGCTTCGTTTCTTTGACGATGTGTATACTTGTTCGAGATCTAGGGTGGTTTCGGTCTCTTGCAGCTCTTCAGATCAGAGCATCAAGTGCAGCGTTTACGATCTGCCAAGTTATTCGGGGCCTTCGACATTGTGAATCACATGATTGACTGAACCGGGTGCGAACGGATGGGATACAATCGAACTCAGGGACGGCATCGCAGCAGTGTCAACGGTAAAGTCGGTTGACAATTGCTTTTTGCCATCCGCTCCCATGATTCGTTCGAGGCTGACGTCCTGCAGGATTCTGTACCTATGACAATGATTCAGATTTACTTAGGATGTCTTTTTCCTGGTGGTTCGGCGGGTACCGTACCAGTACAGCACCACTACCCTAAAGCAAATAATTTCATATCAGCCATGCGGATTGTCAAGTGTTTCATATCCCGCGAACGGGCACAAGGTGAGAAAACATTCGTATTTTCCGAACTGGCAGAAGACGGCAGTTTCGGCGAAAGAAGAAGTACACAAAAGTACAGGAAAAAGTAAGTTATCGACTTAAGTTTTCTGACATTACCACGGAATCCCTTGCAGCCAGCAAGTTATGATGAGGGGGCACAACTCTCACTAGAAACGGGGCATGACAAGACTGTGCCATGGTGCAGCTCATTCGTTACCACGTGAAATTCCCAATCCCCACATGGTAATGACATAGACAGGCAAGACAGGGTTCCGGATTTACATATCCAGCCCAGCCCAGCCCAGCCTCACTCAGTTCAGTTCAGTTCAGTTCAACATGCTCTATCGCTCGACCCCCGTTAGCTGAGCTTCATACTTGGCAGTATTCGCGCAAGCACTCACCGACATGACTCGATAAACCAGCTGCGTAACACCCCACTAATATTCTGCAGCTCCTGGGGCATTATCATGTCTTCCTGGGGGCCCTCCTTGTTCCCGAGAAATATGACATATGACAGAACTCTTAGTCAGACAGGCTCCCCCGGATCTCAGCAACTTATCAGAGGACGTCACACATACATGGGTAGCTCAATACGAGGAGCTCGAAGAATGGGAACAGCAACAACAGCGACATAGAAAAAAGCAACGGCTATTTTCTTGCATGCAGTGGATAACCTCCATGGGAGCCTAAGGCGCCCTTTCCCGCCCTCCACTACACGCCCGCCATGCTCTTGAGGATGCAGCACTGCATAATATCCTGGACGCGGATCTTCTCAGTTGGAGAAATCCATACCTAGCTCTACGTTACACTGCAGAGGGGCGGACTAGGCGACTCATGGCTAGCCCTTGCGATGGCAGTTATACCGGTGCCCTGCCATCCCTCTGTCTCGTCCGCCTCGTAATTCTTACCTCCTCTGGAAGAGAGTCGGTATGGTCAATAGTTTTGTTGTTTGCCTCGATATTGGCGGTGATATTGTTCATCACCAACAAGGGCTCTCCTTGCCAACCAAGCCTCATACCGAGATATCTATGCGGAACCGCAATATTAGATTCACTGACACAAATTGTTGATCGTTTCTGAGTGGGAAATGAAGACGAAATGGTAAGTTTAGCCTTGATGTCATCTAATCCCTCTGCTTTCCCCTCATGTCTGCGGGGAATATCAAGACTAAGGGACTTCTTCCTCTCAACCGTGCCTACCCGAGTCAAGCATTATGGATAGTCGTCCACCTGAGTTGTCGATAATGATATTTCACGTCAGTCCTCCCGGGTCACATCGAGAGCTCTTATATTCAGGTGCCAATTGACCAGCTAAACCCACTAAAGGACGATCATGCCAATCTCCGCGTTTGACAGCTTGACTCGTCACCAGCAAGGTATTACTTTCCCGGTTTCCTGTCACCATGTTTTTCTTTTTTTCCTGAAACTATCCGGTAGTTGATGAAGGTCGATGCAACCAACTTGGGAGTTACTTGAGGGTAGACAAAGAACATTTTCACTCGGAGATTGTTTCCCTTACTGTTTACTTCGGATCAAAGCGTCCAACTCAAGATCTATATGTCTGTTAAACTTGAGCTCAGCATCCATTTTGAAAACGGTGAAATCGGTAGGCACTTTTGGCAACTCTTACTTAGCCTGATACATGCTCTAAACCTTACTGCAGGTTCCTAGTTTCAACTACTTCATCGAATAGCCTTCCTTCCACCCATGTTAGCCCAAGACACTCCAGAAGAGCACTTGGCGTATCTCGACGTTCTGTTGGCTTATTCTGAACTAACAAGCTACTACTGATTGAGCAAGTGAAGTGGACATGCCTGTCGCTTGTCACACTCACCCTGCCCTGCAATGCACTATGGCCAGCCATCACACACGCTATTAGGATGAGAACCAACCCTACAGCCAGTCTGCCAGGATCTACTTGATCCTGAGACATGTCTTCTGCGTGTCTAACCCGCCGGCTCCGAAACCACAGTTCACTGGACAATGTTTGTCATTCACGCAACGGTAACGGCCTCGAGAAAACGCATGAAACAAAACTATCCTAAACAAGAATGCCGCTTCCCATTCCGGACACATATTACCAGAGACTCTTTCTTGTGCATATGAAGCAGCGCAAACACGGAAATGAAGATGGCTTAGAACCGTCGGTTGACTATTTCCGCCTTGTTCTTCTCCCTGCCCCAAAAGGACACATGGGTCCTGGTACCGAAACTCGAAGATCAGCACGGCAACGATGGAGAGTTTACACCCTAGTCGCTGTAACCTTCACTCAACGATGCGGCGCAACCGATAGATCTAATTTACGCGGCGCGAGAAAGGATAGGATAGCTGATAGGCAGCGTTTGTGAGACATGGCTTAATATCAGTGACTGCAGAATCGTACGACTTGCAGTTGGCTGCACGATACTTAGCTGTTAGTGATGAGGGTTCAAGCAAGCCGTTCTAATCACAATGTTACCCACACTGCATAGGCGACAGTTACATGTTGAGTACTTGACGTCAAAACTTGGTCAATACCTGTTAACGATACAGAATGACAATGACTCTCGTTCATGGACGAATGGAAGGCGTAGAAATGTCATTTCGAAACCCTGATAGGAATGTGATGGTCAAAGTGTCATGGATATGCCATCTACAATCTTATTCTCGGAAAGGTTGAGCAAATCTATCGGGGGGAGTCAAGTGTTGAAGACCCTGGTTCCTTCACTTCTTTCTATCCGGCAATGCTTATCCTCGCCACTGTTTTCAAGGGCCGCCACCATTAACTGTCAACTCCTCCAACTTCTCCTTGAGCTCATGAGTTGGCTTGAGGGTACCATTTGTTCCATTCTCGCCGTTGATTAGCTCAGCAGGCGTTTCCCCATTTGTAAGCCCCTTTCGGATGGCAAGGACACTGTCGACGATGACGGCATCAATGCCTTGCTTCACTTGACGCTGCAATAACGGTTAGTAAATCAATGCTTTTGTTATTGTGCACGATTAGGCTTACCTGAACCATAACAGGATCATTGTTTAGTACACCATAACTGAAGCATACGATTCCATTCTCCTTTACGATCCTGATCAGACGAGGGCTGTTGATAAAGGGCTCCGCGGCAGCAACAATACCCAACAGGTTCCAGCGACTCGCGAATCGAATGGCCTCCTGAAGCGATGAAGCCCGTACATCGCAGACCTCACAACAGCCTGCATCTGTCAAGAAGAGAATGGGAATAGAAGGTTGCTTGTAACTAAGACACAGGCAAATATCGGGGTTGAAAGAGCTGAAAATGATGTGCCGTTCTCCAGCAAGGTCATAGACCTTGGAGAGGACTGTGTCACAGAATGAGTTGAGTTCAACTGCATACGTGTCCATCTCATGTTCTTCACTCTCGTGAAGCATGGGATACTTCATTTCAATGTTGAAGCCAACATTTTCAGGTAGCTCCCGGAAGAGGTCTTCCAGAGTAGCAAAAGGAGCCTGGATAAAGTTTCCTCTCGTGTTACCCTTGAAGCCCTTGTCCTTGAAGTCCTTTGTGTGCTTCATGCGTTCATCTAAATCGTCGGGCCCGCTGCCAGCAAATCCCATAGATTGAGAGCGCTTAGGTGCTAGACTGTTGCTACGAGCTCGGAAATCACCAGGCTCACCTGTGCGCGCAGGCTTCTTCCTTGAATGTTGCTTGGAATCTCGACTCTTGTCGGAGTTGATGTGCAAGAATTGCTCGAGTGTCAACGTATGAACAGGAGCATCAATACCTGTCTCACTGACGAGGAAGTCATGGTAGATGACAGGAACGTGATCCTTGGTCAGCTGAACATCAAACTCGACGTAGTGTGCTCCAAGGTTGGCCGCCGCAATGAAAGAGGGCAGAGTATTCTCTCCGAGCTGGAGAGATTTGTTGCTTGTCAGGTTCTTGCCGAGTCCTCGATGACCGATCAACATAGTTGATTCCAATTTTTTCCAGTACGTCTGTCTCGAAGTAATCTCCATGTTGGGGTGGTGGAACGGAGTGATGACCAAGAAGTTGAAGTTGACGGTTCCAATGACATCAAAGTTACTTGACATGATGGGAACGCAGACGTCTCCCTGTAGGTTCATGCGACGGGAGCCGAGTGTTGGCTTCACAGAAGACAAGAGTGCTACCGCACGCCCAACCTTGTTCTTATCGTTACCCGAATATGTCGGGACAATATCGAAAAGGAGCTTCACTTTGGCTGCATCCGTTGTCGTGAAAACCACAGGTTCAGTGGCAATGCCATCATGCACCGGGAGATCGATAATGGTGGGCTCGCCACTGGCACCAGTAGCAGATACAACAATAGACAGGGCAGTGTCAAGTTGTGTGTTATGAGCTTCAGTAAGTGGAACACGATCTAAGCTCACTGGCTCAGCGTTCTTCCGCATATCCATCGATCCAAGACTAACAAGAACAAGACTCTCATTAGTTAGGTACCGATGACCAAAACTCTTGATGGTGTCGGGAGCACGCGGAACATTGCTGGTTCCGGTACCATTTGAGCGACGCTCATCGATGGATGACATGTCCGAAGGTGTTGGCTGCAACGTGTCGACGGGTCTGATAGGGGGGGAGTCTGCCTCAACTTCATCGCTTTCGAGCAGCTGTGCAATATCCATATGGCCTCTTAACGCAGCATGCTCCCTTGCTGTCCAGCCTGATGAATCCAGTCGTGTGATATCCGCCCCAGCTTCAACTAGAAGCTCGGCGACATTATACCTACCATCCACGGCAGCGACGTGAAGAGGAGTCCACGAGTAGGTGCTTTCCGTAGCCTTGAGATCTGCCTTTTGGTCTTTAGTTCCTCTCAGAATGATTCGAGCGCACTCTTCGTGTCCAAATCTAGCTGCAACGTGAAGAGCAGTCTCGTCAGTTTTGTCCTTCCAGTTTATATCAACGCCAGCATCAATAAGAAGCTGCACGATGACACTGTAGTTGGACTTTGTAGCGATGGCCAACACAGCACCCGACTTGGCGATAGACTTTCGAATCTCGGCCTTGTACTCGCTGCTTCCCTCCCAGTTCTCGCCCTGAAGAAGGGCTTGAGTGGTTAAAGGATGACCTCCCACAACACTGAGATGGAGGGGCGCATAGCCATCGCTATCCTGCCACTCAGGTGTATCAATTCCATCCTTTACGTGGAATTGGTTCCACTGTTGCATCTTGGACATGATGATTTGACACACAACCACAATTCCGAACTGAGCTGCGTAGTGGAGCGGCATGCGTCCAAATGAATCGCGACTCTTGAGGGCAACCCTCTGCTCTGGCCGCAATTGCTCAAGCAAGAAGATAAAAAGCTGAACAGCCTCATCATCTTTGGTCAAGAGTAAAGACTCGTTCAGGTTCAATGACTTGGCAGCCTTGGTTGTTGTCAAACCAGGTTGGAGGTGTTTGTTACTGAACTGTGCACCTGCAGGAACAGGACGAGATTTGGAGTCTTGCTCCCCATTGTTGGATTTTGTGCGGCCGATGTGGATAACCAGGCGATGAATACAGTTGCGAGCGTTGATATCATCTGGCTCATCAAGACTCTTGACGTGACTTAAAAGAAAAGTGACGCACGTTTTTGAGCGAGAAGAAATAGATCGCTGGAGAAGGCCTAGCAGAAGTGGATGAACACCTTCTTCGATAGCATTGCTCCCCTTGAGTCCAGCCTCGAGGGCAACAACATCGTCGTTTCGCACAGCCTGGTCAAGTGCGTCAAGCTGAGCTTGGGGCAAGCTTAACATGCCCTTGGCTGAGGCCCGACCCAGTGAACGAGTCGAGTGCTCAGACCTTGTGTCATCAAAACTCTGAGCCTCGGCAAGTACAGACATCCACTTGTTGATATCGTTGAGAAGTCTGGCCGTGTTCGCTTCTTTAGCGAAAGGTTTCACGTCAACCTTTGTTGTGATGTATGGACGCTGCGTGACCAGGTCTGGAACCTTCTTGTCAAGCTTCTTTGTGATTTTGACAAAGCCTCTGCGGTTAATTTCACCAAACCATTGCAAATTTCGGAACTGACTTCTCAGCTCAAGCAGAGCTCCCATCACTTCCTCCACTTCATCTTGATCCAAGGTAGCAACAACATCGGGGGTTCGTCCATATCGGTTCTGGAGGAGGTTAAGGCGGCGGCAAAATTCGGCGAGTTTCTTGTTGTAGAAAAAGTCGACATCTTCGAGGTTTCGATCAAGAGCGAAAAAGAATTCTGCATCGGGAGTTAGGGGAGAGGCTCAGTGTGCGACACCAAGAGTCGTCAAAGCCGCCCACCTGCAGGATCCACCTTTTCTCCATTCTTTGCTTTCTCTGCTGCCGCTTTTACAAGCTTCTTGAGGCCCTTGTAGTTGATGTACGAGGCCGCCCACTCAGGGACCTGATTGCGCGGTAGACTAAGGCAAGCAGTGAGTCGGTTGCGCTGATCAATATAGATTGTGTGAGCACTCACTTTCTTCCGAATTTCATGCTGTGTAGATCTCTAATCCAAGCAAAAAAGAAGAATAAAAAGATGCGACCGGTAGGTAATGCGTCCGTAGCGCCGAAGGGTTGGCGTCGGTCTAGAAGAGTTGAAGAAGCACAACAAGACACACCGCGTTTCGACCCTGGCTGAATTTATAGTTGTCCAACACGAAGCTTCTGGCCGTGGGGCACAATCGCAGAAAACCGTGTCAACAATCCAATTGATAAAGTAAGGGTTTTCGGCCAAATGTAACACAAATGCTTAATCGCACAGGCCAGTGACGTCAAAAGCAGTAGCTTGCAGCACGCACAATCAAGAGTAACCAGTGACTTGGACGACAGGCGACAGGGCTGGTGACGTAGAACTCATGTATGATTCTCACAAAGAGGGTCTGATGATGTTGGAGGAGAGAAGAAGTGAAAGAGGAAGAAGAGATGACGCCGCCACTGGAGATATGTAATGGAGACTGACTGGGACTGGCTCCAGTTTGTCTACAAATAAACAGATTTTGCTAAACAAGCCTAGAGAAGGAAAAAAAAAAAGAACAAGGCCGAGCCTGCTTCGTGAAACCACATTCGTCGATCTGATAGTTAGACAATGGAGCTGGTTGAACTTGGTCCATCCAATGTGGGGGAGGAGGTACCTGCCTGTCGCACTGACACTTTGGGTTTGCTCAGAGCACGGGCAGCCTGTAGGTACACCGTACCTGGCTGTACCGTACCGAACCTCGAAAAGACCCTGAACGTCGGAGCTGCTGGAGTCGAACCAACCAATCTAGTTAGCCCCGTGGACTCCATATGGCCACGTGATTGGGTAATACTACTCAGAGCAGGAAGAGGTCGCATCGTGACTGCGGCTGGATGTTGGATACAGTGTCAGCTGATGGAAGAACTTACTAGGTACCTAGGTAGGTATAGAAACCATGGATGGAATCGCAGACCGCCATTGTTGGCTATTATCTAAGAAAGTGCTAGATACTGTGCTACAAACACCAACTGTCAACTCATGACCAGGGGTTAACCCACGATGATGAACGGAAACGCTTAGTGGCGGCGCTTTTAGCTGCACGCGCATCGTCAAACTTGAAATGGGCTGGCCGAGGTTACTCATGATGGAGGGGAGCTTATGATAAGTCAATTGTTGGGAATGATAAGCTCCTTTGAGTGTGTATGATGCTGATATAAGTTACTGCACAGTACTGTAACCACACGTTTACAATCCATGAATGTTATGCTGATGTATGTTCCAGTATTGGATGCTAGTGTCAGGTAAGGTACAATTAGGGTACACAAAGGGAATGCATGTATGTGTGTAAGTGAAACAAAGCATGTTTACATGCGGCTCATCGCTATTAATCAATTCCTTTCTAGCCAAAACTTGCCCTCTCCAAATATCCCACTTGCCGATCTGCTACAGGCCATGTGCTTAGCCGCATTGACCTCGCTCTCAATGGCTTATGCTCTGCTGCTGTATTCATCCGTTTAACCGTTATCGCCCTTTGAGTCAGGTCCAGCTCCTCGTCCCGTAAAAACATCCTGACCTCTTCCTCAGCTTGCACTTCCGATATAGTCCGCCTGGATTCCTTCATCTTTTCAGCTATAATGCTGCTCTCATCACGAATATCTGAAGACTTTTGCAGAGACTTGCACTCCGCAATGGCTCTCTCCACTTGTGCTGAAAGAGGAAGCTGCGATAAAACCTCCATGATCTCCCCGTTCAACTCCACTGTTTGATCCGCTGCGGCGTTTCCAATATGGAAGGCCATTGACTGACGGAATGCCGGTGAAAATTCAGGATACAATATTTTGCTTTCAATTGAGCGGGTCGTTTTTCGAACTATATCTTGTTCCTTCCACAGAGCCTCAATCTGAAGCAGTCTTCGTTTTGAGGAGCAGACGGGATCTGAGGCCGAATTCTGAGCTTCTGTGTCCCAGTTTGGTGTATCGATTTCAGATGTTGAGTCTGCTGTTGCCAGATCACTCAAGAATCGGCGAAATCTGCCATTGGAAATAGACAAATTATCAAGAGTTGACTTGGGGACTTCATTGTTGGTACCTTGCAATCCAGCGAGGTCGATGAGAACATGTAGTCGGCTAATGAGGTAGGATGTGTCTTGATCCCTGCCAAGCAGCATCATGGGCCACGTCTTCGAACAGTCAGTGAACCCTTGGATGAGACGCACCGCAGATCTCCAGTCAAGAGCCACAATACACTCATCAAACAGCTGCCTAATCACATGCGTGCTGAGGACAACATTGGCCTTCATGCACGACACGAAAAATTCAGCCGCCTGATCAAAGAGTTTCATGCTTAAGAGACCTTGGATGGCAGCCTCGATAATAGGTTTATCAAGTGGCGCATGCTCCCAAAAATAATCGCCCGTCCGAGTCCATGTCTGAACCTTGCCCTTGCTGTGATTATTTCTTGGAGGGGGTGCTGTTTCGTCGGCTATCCTTCGTCCCAACTTGGCTCCTGTCTCCCCGTCAAGGCCAGCAAGAGATGCCAGACTTCGTAAGAACCGACCATGGTTGCCTGAATTTTTGTAATGATTTAAGATGGCGACGAAAGTTGATGGTGTTGGACTCAGTCGGCGGTAGTAGTAGAATGAGTTGACCACTGGCTCTGATAGGTACCTATATCCGTGCTTATCTAAGGCAACGATCAAGGTGTTGTATGTGTGCATATCGGCAGGATACGCAGACACAAGCAAATTGTAGCATATTCTGCCGACCTTTTCCTTTAAGCTCAGCGGCGAACTAACGACCTCCCGAAGGCGGGAGTTGAGGTCGACTCGATTCCTTCTCACTCTCTCAGGGTCTGTCTCCACAAGATACCTGAAAGAAGACTTGTTCTTTGTAAGTTGGATGGCCTCGTCAAAGCTAGGACTTGGCGAATTGGATTTGTCGTGAGCGTCGGCTCGTTTAAGTAATTGTTGGATAAGGTGGTTGAGCGTGCATCCGGCGTTGCGTAGCTGATCGGAGTTCAGTGGTCTTCTATGACGGATGTTGACATCCGTTTCCTCGCGCATGATAGCCTGCTCTAGATGATCATAGTCTGTACGTCTCAGAGTATTCATCGTCGCCTCGTCGGGGCATTTGTATTCTTCGGCATGCACTCGGTTCAGGAATTCGTCAATCCGGATGGTAGCAGGCTTGTAAATTTCCTTCATGTACGGTCGTTTCGTGTACAAGCTCTTGATAGCGTCCCACATGTGATCCATCTGGAGAAGAGACACTTCATTATGGGCGAGATCGCCGCCATTCATTGTTCGGGTTGTTTCGAGGTTTCGGAGTTTCAACTGAGCTAGTTCACGCCTCGTCTCCTCCAATTGTCGGTCCAATTCCTGTCTTCGGTCCTCCTTTCGTACGGCATCGACAATGGCAGCAGTCGCAAACATGGAACTGTAGCATGCAGTGAAGATATCGGCGAACGTGACTTTTCGTGGTCGAGCCGCGGTTGTCACTCGGCGCCCGAGGGAGCTAACGACAGATTCGCAGGCGCGACATCCGCAGCGATGAGCCTGGCCGGCTCTCGACCACAAAGCCTGCATTTTAGGTGTCGATCTGAAGCTCAGGACATCGCTCTGGAGCGATTGAGGGTCGACGCTGACGGCAATCGTTCAATTGAGGTGTTTCATGGAGCCATTAGAAACCAAGAAATTGGCCAGTCAGAGATGGTTCGATTATCGAAGTCACGTGGAGATTGTAGCCGGTTGACCGCGGGTGCAGCTGTAATACACTATCCACACCCCACCACATCCCACTAGAAGCTCATCGATACTAGAGCTCTTGAAACGACTGTATTTATCTCCAAAGCTTACAACAGTCTACAAATACCATCCACCTACTCCATCACCAAGACGTCCCAGTTCGGTTTCTCTTAGCACTCTTCGTCATGTTTGCTCTGTACTTAACAGCCGACTTGCAAGGGTATGTGTTCGTTAAGTTTTGCTAACTCAAAGTGAGCTTCTTCACTGACGTGAGGGGCAATCTCAATATGACAGGGTCACCAACTTGCGCCCCGACGATACTCAAGACAACCCTTTTTGGTACATGTTCAAGGTCCAGTGTACTTCTTGTCGAGAGACCCATGCCAACCATGTTGGAGTGAACCGTTTCGTAAGTACTAGTTTGTTCAGATGGTTGAGAGTATACTGACACCTTGGCTCAGGAAACCAATGAGATGAGTGGAAGTCGAGGAGAGGCCAACTTTGTCTGGAAGTGCAAGAACTGCAAGGTACGTTCTATAAAGTCAAGACAGGTTCATCTTGCTAAGATGGTGTTAAGCGAGAGTCATCGGCGTCTATCAAGGCTGGACCTGTGGCATATGAGCAGACTGAGCCTGCCAAGCCCCAGAAGATCTTGGAGTTTGACTGTCGGGGTCTAGAATTCACTGAATTCAAGGCAGAAGTAAGTAAACTACTCATGATATGAAAGAGCACATTAACAAACCATTAGGGTGAGTGGCTCGCTGAGGGTGTAGAGACGGGAACAAAGTTTACGGGTATCGAATTGGAGGAGGGCGAGTGGTTCGAATACGACGAGAAGTCTAACGAGGAAGTGAGCATCAACGAGGTCAAATGGGAAGTTCGACGCTCTTAGAGCTACTTGAGGTCAATGTCGAGTTGGCGTTGAAGTTGAGCTGTCTGGTGTGTTTTGTGGTCAACCAGCGAGTAGAAAGACCGTGTTATTAGTGACGTAAGGGCTGAACAAATTAAGTGTTTTGAATAAAAACAAATGATCTCAGAGAAGACATCATACTTATTACATGACTATGTGAAAGATGTAAGTTACCTATTCGTCGATGCTGTGTCATTTGAAAGCCAGAAATACCTAGCGAGTGAATTACAGTAACCAATGGCGTTACTTGCAAGCATCTTATCAACCCCACTTCTCGCAAACCCGTCCGCAAAGGTTCCTACAGCAATTTTGAGCTTCAACCTCAAAATCAGCTTGGACAATTCAAAAGACTCCAAGAACCTCCAACTTTTTCTTACCATGGCGGCCTCAGAACTCCCAGGGACAATCGACTTCCTCACCGATGCAGCACATCTCCTACGCACCAAGGCCCCGGAGACCTCTGCTCATCTCATGAGCCAACGCAGCCATCTCCTTCAAGAATATGGAATATCACTTTCAGACGTTCAGAGACAACACACATGCGGTAGCTGTGGACTCATTATGATCCTAGGTCAAGAAGCCACACTGAAATTGGATGCACGAAAAAGAAGTCAACAAAAGGGCAAAGGGACAAAGTCAGGCGGCAACTCAACCCCTAAATCTGCACAAGAGGTTGAAGGGCCATGCAAAATTTATCACTGCGACAACTGCCGAAGAGATACGAAAATTCGTCTTCCAGCTCCAGGACCTGCTGTGAGGCAAAAGACAGTACAGTCGAAAGTCAAGAAAGTATCTGCGCCTGTTGAGCCGCCCAAGCCAACCTCGAATGCCAGCAGCAAGAAACGAGCCAAGAATCGAAAAGCTGGCCTTCAAGCCTTGCTTTCGGGACAGAAGCAACAGACAGCGAATCCTCTCAGCCTTTCTCATTTTATGAAGTGAGATAGACTCAGAATTCATGGCTCGCCTTACTTAATTCCATGTCCATCTCAGGTTCAAAGTTAAGTTAGTACTTATCTTAAGGTACCTATAGGTACCTTAGGTAATTACCTACTAACCTAAGTACTACCTACCTAGTACCTACTAGTAGGTGGTGTTGGGTACAATCGATCGGATGAACCTAGGCCCGTTAGTACCTGAGTCATACCTACCTTCTCAGGAACATTCTAGCGTGTGCTGGGGCTGATCCTGCCGCATGACATAACTGGTCATGAATTTTTTTGGAGGGGGAGGGGCACCTACTTTGCCCCTCCATGGATTCCAACACCAAAAGACAATTGGATTTGGATTTTCAAGATTCGTTCCAAGCAGGTAAAAAAAGAAAAATGGCTACCGACGATTTGAGCAAGCAAACTCCTGAGGAGTTCTTCCAGAGCATCGGCGACAAGGTCAACAAACTTGCGCCTGCTGCTGTCGATACCCAGAATGCCGACGACGAGCGCGCGGTCGAAGAGATTGAGTCTCTGTGCATGAACTGCGGCGAGAATGTGAGTATACCGTAACCGGAGAAATCGCATAAAGAATCAACTAACAAAAATGTAAAGGGTGTCACCCGTCTTCTTCTCACTGCGATCCCATACTTCCGCGAAGTTGTCATCATGTCTTTTTCCTGCGAGCATTGCAACCTCCAGAACAACGAGATCCAGGCGGCTGGAACCGTCCAGCCCAAGGGAACCCACTACGAGCTGCGCTTGACAAACCTTGCCGACTTTTCGCGACAGGTTGTCAAGTCCGATACCTCCACCGTAAAGTTCATCGAGCTGGATCTCGAGATTCCGGCTGGTCGTGGCCAGCTGACAAACGTCGAGGGTCTCCTGACTACTGTCATCGATGACCTCGAGATGGGACAAGAAGCGCGAAAGGAGCAGGCTCCTGAGGTCCATGTCAAGATTGGTGAGATCATCGCCAAGGGACGCGCCATGTTGATGGGTGACTCCTTCCCCTTTCGTGTCTGGGTTGACGATCCCGCTGGAAACTCCTTCATTGCCCCTGACCTTAAGGATGGTGTTGGCAAGTGGGAGAAGCACGAATATGCCAGAACTGCTGAGCAGAATGCCGCTCTTGGTCTCTCCGACTCTGACGCCAATGCTCAGCAAATGCAAAACCCCGGCTTGACCGCTGATGGCGAGATCATCCCCAACGAGGTCTATAGCTTCCCTGCGACATGCCCTGGCTGCATGCACCCTTGTACCACCCACATGAAGATGGTAGACATTCCTCACTTCAAGCAGGTTGTTCTTATGTCAACAGTGTGCGACGACTGCGGTTACCGCTCCAACGATGTCAAGACTGGTGGTGAGATTCCTGAGAAGGGTGAGAAGATCATCCTTGATGTCAAGGACAGCACCGATCTGGCCCGTGATATCCTGAAGAGCGAGACTTGCGGCCTTGAGTGCCCCGAGCTCAAGCTTCAGGTCAACCCTGGTACCCTGGGCGGCCGCTTTACCACTGTTGAAGGTCTCCTGACTCAAGTCCGCGGTGACCTTCATTCTCAGATCTTTGAGGCCGATGGCGCCGGCCAGGGAGGCGATTCTCTTGCTAGCGATGAGAAGTCCCAGTGGAATGCCTTCTTTGACGGTCTCGATGCCGCTATCCAAGGCGAGAAGCCCTTCACAATCATCCTCACCGACCCCTTCGCGAGCAGCTACGTTCAGCCTCTCGTGGACCCTCCCAACCCCGACCCCAAGATTCATCGTGAGAATTATACCCGAACAGATGAGGAAGAGGAGGAGCTTGGTCTCAAGGACATGAAGCTTGAGAACTACGGAGAGCAAGAGGAGGATGAGAAGGAGGCTGATGCTGCCACTGAGAGCTAGCGCTTGATACACATTTCCTTTCTCCTGTTTTCTCATTCAAAAGTTAAGCATACCTACAGATGAAGCAATGATTACAAAGTTTATGGCCCAATGTGCATTATCCTAGGTTTTTTATGCAGTGCCACTCTGTTTATTTCACTTGAACGGAAGATATGAATATCGTCCATCCAGTAATCAACATGCCCTCCCTCGAAGGTAGCCATAGTTTCAAAGATGACCAGAAACAGTGTATCGGGATGGGTTTTCATTGCCTCGCTGAGCAGCTTCGAGCAACTACAAGTCAACCCAACGACACGGTTACCGAACACTCAATTGAGGTTCAATACTACCTCATTTTATGCTTTATGGGGAAGTAAGAAAACGAGCGTCCTATTGCAAACGAGGCCCTTCTCCAATGCAGCATTGTCGTATTGATAAGTGTCCTCAACCTAAGTATGTGTCGTCTGGAACAGCAGCACCCGAGATATGTTAAGAGTCCTCAGCAAACCAGCCTCGTCATTATTGCCAGTCTCTCAACCCCAAGAACTGGGCTAGAACTATGGCCAAACTCCAGGCTAGACACCAAATTCAATTTTAATATTCATTCCAGACATTTCCGGCCAACTACTGGACAAGCCAAACTGAAATCAGAATGAGATATCTATGCCAATACCTGGTGAGCTGCTTGCTAGTGTGTCGCCTAGAGCTTTTTATCAAACCACCCAGAGCAGTATGCGCAAGAGTTTAATCAAACTTCTAAATGTCAAGGTTTAGAATCAAATTCTAGGAGTATCTAGTTCAAGGCTCGTTCTGTTTTCATGTATCTCTTCCATAGATAGAGCAAAGCAGTACTGAGGGAACTATATCTAAACCGGCCACCAACTCGACCAGACCATGGCACATTCGAAATCCACCCCAGACGTGACAGAAAACTAGTTAGTTCATTCATCTCAGCTCTCAATCTCCTTTAGGAATTCTTTTGACGTACACGACTATTATTCATGATCACTTGACTTAAGAGCAGTAGGCTTTAGTATGCAACCTCCCCCTTATTCACAACTTTCATGAGAGCAGTTAGATAATATGTTGGAAACAGTTCGTTCTTATAGCCATTGGATGATTTATTGTGGCCTCCATTTAGTTTTATACAAGCTCTATTAATATAAAAGACTGCACTTGCTCTTTGTCTCTTCACCTTGAGTTCCACAATCCAGGTTCAAGCATACAAGCTGCTATTTATGAATATCCATTAAAATTCCTTCAGTATTCTATAACACGCTCTCTCTCTTACCAGCCCACAAGCCAGCTCCCTTTGTTGTCGGTCCAACCAACACAACTCCCCTCCACCCAACAAACAGGATCCCCCGAGATATCATACGCACTGCCCAAGCCACGCATATTGGAAAATTTGACGCGAAAAAGCACGGCAACTTTGAGTTCCCCAAGAGGACTTATATTATGAAAGACCGGGGATACGAAAACCAGGGTGTCTCGCCCATTGCTGCCTCTGACCCTTTCCCTCTTTTCCCCTGAGGCTGCCATTATGCAAGTCCGACTTGGACTTCTCAGCGAGGATGCCCTTAAGACGTGCCAATATGCTTCGACGTTTACAAAGAACTAGATCCGAGGATGTACTCAGAAGTGTGCCGCACCAGACACGATAACAAACCATTCATCCAACATGATGCAGGCAGGCTCCTTTCGCACATGCTCTCTGGAAGAGCCCTGAAGTTCAGCAGGTTGGTTTCAAAAATCGCTGGTATTGATCTTGTTCACGCGTTTGAATACGAGATCGACCACACTAACATCTTCTTCAGCGATGGCTAAAATGATAATGGCAAAGATGATAACGTGGGTTTCTCGTGGCACTATGATAGCTCTCCTTTTGTCTGCGTTGCCGTGCTCTCAGATTGTGCAGATATGAAAGGTGGTGAGACGGCAGTTCTCGAAGCTCAAATGGTGAGTCTCCCAACTTACTTCTCGGCACAGATAACAGTTTCTCCAGGGACAGAGAGAGATGTTGGGGGCGACACTCTTGGAGACGATTCCTATTTATGATGTTGTTTTTGAAGTTGAGTAGGTTCATATTAGCCATAATAATAACACAACCACTTCCATCCACTTCTCCCAATCCCCGATATCGTGTAATAGCCACGTGACCCCGGGTCGCTACTACATTCCCCAAGCCTCGGCTCCGGGGCGGGCTCCCCTCATGACTCCACTTTAGCCGGGGAAGCTGGGCTCTTTCTTACAGGGGCATTCCCCAGACAGACGAGCAAGATTCGAAGCCTCGGCATCCTGATAAAGAGCTTATTATGAGCGTCAAAGCTCGCCCACTCGTATTCTCGATTTTCTTGACATAACTAATACACAGTTCCATATAAACACACTCACGTCATGTCAGAGTCAGACAAAGCCCAGAACCGTATCAATGCCATTGGCAAACAACTTCTTCCACCTATCAACAAGGTAGCTCCAGGATCAAGCAAGCTTCGGGTCGAGGGCAAAGTCGTCATAATAACGGGTACGTAACTAACTTGAGGGCATACTTTGATGAAAATCATCTCACTTTTACAGGTACAAACTCACCGTTGGGAATTGGCCGTGCCACGGCGCATCAATACGCTGAAAGCGGTGCACGCGCATTGTATCTCTGCGACTTTGACGATACGTGTTTAGAAGCTCATAAGCAAGAGATCAACGCCGCGTTTCCTAAGGTGGAAGTTCATACAAGACGTTTTGATGCCGCGGATGAAGAAAAGGTCAAGGAGGTAGTAGACGATGCCCTCAAGCGTTACGGCCGCTTGGATGTCTTCTTTGCCAATGCTGGCGTTGTTGGTCGTACGACCTTGTTCTCCGACTTCAGCAAAGATGAGTTTATGTCGATACTAAACACCAACACATCAAGGTATGTCATGTTACACTCCACATTATACTGGGTCGGTATCATCTAAATTGAATCTTCAGTGTGTTCTTAGCTGCCAAGTACGCGGCACCCGCCATGATGGAAACCTCCGCCGACAAGCCCCAAGCCAGCGGTAGTATTATTGGTACAGCATCCGTAGCAGGAATCCGCTCCAACGCTGGTTCCACTCCCTACTCAGCTTCCAAAGCCGCGGTGGTTTCTCTCGCCCAGACGATATCGTACCAGCTCGCCGGTACCGGCGTGCGCGTCAACGCCATCTGCCCTGGTCTTATTGAAACAGGCATGACAGCGCCTGTTTACGAAGCTGCGAGGGCTCGTGGAAGTGAGAAGAAGATCGGCCAGCTGAATCCTTTGAAGAGAGGCGGCCGTGCTGACGAGATTGCTCGCGTTGCGCTCTTCTTGGGAAGTGATGAGAGTAGTTATGTTAATGGACAAGCGTGGGCTGTTGATGGAGGGTTGAGTGCTGGGCATCCTTTTGTCCCTGGAAAACTGGGCTGATTGCCTCAACTGGGACACTATAGTCCAGTTCAGGTATACCATCCAGGATCCAAGGAGGAAATGTAATACTGCTTCACATAAGCGTATGTTCAATATCAACGCATATATAAACTTTGTCAAATATTCTGTCAATTTGTTAGCATCTCTGATGTCAATGTAGGGTAGTTCATACATTCACTAGCAACTAGGTAGTTAGACTATGTATGATTCCATCTCATAAGCCCATACCAGAAAATACACATTCCCTGCGTCCACCAAGATCATCCAAGCTAGCCCGCCAACGCCAATGTGTTTCTCTTACCTCTCTTCTAGAAAGTGACGAATCCCTTAACTTCGGCGGTTACCTACGTATAATCCAGCTCTTCGGTCAAGAAGACTGCCCGCCCCATGAAACCCAGTTGTCAACTAATCACCTCGAGATAGGGCTATAAGCAACTATCACAGGCTAACATGCGAGACAAGTCTTGTTGCTATTCCCACCATGTGTGAGTTATTTCCTCGTGTTTTACACCTTCCTTCTCTCAGTATCATAGAAGGAGTTATTTCCTGCTTTTTGTTCGCTTAACATGCCGTCTCGAGGTTATCACGTTGATATGTTTCTGTTTTACTTTACGAGCGTAAACCGCAGGCCATCCGAGAACAAATCAACCATTCATCAGGAACAAGCTGATCATTGCCCTCAATTACGTGTCGCTATGACTGCCGATTATAGTAGCCTTGATCAAAACATGTAGATCCCTCAATGACACCATCCAAACGCAAGATCCAGGAGAAGTCGATCTTTTAGGAATTCTCCGTCACACCATCACTAACAAATGATCCACCAACATGCTCTCAAAGCCAAGGTGTGGTATGATCTATATGTTGTTTTGTTTGACTGAAACGTATCCGTCTTGAAATATGGGGACTCGAGTTTCGGGATACGACTCTAGTCGAAACCCAATCCTGTCTAAAGAAACACAGTATCAACCCCTTAAACACCCTGAAACACCCAACGACGGAAAAACTCATGAGAAACTCCTGCAATAGCAAGGAAAGCTCTGTCCAAAACATATGTACCCTGATCAGCCTGATAAACGTGTGCCGCGTCATCTCAGATACATGCTAATAAGACCTAGACTGTAGACGCCCACTTGTCCCCTAATATCGACTATTGACAAGGTTTTTAAACTCGAAACCTGAGCATGCTAGCCCTGGCCATCGGCCTTTTTCTGCAAACTAAATCCACCAGATCTTTCCACTAATGCACTCCAACAAATTCCCGTGGGTCCTTGTATTGATCGACAGGGGAGCCAATCGTGTTAATCAATTCCCTGCTCATGTTTGTCAGAGCCTTTGCATCTTGAAACCATCAGCTTGCCATTGGAGCTAGGATTTGCTGATGTCAACATGTAACGTTTACGATAGCTCTGGCCTGCGTTTCGTTTGGCAATAGGAGTTGACAGACAACATTCATCCCATGTTTTTAGTTCCAAGATACATATAAATGGCTGTTTCTCTGACATTTCTAATCAACTTCTGGTTCTCTCCATCACCACTTTCCCTCGCTCTTTTCTTTCATCTCTAGACTACCAGTTGCAGGCATCTGTGGTCAGTCTTTTCTTCCCCACGATCTTTTCCCTCTTTTATTTTCTTAAGTACCATATCTGTCTTTCAAGATCAAAATGGCTGTCCTTAACCTTGTCACTTTGGCCTTGGCCCTTTCTTCTCCGGCCATGGCCCGCCCTCGCCCTCAGTTCGGCAACGGTGGTGGTGTACAAACTCCCAGTGCTGGTCTCGGCGGTGCTATCCCCACTGCTCTTCCTGGTGGCTCTGGTGGCATCCCTTCTGTCCCTGGTCTGGGAGGCGATAACGGCGACCCCAACAACGGAGGTGCCATTCCAACTCCTGGCAGTGGCCTTGACTTGCCTGGTAGCGGCACTGGTAACGATGCTCCTGCTGGAACACCAGGCAGCGGTTTCGGTGGCTTGTTCGGCGGTGGCCGTGGTGGTAACGGCGGCGGTCTCGGCAACCTCCCATTCTTTGGAGGCGGCGGCAACGGAGGCAATGGGGGTGGCTTCTTCGGCGGCGGTGGTAACTCTGGCCCTCCCGTTTCGGCCCCAGGAGGTGGTCTGCCAGGAGGTGCTTCCCCAGGAGGCAATGATGGCTCTGCCGGTGGTGGTGCTGCTCCCGTGCCAACCCCGGGCAGTGGTGCTGGTGCGTCTGGTCTCCGAGGCCTTTTCGGGGGGCGCGGTCGCTCTCGCAACGGTGGCGCCGGAAACGCTGATGGAGGCTCTGGTGGGGGCCTTGGTGGTTTCCCAGGCTCTGGCAATGGTGGTGGTAATGGAGGTAATGGAGGAAACGGCGATGCCACTGAGGCTCCCGTCGCTCCCACTCTCGTCCCTACACCAGGAAGTGGTCTTTCAGGCCCAGGTACTGCTCCCAGCGGCGTCATTCCTACGTTCGTTGCCGGACCAGGAAACGGCTTCGGAGAGGGCAACAGCCCTGGAACCCCTGGCACTCCCGTTCAGACTCCTGGAAGCGGCAGCGGTAATCAGCCTGGTGGAAGCCAGCCCACTGGTACCGTCCCTACGTTCGTTGCTGGACCAGGAAACGGTTTGGGTGGAGGTAACTCTGGCAGCCCTGATACTCCCGTCCAAACACCTGGAAGCGGCAGCGGTAATCAGCCTGGTGGAAGCCAGCCCGGTGGCGGCCTCACCCAGCCTGGTGGTGGAAGCGGAAGCCAGCCCGGTGGTGATCTCACTCAGCCTGGAAGCGGCAACGATAACCAGCCCGGTGGTGATCAAACCCAGCCCGGTGGTGCCATTCCCACCTTCGTCGCCGGACCCGGTAACGGTTTCGGAGGCGGCAACTCTCCTGGAGCTGGCCTTGGTGGCGGCAACAATAACACTCCTGACACCCCTGATGCTCAGACACCGGGAAGCGGCAGCGGCAACGGTAACGGCAACGGAGGTCAGGCCGGTGGCTCTATCCCAACCTTTGAGGCCGGCCCCGGTCAAGGCTTCGGTGGTGGTGATGGCCAGAACGGAGGCTTCCAGAAGCGAGCTCGATCCTCCAAGTAAACGGAATTTAGAATTCATGTTGAATAGGGCAATGACTTGATGGATCTTCTATGTTGAAGAAATGAAAAGGCGGACAGTTCGTGTTCAATAATTCTTAGGTGAAAAGCCGGTCTTCGCACTTCACTATGTATCTACCTCCATTGCAACACCTTTAGTTGTCAATAAAGCAATTTTGGCGTACATATCCTCCTTCCAGTGCATGTAAGTTGTCCGTTTTGCCTCGCTGAGAAAGTCGTACTTGTCCTGAAACATGGTGTCTGCCTTTTTGACTTGCATCTTTGGCATCATCTCTTCATCAAGCATCTCAGCGTCCTCGAGGTGGGCTTTTTGGGTCAGCTTGACAACATCTGCGATGCCCTGATACCAATCACCTGTAAGCCATGCTCGATCGTTGATTTGAGCAACTGCGTCGTCGAAATCCTTAGACTTGAGGCTCGACCAACTTTCCCAAGCATTCTCGTCCTCTAGATCCTTAAGTATGACTTCGTTTCGAGCTCTGGTGAGTAGAACAAGAATCTCTTTTCGAAGAGGGACGTATCCTTCCCGGTCAATACCCTCTCCAGAGGCCAGAGCTTTGACCCGCATCGTAACGAAAAAGTAGACAGCGGCAAACAAGGCCGTGACGTTTTGCAGAACCCATTCGTCATCTGTTCGGCGACCTCCAGGAGTTACAATGGTCTCCATGCCAGCCAAGATCGTGGGAGCGAGCTTCTTATGATCCGTTTCTTCACATAACCATCGTGTCGTAGGTTGAATCCATGCATGAAGATTGTCACCAGTGAAAGCTTCCTTTTTGCGCGTAGATCTTGTTGGTGTTCCTGTTGCCCCCTTTGACGGTATTCTCCACTGTGCCAGACTTTGATCTTTCGTTGGTGTCCCCCTTGACGGTAGTGGGCGTGAGCCAGAGGCAGGCGAGTTGTCAGCATCACGAAACCTTGAGCCTGGTGTCCTTGCTCGCCCTGCTGTAGATCTGCTAGGAGTTGAGGCGCCGTTTGGGAGAATGTTATCAAGATGAGTATAGAGACGCTTGTAAATGCGAGGTGGGATTGGTGGTCGTGGTTCGATAGGTGGAAGATCCAGAGTAATTTTTAGCCTAATCTTGTTGTAAGTTTCCATTGCTCAAACTCGTTTCAATTTGCATACCGATCACACGCAATATTTGCGCAGGCGTATAATCTAGCAATTTCTTCCTCGGCTTTGAGCGTACTTGCTCGATGCCGAGACTGAGCAAGCAAAGAACCTGCGAGTTCAACCAGGGACGGTGGTAAATCCGAGCCATACGTTGGCATTAGCGAGAGTAACGCCTGCTCTATTTGGCGGCTCATGGTGATGAATTTGGGTACTTTTGACGGTGAGATTTAGTGTAAGGTACCAAGCTTGTTGAATGGAAGAGTCAATGTTTGGAAATTGAGAACGCGGTTGAGATGGAGACGCGTTAAGCGTACAGTGGTCAGTCCTTGCCCGACGCCTGGTCACGGGATATGGGCGGTGTTGTGATTAGCAACCCCCGCTAAATGACTCTCCATACCTCCATACTTGTAGATCCCTCGGTAGGACAGGGAATGGAGATGAGTTTGTAGGGATTGAAGGAATTCACAAGATAAAGTCAAAAGAAGGTTCTGCTACGGATTCTTCAGAAATATTGTATCTGTTCTAGACCAAGTGAAAGAAATAGTAAAGTTGAATCTACATACCTTCAACGCTCAAAGAATGATCTAGCCCAGATATCCATATCAAGCCTGCGAGATAGTTAAGCTTTCAGTGGCTCAATGGAATTATAGCGACCGGGAACCCCTGCCCGACTAATCGGCACGGCGACAACGTTCACTGAATCGCTGTTGCTGGGTCCTTTCAAACCCTCACTCACTCCTTCAAAGTCGACTTGTCCCAACGTCAATTGCCTTTTGGTACCTGCATCGCGCAAGTCCAAAACCCTCAGGTCTGCTCCTCCTCTGTGTTTCTAGCGCCAGGTTTTCAGCACAATGCGCACCGGTCTCTTGCTCAGCGTCGCTTTTGCGACCGCCGTCTTTGCTCATGGCGGTGCCCATTCCCAGAAGCCCGTTGTTGATCCTAATGCCGACTGGATGACCAAGCATATGGCGGGTATGTTGCTTTTTCTCTCTCTACGCGATGCGCTGAATATATGCTAACATGTTTTAGAGGAGCATCATGTCCAGGGCTGGGACGCCGATTCCTTCTTCACCCTCCATGACTACAACAGCGACGGTTGGTGGCAAGCTGCAGAGCTGATGCGAACGTACGGTCTCTTCGACGAGTCAAACAAGGGCATGGCCGAGAAGCGAAAGGACGAGGTTCGCGATGTTCTGCTGGGTCTTCTCGATAAGGATGGCGACCGCTCAATCAGTCGCAAGGAATGGATGGACTTTATTGCCTCTGGCAAGACACTCCCTGACCTAAACACCGGTCCTGGCCACCACGGTGACGATGAGTACGAGTACGAGATCCATCACTGGGAGAAGTACCACGACGACAACACCAAGCTCGAGGACCTGACACATCCTGAAGATATTGAGCATTTTAAGAAACATGACGAGATGGAGGATGCCCAGGATCGCCTTGAGGCTATGCAGAAACTCTCCATCGTTGAGGCCAACATTCCTCAAAAGTTCAGACGACAATAGACAATAGAAGTAGACTCGGATTGTATATTACCATGACTGGGGCAGGGACTCGATAGGGGCGCACGCATGGCATCATGATGGATGATATGAATTCTATGTATTGAATATTATTAGGACATTAAGCAACTATGACACACGATATTGCTAAATCCTGTAAACATGGACGTCAAAGACACAGTGCCAGACGCCTGGGGCGAATGTCTTGACAAGCTCGATATGCTCAGCTTCGGCCGCTCGATCTATTCCTTGGCTCCAATCGTCGAATTTGCGCTGAATCTCCTGGCGTCTTGTTTCTGTGTCGTCGACGCCGACGTTTTCGTGAAGATGCAGCCACGTCTCACTGGCTGGAGCAGAAATCTCCCATGTGTTTCTCCAAGTTGGTTCGCTTGTGGGAAGAAAACCGCAGTTGATGTGTCGGATATCTTGTGCAATACCATTGGCCTGAAACGACTGAATCCTTCGTAGAGCTTCTTCGTTGCTCTCCAGAAACACGATGATCTGCTCTCCTCCGCTAAGGATCTCCTCATCTGATAGGGCAAAATCTTCGCCTTGAACAATTCGTATGCTCCAGTGATTTGCTATAGCGCCACGCCGCAACCCCTCGACACTCCATGGATTGATCTCCCAGCAGAGCACTCTCATACCAAGCCGGGCATATGAGAAGACAAAGTATCCGATTCCGGCGTAAAGGTCAACTGCCCATGAGTCTTGAGGTGTCTCGTTTCCCATCTCTAGCAGTCTTGCCTTCTCCTTGACGTTACCCCTGCTAAACATTGTCCATTTTGGCGCCCACGTTTGGAATATACCATTCTGCTTCGTTGAAACCCATAGTGTCTCATCAAAGTCTTGCTGGGAAGGCTCTTGTGTTGACGGATCTGAAGGGCCAAAATCTCCATAGAGAGTGCGCAGCCCACTTGGGCTCCTCCGGACGTTCTCATCCGCCTCCTCGCCCTCTTTGTGGGGAGGAATGCCTTCATTCACAGCAAGATGGGTCAGAGGCCCTTTTGCTTGTGATGAAAGCTTTTGCAATATCTTGGGCCAGAGCTGTTCACGTGCATCTTGCCCAGCGTCGAGTAAAGTGGTTGTCCAGGGTAAGCTCGTGAAGCTTCCTGTGGGTAGCAAGACCATAGGCTCATAGATTGTAAAGCGCTTTGGTGCGCTATTCAAAAGCTCAGCTTTCCATGTTGGGTCGGTGTCAATTTTGGCAATTATACCAGACTCAATCCAGTCATTAATGGCACTTCGGATTGGGTTGCCTTTGGGGACTCTTGGCTTTGGCATCTTGGTGGTGAGGGGTGGAGGTTGAAAATAAGCCACCGAGTTTTGAAGAGTTTGGACAATTTCTACGTAGAAGTCCTGTTAGATATATGCTAGTTAACCCTTCAAAAACAAAACTGCCCGTATACTACAACAGCCAACCAATACCAAAAATCTTCACAATTGCAACTGAAGCAGTGTTCATGTTTGCTCATAATTGACATACAACTCTACCCAACCTATAACTATCCATTTCCATTCCCACTAAAATCATCAATGGACCATGGGTATTTTGACCCTATGCTATTCTACATGCAACATATGCCATTAAGTCCGTTATGCGTACACCATCCTTCATCACAAGAAGTAATCTCCAGGTCCCCTTCTGTTTGCTGGGACATGTCTCTGGTCGTCAGGGACGGCAGAGAAAATGCTAAACCTGGGACTCAAGTCCTTGTCCACAGCCATGATCGAAGCGACGTTGCCGCAGCGGTAGCAGTAGTTGGGTGCCGACCAGACGGTCACTACTGAGTTCTCAGGGAAATGGTACTAATGATCGTCAATATAACTGACCCTTGTTGTATGTGATAGGAGGACGCTAAATACCTTGTAACCCTCGTTAACGAGTTGATGGGCTCGAGCGATCAACTTCAAACCGTTGACATGGTTGAACTCAGTTGCAACTTTGTCTCCGAATAACCATCCGGCGCCACGAGGGCTGATAGCCCACGTTTCGACGTCTTCTGGATCTGACCACACCAAGTCGCAGAACGCACCCTCGTGGGGAATCTCTTGCGCACGGGCAACAACTCGGATCTGGTCGATCGTCCTAATCTCGGGACTCAAACCACCGTGAACACAGAGAATCTCGCCATCGATGATGGCGGCAAGGACGAGAAAATCGAACACATGACAGCAGGCCTTCCAAACTGAGGCGTTGCCGTACTTTTGCTGACACTCCTCATAGAATCCGTACACCTGGGTAATCTGCCGGGATTCGTGGTTACCACGGACAAGAACTATTCTGTCAGGATATCTGTAGAATATGGTTAGCCAAGGCAGTCCACCGACATCAAAGGGTGCTTACTTCGCCTTCAGGCACATTAGTAATGTGAATGTCTCCAGACTGAAGTAACCTCGATCCACGAAGTCTCCTAGAAAAATGTATCGGGTGTCGGCGCTCTGACTTGTCGAGTTTGCTGTGACGCCAGACTCTAAACGATCTGCCATTGTAGAATCGGGGTCCTCCTCTGCATCGCCTACCTCGGTCTCCTCCGCGCCGCTGGAAGTTGTATTCTCGCCCGAAGCCTTTATCTTCTTCCTCAACTTGGGGTTTGTGATCTCTGTTGGTGGCTCGATATCGTCCGAGGTAATGACGGTGGTAGAGGTCTTCGGCGCCTGCACGTTGGACTCGCCCGGCATGCCGCCAGATACCCGGAAGAGCTCGAGAAGGTCGTAGAACTGACCATGGATATCGCCGCACACAGTGACGGGGGTGCAAACCGGCTGAATGTTGGATTCTGAGATCTCAAGTCAGCAAAAGCTGCAGGTCAGCGGTGAGTCTGAGTCTGGCGGTCTTCACCTTCCATCAAAATCTCCTTGACCTTCTCGCACAATTCCTTCATAGCGCGCTCAGGTAGATAGTGACATTGTTTAGCCTCCTCTAGCCACTCATCAAGGCCAGCATTGGGCCCCAGATTCGCAGGGCCCGGTCGAGGTACGCCTGTAGCCATGATCGAGCATGCCCCGTCGAGAGAAGACCTAGAGGGGAGGATGATGACGGGGAGAGATATGTCAACCCAGCGAAGCCCGTCTGTACTGAGGTGTTGGTGTTGGTGGTGGTACTGGTCCACTGCGGCGGCGAATGGGAGTGGGGCTTAGGTTAGTAGTCTTGGGGCCTGCTACATACTTACCTAGGTACTGCATGCTACCTACCTAGGTATGGAGGGGTGCGATAGTGAAACGCCGGGAATTCTTCGGCCGTGATAAAGAGACGTAGCTTTGGCAAGATATTCACCTGCTATTTTGGTCATTGTTGATGAATCCTTCCATCTCTAAGTCACATCATAAATTTTGTATCACTAAGGTAACCTCCAGTTATCGCCCTTCTCTCAAAAAATCAATCGTTCTTAGAACTGAGATAACACACATGAGAGATTCATCATTCGGTGGATAATCGCATATCTCTCCAACAGCGCCCCACTGTCACTGGCGGGGCAGCAAGCCAGGCCGCGACTCATTGAGCCTTACAGCATTCACTTAAGACTTTCGCATTATCGACGTTACAGTATCATCAGTGATAACCTCACCTATTTACGGTATGCGAGATGTCAGCTCAAACACCACAAGTCCTGTCTCGACGGGCAAACGGGGGTCCTCAGACCACAGCAAGTCAGACCTCGGAACCAACGAAGGTGATTTATGACATATTCGGGTAGCAAGAGACTTGAGTATCTGACTAGCCTCAGGGAAAAGAGAGCAGCTCTCATGGGAAAGCCAGAGGAAGAGGCTCTAATGCGAGATCTACAGAGGCAAATAAGGTGACATTACTATCGTTCCCGAGTACTACGCAGCCTCTTACTAACTATGATGAAAGCATGCGACTGAGGGCGAAGCTCCTAAACCCACCAAAACCAAGACTCATAATGAGGGTGAAAAGCTCGTGATACGCCGTCTGCCACCCGGAATGACACAGGCAGAATTTGTGTCCATTCTTGGAAGCGAGTGGGATTTGGGAAAGGGCAGGGTTGACTGGTTTTCCTTTGCAGAAGGAAAGATTTCTACTGAGTATGATGCTCAATATTGCTATATGAATCTTCGCTAACTCGACTTTTAAGCCCCTCGAAACCTTCTCGACCAGGTCGCGCCTATGTTCATGTCATGAGAAAGGATGATATCGTGTCTTTGAGCGATGTTGTGCGTAATGCTGTCTGGGAAGACGCGAAGGCATCCTTCAACAGTCCCTCTTTGATCGGCCCCCCTTCAGTTGAGTTCGCCATTTACAAAAAGGTCCCAAGCAATAAGAAGCGCACCGATGCCCGCCAAGGAACTATCGACCAGGATCCTGAATTTATGGCTTTCTTGGAAGAACTGGCGAATCCGGCTCCACCAAAAGAGACGGTCGAAGGTGAAGAAGGTGATGATCTTGGGAAAGCTGAGGCTAAAGTCACCACTACACCACTCATTGAGTATCTCAAGGAGAAGAAGGCAAACAAGGCGAAGGAGAGCTCATCTTCCAAAAACGCTAAACATGGACAATCAGATTCTAGAAGTGGAAAAGGGAAGAATCCATCCAAAGATGACGACTCTGGCAAGAAGAAGGGGAAGGAATCCAAGGCCGAGAAGGCTCCCAAAGAAACTGTCAAGATCTTGACCAAGAAGGCGGCTTTTGAAAAGACTGCGGAAGCTCCAAAGGCTAATGCCAAAAGCCAGGCTAATGACTCTAACGCTCAAGAGGCTGCACCTAAGAGTCGACGTGCGGGAATTTTGGCTGCTGCGAGGATCCTCCAGCGTGATCTTGGTCTCAGCCCAGGAAGTGCGCATCGGAAGGCACGTCAAGATGCCGCCAAAGCAGAGGCGGATGCAAAGGCACCAGAAAAGGAGAGCACAGCTACCGCAGCTACCACAGAAACCAAGACTGGTGCTCCTGAACGTCCAGCTTCACCAGTCAAATCAGCCGAGACAGATGCACCAGAGACGAAGGGACGAGGCGGTGCCAGCAATGCCAATAAGCAGCAGCCGGCCAACCGCAGAACTCGAGGTGGGAAGAACTCTGAGAAGAACAAGGAAAAGGAGAAGGCCAAGGAGAATAATAAAGAGAAGGAGAAAACCAAGGAAGGAGCTTCAAGTCAAGCTCCAGTAGCCCCGACCCCCCCAATCATTCTTCTCAAGAAGAAAGGCAACGAAGCCGAGTCTGGTCAACAGGCGGCGAAACCAGCGAACACCGCAGCGCAAACACCAGCGACGCAGGGAGGCAGATCAAAAGGAGAAAACGCAGCCAGTAGCTCCAAAGGCGGATCCAATAAGGGGGCCAATGCTCAGAAGAAGCCCCCTACTGTTTCCCCTGATGCTACACGGGGCTTTGTCAAGCATGCCAACCCCTCTCAGGGAGTTACTGAGGAACTTCTCAAGCAAACACTTTCAATTTTTGGAACCATCACATTTGTGGAAATCGATAAGCGAAAGGGTTTTGCCTATGTTGACTTTGCTGAGCACGAGGGCCTTGTGAAGGCTGTGACAGCTAGTCCTATCACTGTTGCACAGGGCACTGTGCAAGTTCTGGAACGCAAGGACAAGAAGCCTGCCAACAACACGAACTCGAACACGACGACCACGGCGACAGCCTCGGCACCAGTTGCTGGACCTGCTGCACCAGAAAAGACGCCTGGAAGAGGCCGACGTGGACGAGGTGGAGGTAACAAGGCAAAGGATTCTGGTGCCAGCAATCAAGGCGCTGCTGCTGCCAGCTCAACCCCAGCAAACGCCGGCGGCTGAGTTCAAGAGGAGTTTTTGCGTACTTTTCTCGAACATCTTACAACTATAGTGAGCAGCCCGACTTGCCCCGCTGTGCCGCTGTTCCTGAGACCACTATCAAATTCAGCTGCTTAACAAGTCCAGCTCATCACAGCACATGGACACGATGCGGCCAGGATGCGGGAACCAGAGCAGCTGAAGTATTGCAAGCAGACAAGAGCACACATAAAGCTGAGTTCTGGTCTTTGCGACTTTGCCTTACGAGCGAACATGCTACGAATCCAGCGCAGAGTCGATCTTTTGATAGACAATTCCTCCAACGGGCGGTGGCGATTGAAGAAGCGTGGGTGACGTTGTTGACCAGGTCGAGGGTGCTTATGTTAGGTTTAGAATTGAGGCACAGCAATATGACTTTTGCGTCCAATGTTCATCGTGATGTGATTCTATTGACTATTTGGGCTTGTCATGCAGCTTGTTGGACAGAACATCGTCGCGCAGGCACATGCGAATGCTTCGTGAGCCACTTTGATAGGTCTCCTTCCGAACATTTCTAGATACTAGAGCGTCTCGGGAATGAAACAAGGCTCGTTGATCACATCTAAATCCTGAAAGAGTGTATTTATGAATGTGGCCACCTGGTTGGTCTTGGCGCATAGGCCATTCAATAGTATGACCCCTGAATCAAATGCGGAGAGCAGATGACTCACCAAGGGCGTTGAACAAGTGTGGGGGAACAAAGATTTAGAGCCACAGAGGTAGGAGACAAAAAAAGGACGATTGTGTTTAACAGGACATTCAAATCAAGAACTCTAGTGCTACTAATCCTAATAACTATCCTAACATGGGGGAATCGTTCCTACGCAGGCTGTTGGACCTGCATCCTGTAGTAAACGTGTTACAAATCTATCTTAATGACAACAAGAAGGCGAAAATGTGTATCTCGAAAAGAAGAAGAAAGGAAAAAGAAAGGAAGAATAGAAACCCAATCCCCTCGAGGGAACTCCTTTTTTGAAAGCCAAACAACACTGTACTTTTTGGTATCCAAAACCGAATATTGCGCCGTCCATATATCCCTTCAAGCCTAAATCCTTGGCCATGTCGCTGAAATCGCTCTCATGACAACGTACAACAACAATGCTAGAACAAACCCAACTGTAATCGCTTCGCTTTGAGCAAAAACCTTCCTTGCATGCGCCTTTGCGTCCGTAAACCATAGCGTCTCTCCCACGCTTCGACGAGCGGCCCTGAGCCCAGGCAAACCGTCCATGCTCAACACGTTGGTCGCCTTATGATAATCCAACAACGTATTGCTTTCAACTTGCTTTCCCACCCACGTATCCATGGTGGGTCTGTCCTCAAACACAGCCAGCTCATTGACTTTACCATCCACACCCTCCCGAAGGACTTGCTCAAGAGTCAAGTTCTTCTCAGTCTCATCCGGTGCATAAAGACCCCTCTTCACTCGGGGAACACCGAAGCCGCAGCTTGTCTGGGCTTCAAACACATCTGCCAGAATGACGGCCCTGGCGCCATCGAATGTAGATCGCTTTCCTTTGGAGATACGACGAACAAGACCAGGGAATGCTGGATCATCCCATTCGACAACCCTGGACCGACAGAAGAAGCGGCAAATCCGAGGGGCGGGCCCAAAACTCATGAACATCAAACAAAGTCGGCCATTATCGTATGAATGGGCAATAGTCTCACATCCGGAACCAGTACGGTCGATGTAAGCACACTGGTTGGGTCCTAGGATGGCGAAGTGCGAGTCTGTAAGGCCTTTTGGGGAGACATTGACATGAGAACCATGGGTTGGAGCCGATCCTGTGAAAAAGACAGGCTGCTGCTGCACCCAGGCGGCGAGATCCTCGGAAATGGAAGGGTAGATCTTCATGGCGATGATGTAAAACGTATGATATGAAAAGCAGAGATCCCAATCAACTCGATTAGGGTCTGTGTATAGCTGCAAAAAGCAACGAAAAATAATAATGCAAGTCTAAGTTGGAGTGCTGCAAGTGAGATTGGATAATCCTGTGGGGAGTTTAAATATCTCGGCCGGGGTTGTAACCAAATCCATGCGGGGGAAAGGCGACACATTAGTAGACTAGGCCGGGAACAACAACTCGCCATTGGAATTGAGTCATAATAGGAATGTGACTGAGCCAGAGTCCGATCATTGGTAACAATTGGGAGAGAGAAGAGGTGGAGCTTGGTGTAAAGCCCTACCTACTAGGATCTCACCCCTCGAGAGCATCTCAAGGAGGGAGTGTGCTGATGTGAACCTTGGCGATCATCATGAGCGTCTTGCTTTGACCTGCGACCCATTCTGGTTGGTGGCATCCAGTCAGAGACTGGGTAACCTTGAGAATGGCAGGTCAAACAAGGCAAAAGAATTAGTTAGGGATGGGGTAGGCATGGTAAGAACCATCCTCATACCGCTCATCATCGTAAGCGCTGCTGTCGCTGCTGAAGTGACCGTTGACAATGCTGGTCGTGCGAGGGACATTGGAATATGCCCCGCTAGACACAACACTAGCGGCCTTGCGTCCTGTTGCCATATGGCCGTAAGCGTCAAAGTCGCTTGAGGGGGCATCATAGCGAGGAGACCAACCTCCAGGGCCCCATGGCTCGATGAAGCTGGTTTGACGAGGTGCCACGGCGGGGCGCTCATCAAACCGCTTCGACAAGCGTTCCTTGGCCTCAAACCCTTTGTCCTTTGGCTTCTCGCTGCGCTGACGTCCTCGATCCTCACGGTCGCGATCACGGCGCTCGCGATCCTCCCGGTGACGCCTCTCACGAGTGTGATCCTCGCGGGAGCTCTCCTCCCGCTCAGACTGGTGACGGTCCTCCTGCTCACGGTGGCGGTCCTCACGAGACTCCCGCTTGGTGGAAGACTTGGTAGATACCTTGCTGGAGGCCTTGCTGGAGGCCTTGCTGGAAGGACGAGAGGGGTTCTTACGGGCCTCAGGGGCAGGAAGGGGGCTGGGCATAGGGCTGGACATGGGGCTCGTCATGGCAGACGAGGGAGCTTGGCTGCTTACAGCATTGTGGCGCATGGTGAGGTTCTCATGCTTGGCCTGGAGGCCGATGAAGCGCTGCTCAAGGTCGTGGTGCTCGAACTTGACGCGCTCATTCTGCTCCTTGAGAGTTTCCTTCTCCTCTCTGAGCTCGTCGCACTCATTATTAAGGCGGCGCTTGTCACCCTTGAGTTCCTCAAAGTCGGTGTTCAGACGGCGGTTGTCCTCTCGGAGGACATCGGCCTCGGAGCGGGCACCCTCGATCTGGGCCTTGAGCTCGCGGCATGAGACGGTGGACTCATTGAGCTTGCGATTGGCTTCTTCGAGGGATGCCTTGGACTCGTTCAACTTGCGGGTAAGCTGGTCGATGGTGGCCTTCAGCTTGTCGTTTTGGGCGCTCAGTTTATCGTTCTCGGCGTTGGCCTTGTTAAGTTCTGTGTTTGCCTTCTGAAGGTCGTCGCGGAGTTCGGATTCAACATCGAATTCGTATTCGTAGTCGTGGTCTTGTACTGTACACGGAGAAGTAGGGTTAGAGGGATGGGACGGGGAACTCGAAAGGTGGCCATTGAACATACCAGTCAAGGCCCTTGACTTGGAGGATGAGGAGTTAGTGCTTCTGGCAGAGACGGTGCTCCTGGCAGAGGAGCTGCTCCTCTTAGATGGGCTAGCAGAAGTCCGCTGGTGTAGAGGCATGGCGTCGGTTTGGACTGTTCACGATCGCCAACAACAAAAAGAGAAAATGAAAAGAGGCGAGAAGTGACGCCTTGATCGACTCGATAGTGTGTTCGTGGTTGTTTTTTGGTGTTAACTCTGTTCGCTGCGGTGCAGCTCTGCCCAACGACCAGCGGTGTAATTTGGTCTGGCAGGCGGTAGAAGAGCGCGGGCGTCTTTGGCTGAGAGCACTCTACTACAGGAGGCGTTGTAGCGGGAACAGTAGCGGGAGCGGGAGGGGCCACAAAGGCAAAAAATGTGACGTCGAGTTAGAGAGATGGGTCGAGTTGAAATAAACTCAAGTTAGTTGTTAATACTGCTTTACCAACAAGTAAAACGTGACAATAGATAGATATCCTTTCTGTAGTACAATACAGAATGGAAGAGAATATTCGAGGTCAAAGGTTAAATGAACCTGTGTGGTGAAAAGAGAAGTAAGTTGAGGTGTAGGCAGACGAGGGAAAAAGTAGAATATTCGGGTTGATATGGGTTTTGTCAAACTCGGGTGTGGGAGGAAAAATTTAGGAAAAAGAAAGGCCTACACCTACCTACAGGCTACAGTGTCTTAGCTGTCTGGAATGGGGGGTGGGCGGGCAATTAGAGGGGGGCGCAATAGCGGAAGGGCCAGGCCTGGGACAAAGCAAAGCAAAGCAAGGCAGGCAAGGCAGGCAAGGCAGGCAAGGCAGGCAAGGCAGGCAGGGGCATGGCATATGGGAGGAAAGGAAATTGTAGTGAACGAGGTGCTCCTTCTAAGAGGACATGGATGGCTGTTGTTTGCACCTGCCTCAAAATTGACGAAAAATTCCTTTCTTCCATATATCATCTTACACACTCACTATCTACCTACTTTGATCTATGCTCAACATGGACAGATGACGACAAAACGCAGATGGGGAGTTATCTGTGGTCTGTCTGTCTACTTACCGACTGAGCTGCACGCCTATGCAGAGTCGGTACATCACGGCGCACATAAACGCGGAGAGAGACGGAGACAGAATGCAGACTCCTAAACACCCGAACCCGCATATACCTACACAAGCACCCGAGAGAAAAGGAACAGGCATTTTCTTCCTCTTCATCATCCTCTGCGTTGCAAAATAGCATCAACCCCTGTCTGGACTGAGAGAATAAAGGGAGTCGAGGGTGTGAAAACGGCTAAAGAGGGAGTGAAGCAGAACTCTGTTCCAACCTCGTGATTGGAACATTAGAGACATGGTAAATGGAAACTGGGCCTGGCGCACACACTCAGACTCGCATTTGCGCTTCAGACAAGCCATGGATCCTTTCTCAACATATTAAACCCGCCAGTGCGGTATGCGCAAAGTCGATAGGTAAAAAGGTTGTGACGCCAACACCAGGGACCGCAACCAACGCTCAGTGCCCAAGGGGAGCCGACCAGAGCCCAATGCCCACTTCACCCACACCTCCAAACGTTAAACCCCTGCCAATACCGGGGTCTTTTCTGTTTCTCTGCCGGCTCGGCTTCTGGTCTTTTTGTTCTCTTATAACACCCTGGCCCTTTGCTTGGATATTAATTCCTGAATCCCTCAGCTCTCCGAAAAAGGGGCACGATATGGCATACTTTTCATGCTGGGGCTGTAATCCGTACTACGCCGTGGCCTAGCCAAGGCAAAAGAAAGCACACGTCGAAGAAAAGCAACGAGAAAGAGTCCAGAGGCGAGAGGGCTTAGAAAAGCGTTACCGACATCGTCACCGTCTTTAAAAGCTACCCCTAGTCAACAGCCACACACCCTGGATGACAGACAGGGGGTCGGAAACAACCAGTTTGACTTCCGCCGATTGTCATGATATCCACGAATATTCTGCATTCCTCCCAGTAACCTACCCTCCATAAGTGATTACAAGGGAAATTATGATTCATATCGTCGCAGCGTTTGCAATACTGGTTCGCCAACACCAACCCAGAGTCGATAAAAAGTCGTGTTGTTGTTGATTATCTGCTGGCTGACTCCGCTTCATGCCGCCTCGTGGCTAAGTTCTGTCACCGGTGCGGACACCGCCATCTGAGCGAGCGACCAAGTCACTTCTGACGCCGCCCCTGAAGCGCCTCCGCCGCCCACAAAGCACCCAAAAGAGTCCGTTTTGGACGGAAGCTCTAGGAGAGTGACTCATCGGACTTGCGGAGGGAAGGATTCGCTTGACATGCTAACATGGAAGTCTCGCCGTATTTTTGGTTGCGAATCGCGCCGTCACCCTTGTCATCAATGCGAGTTATTCGGCACATGGACAGCTACACAATCATTTTGCAGGTGTGAACATTCATCTTCAACTCCCGTGGTGCGTTGCTCTCGACAAGGGCAGCCATTGATGTGATGTGTGTGAAACCCCCCTTGTTCGTTTGTCTTTGGTCACTCAACCCTCTCAGCTCGCTTTCTTGCATCTGGGAGCAGATGAGTGGTAGCACGGCTTCGGTTGGTCACCCATGATGTATTCTGCAGGATGTGAGATATCATGCGCATCATGAATAGAGGGAAACGATTTGCACTACCTATGTAGGTACGATATTGTGTTGTGATTCTGGCATTTCGACAGGATCGTGGGGAGACGTCGCCCAGGTCGGAAAGAGCCTGTTCTGTGTGTGGAGAGCAGAACCAATTCAAGTCAAGACCCATGTCCTAGCACTCGAGAAGCGTCCTCCGCCCATCGCCGGTCGCCTAGGCCCGGAGCCAGGGGACATCCGGGAGGGCCTCCCGCTTCTGGGGGTTTAATAACCTAAACGCTCGAGCTTCTTTTCTTCCGTTCCCGCCTACTTGTCACAACAAAATTGGGGCAGAATGGAAATTTCTGACTCGACCGGAATGTAGTGTTTGATGTTGACTGGGGCTGGGTCATTAGAGTCTTAGACTCATTCCCGCCCCCCTTTGTTCTCGGCTCGTGAGGTGGCCTCGAGCTAGCTAGCTGGAGCTGGGCTTTTGCTGCCATTCAATGCTTGATTATGAGCTTTTCTGTGGATTGAGTTGATGCGCTCCGTCACTATCGTGGTTCTCCTTGCATTCCCGCATTCCGCTGCCAAGCTACCCCCCGTCACCACGTTTCCAGCCCTAGCTCCTCCTTTATTGCGTGCGTTTTGGACTTGCACCCCCTGATTTTGACTGTTTGTTGACCAATTTGAGTTATGAAATTTTGTGTACCGACGCAAGGTCTTCAGCCCCAACCCAGTACGTATCCTGGCTGGTTTACCGACCCAGCGGGAGGCTGCTCCCGTCGCCTCCACCCACCAGGTTTCGTTTGCCTCTAACGGTAACGGCCGCTAAGTGGTCTACGGGAATAGCACGGCCGACAGGCTTCTATCAGATTTCCCAACACGGAAAGTAAACGAAACGTCAACTTTTACCATCGCTAATTAAACTGCGGATCTACCCGCTGGACGTTCCTGTTCGAAAGCGTATCAAATTGTCATATCGCTCCAGGCTACGCATCAAGGTGTGTTGTTTTCCGTGCAGTTGATTGAATTGGTCGTTATTTATTCTATACACAGCCCCTGTTTCGATAAGCGCGAAGAATACCCAATTCTGAGGCCCTCCATGTGAGTCAACTGGACAATGCCTCTAGGAACGGTCATGTGAAAATACCCCAGCAACCAGGCAATATTGAACCAGGCTTTGCAACCTCTTCGCAGTGGTCACCCGCTTTCAGACTCACACGCCTTGGCACACTCATGCCATGCTCAACCTCATCCACATCCGTCACGATGCCACCATTACGGCTCCCTCCCGTCTGGCCCACACTACACCCTTTCGCGGCGGTACGGTACGGTCCCTCAAACTTAGATGCTAGCTTGGTGTGCAGCCATCTTATCACACCCTCAACAGACTGTTCCTTCGCGGATCAAGGCACTGCCATCTGCATCCATATTCTCAAACAACGCCTCCCACCAGTTCCACACATCGACATCCAATCTATTGTCGGCCCCCAAAACTTATCCCGGTCGCCTTTTTCCACTTAAACCAGGCGACCAATCCTCATGCCCCAAAGTCCCCTTCTGCCTAGAATAGGACCTTTTCTTTACGCTTCCCGCCTGTTTTTCCAGCTTTGAGGCCGCCTTTATTGGTCATTCAGTCATTGCCCCTCCCCCTCCGTGATTGCCTCGGAGCCCCCTCCATCTCACGTCGTCGTTATCTTCAGCGTGCCCCACGAGTTTCGGGTAAGGATGCGCGATATCACGGGACATCGCGTTGCATTGCGCAAAGCATTCAGCTCGTGTCAACAAAGTGCAGGTTTTAGTGTGGTTCGCCTGGAGACGGCAAGGCACCAGTGTGCATATCGAGCCGTCGAAAACATCAGTCCTAATTACAAAGTATCAGATTCTTGCGGCTCAAATGCATCGCCATCATGCCACTTTACGCCATGGCAGTGCATGATGCTCAATAATAAGGATCCACCCTTTCCCTCTAACTTCTACTGGGCCACGGAAAGGTTGTAAATCTGTAGTGGCATTTTGGTGTTCCCATTATGCCGATCTAGTCCTGGTGTAGTCGCGAAACTGAAGTTTCTAAGACAGTTTACATCTGAATACTACCCTGACTCGAGTTGAGCACGCATGACCCTTCCCTTCCAACTAGTTATGATGGGACTTATACGTCACACGATAGTACTTATGTGATTTGTCAAACCACGCGGTCACATAGAATCAACTTCTTTGCCAAGTTCTTGGCGGATGAGACATGGTCTAAGTGAGAGATTATCATTCTTCTTCTCTGCCATATATAATACCCGTGTATAAGCAACCTCGTCTAACTATTTCCATTCCCCGCCACATCAGATTGTGTAGGAAGAATGTAACCATATCGCAGGGCATGGGCTGCGTTTCATACATATGACCTGAAATCCGCCATCCGTCCATAAAGGGGTATATCCAACTGTAAGCGGTTAGTACACTATCAAGAGAAGCTGAGAGTGTTTTCTTACCTTTAAAATTAAGAGAGAAAAACGACGTGATGAAATGCATGACCGGCACAAGGAAATGGTGCCAGCAGATGGCTATATCAACAAAGACGAAAACAAGGGTCCGTAGAGGTCAAACAAAGACTTGACCATAGTTCTATTCATAAAAGTCATGCATCCAATACCGAAACAAAGCTGAAAGACCAAAGAGTGTCGAGTTTAGAAACTAACAGACGCGCCGTCGTTTCAACACATCGTCGTAATACTCCGTCTTCTCTGTCTTGGACTCAACAATCGTAATTAAGCCAAGATGCCGCTCCCGTAACTCATCGTACTTCTTCTTCCAGAATCCAGATTGGTTCGTCCAGTATTCAATCTGCTTAGTCAAGTCTGTGACCCTGCGACTGATGTTCTGGTCGATCTGCTTAGATAGCTCGCGCAGTCTGAAGCGAAGATCGCCGTTGTCGTCCCTTAGACACTTGTTCTCTTTCTCGAGCCTGCATAACTTTTCGCGCAGTCTTTCAAGTTCGTGGTGATGAGTGTGGATGGGAGGATCACAGGGCTTTTCGGCTGCGCGACGAAGACATTCATTCTCACGGGAGAGCTTGGCGATTTGATCATTGAGAGAGGGGATGACGACGTGGCATAGTCGATGAGTCTCTGCTTCGGAGCTGTGTAGTCGAGCTCGAAGGGTTTCGTTTTGAACGGCGTATGCTTGATTGGCCTCGTCGAGAAGTTCGTTCTGTCGCACGAGAGTCCTCCACTCTTCACGGCTGACTTTATAGTAGTCGCACGGATGACGATGGGAGTGATGGTAAGATCGTGAGCGCTTGATGGTCACGAGCTGAGGACGTCCATCAGGACTGGTCTCGACGTAGCAGCGTCGAGACATAGTAAGCGGATGTTTTGCTTGGTAAAGCTTCTTCCTTTGTAGTCGATAGTTGCGGCAAGGTTAGAGTATAGGAAGATCGGGTTTAAGCAGATAGTCGGGAAATGATGGAAGATATAAAGAAAGTGTCTAGGACTTGAGACTTGTAACAGGTCTAGTCGAGTTTAGTGAATGACCTTGATGTTGTCTTGAAATAGCTCCCACGGATATAAAGAATGACTGCTGAAAGAGACAGTTGGGCTAATGCAGGTGATCAAAGAAGGTCAGAGGTGTTTGAACAAGGGGATAGTATCCTAGGAAAACATAGTCTTTTATAAGCACTGATTTAGGACTCAGATTGGAAGCACTCAGACTTGGATGTTCCACTTTGAGAAGCACGCGGACGCAGGAACGATAGCATCGTGGCTTATAGAAGCGGATGATGGGAAAAGTGTACGCGAGTGTCTTGGTTTATTTCTAGGACTTGTATCAGGCAGTTGGGAAACTGTGGTCGATCAGTTTTAGAGTATGGGACTTTGAATCTAGTGCGCTTGGAAAGAAAAAAAAAACATGAGTATTTTTGTACCAGAGTCGCGTGGCCATCCGTTGGTTTGGTGTTTCATTGATGATGGAGGTCAGGTAGGCAGGCAGACAAAGACAACTCAAAGACGTGAATACTACTTAAACCGAAATACAACAATAATAAAAGAGTAAAACAACGCCTAGTGTATATCCTGATCTAAGCTTGTCAAGTCTTTATGTTGATAGTTTCACTGATAGGTTGGTATATTCGGGTGGGATATGCATGGCCAAAGGGATCAGCGAAATAAGGCTGCGGCTAAGAATACTACTAAAGAAAGGGCACCTATAGAAGAGCAAAGTCGCCATGTGTCGTGCATTTTTTTTTTTCTTTAGCTGAGTGACGTGCATGATGGGATGAGTTCATCCCATGAGCAGCGGGACATCGCGCGTGGTGATTCGTTATGTCAAGAGACCTGGAGGGGACTGTATCATCACTTTATTCACACTGTATATAATACCGCCGCAAATGTGATCAATACAGTGGGGTCTGTAGTGCTGACTGTACATAGATGGACCATGATGTACGAGGCACGAGGCTTAATCAAGCGGCCTCCCTCAACACCAGTATCTTCAAAAATAGGAATCGTCACCATGGGACCCCTTGCATTCATGCTTGCCCTTGCAGAAGCCAGCATGCAAGCTCTTTATTCTCGGCTCGGGCCCAGCCACAGCCACAGCCACAGCCACAGCACAACACAAGACCCCAAATTGTCTTTGTGAATAGCCTCCCTCACTCAATACATACTAACAAAGACGAAAGACGGTGGCCCCCAACATTCAACGGCCGTGGCTTATTCCCACCTAGAATGAGTCACTCATCACCTCAAATCGCCCTCCCCCATGTTTCCCATTGATTCCTCATCGGTTCAGCCCAACCGAACCGCCTTTGCCTTTGACCATGTTGTCCACCATCATCTCTGTATGGATTCCTGATGTCGCCTCGGGGCTCTCGGCCCGGCCTCCCATCATCACCATCTACCATTCTGTTTCTGTTTCTGAACCTAGGCATACCGTCTCCCCTGTGAAGCAAGCATCTACCTGACCCATCGACAGCTTGCATAGGACAACCAGGTTGTCCACAGGCATGCTGGTCGTATAATTGGCCATCAGCATCACATCGAAATCCGTGGTGTCGTGGATGCCTAGGCCGGGGGCATCCTTCCACGGGGCACTCGTGATCAAGGCAGAACTGAGATTCTCGAGTCCTTGGTGCCTGGCAGTCGGGAATATGACAGATGCCTCGCTCGGCTCTTCGACCACCTCCTCGTCCGTCGTTGATGTTGATGCCTGGATACATATCATAGAGATCTGCCTCTTAGCATTTGAATCAAAAGTTTGGATTGGTAGTCCAGAACTCACCGTCTTCATAGATGGCGTATCCCATACCTTGAGCTGGGAATCTCCTCCCCCCAATGCCAGCCCCCATCCGCCATTGATGACGTCTGCAGAATCGCCCCTCTACCACTTCATCCTCACAACCATCATAAATACACTCATGATACGGACAGAAATCTCTCCCAATCTTTCTCAGGTGGCAATTTCTCGTCCTACAAGCATGTTCCCAGCAGTATTGACCCCCAGGAGACTCTTTACCTCTGAAGCAGCCTGGCTCAGCACATGTATGAGTGTGACAGTACGAGCCTCCTTCGCGACCATCTTCGCAATCATGTGCTTCACAGTAGTGTGCTCCACAGAAGGGTGAAGGTTGTCCGTTGTCGCGAGTGTGACAAAGGCGTGGGCATTGCGGTCTCTGGCATTGGCGATGGCGCTCGCAGAATCGCTGAGGGTCGTCCAGATCGGTGCCTGGAGCGAAAGCATTACAAAAGCGCTCATCGCAAGTGTGAGATCTGCAGAACACTCCGTTGTCTTGAGGATTTCGACAGCTGTCGTATTCGCATCGGTGATCGTCGCAGTATGAGAGGTATTGGTCATTATATCGTGATCTCGGATTCTGACAGCCTGGAAACTCGCAGAGATCTGAATCTTGTCAGTCTAGGACTTAGTAGAAAAGAAGGAGCCTGCCTACGGAGTTGTGTGCAATATTTGTACGTCGCCGTATTTCCATCTTTGACCTCCAAACCACACCTAGTCCCACCATCAACTGCCTGACATCGAATGTCTTTCAGCTTATTAGCCATTTGGGTCTCGTTCAAATGAGATGCTTGACTCACGTTGACTACAAACTGCAGCCCTTGGTAGTTTCGCCATCAGACATGCTCGCCCATCTTCAACATGTCTGCATGCATGGTACTGACAATAAGGCGATGGAATGCTTTGGCCGTTGAGCTTTAGAGCAGTCGGAAGGTTGTTACACACTGTCCCCGTTGCCGCGCAAGTATTCGCGTAGCCACGTCTTAGTCGATAAGTTGCGTTAAACATGCTTGTCAAAGATTGCAGTCGTTCTTTGTTTCAACGGCTCGGTCCGAAAGGGTCAAAGGATCAACAATGCATAGCAGATATCAAGGACAATTTATACAATCGTGAACCGTGTTCATGCGGCTCTGCGCTTAAATCAAGCATCCATGCCACGTCTCACAGGATACAGAGTCGAAGTCATGGGCCATCACCACCCTGGGTTCGTATCACCACTCGCTGCAGGACAAACGGCGAGCTGCATCAAGAAACGAACCACTGGGAAGACGTGGCCAACTTCCGGCCGCGAGATAGTGAATATGCGGTTCAAGGCATTCTTAATCTTGTGGCATAACAACCCCACCATGTTGAAAACTCCTTGAACAATGGCGACCTACGCAGGACCGAGTAGCGTCAAACATCATGGGGTCAAAGTTCAAAAGTTCGTTGCCGGCTCATGAGAACGCATTCATCTACCGACATCCAGCTATTTCTCGTTCTTATCCATCATGTCCTCCTAAGTCGTGGTATCATTCCAAGGCAGAGACTTCCACCATCTCTGTTTCCTTCTCCTCGTCCTTCCTCCTCTTTCCCCGTTCAAAAACAGCCGTCGAGGCCTTTTGTATCTATAGAAGAAAGAAGCTTTTTTTTCAGCACAGAAAGAATTATAGCCTACTGCGCCTTTGTGCTCCCTGATATGGACCTGGTTGCTCTGGCTCGCTATAGAGCAACTGGTCCGTCATGAAATCAAAATGTACAAGCAATAAAAAACTGAAAGAAACAGGGTTTCGGTCCAACAAGGCTGCTAAGAGAGCAGGTCGAGTGCCAGTGGTGGTCTCTTTTTCCAAATATCTCTTACAACGCTGTATTACAGAGACTCTGCCACCGCTGCCTGAAGACCTTGCAACAAAGCCGCTTCTGCCGCATTGTCGTGCATATGCTGGTCCATCTGTGTCTGCGTATCTGGAACTGGCACATGACCATGTGCATGCATGCTTGGTGTAGCATTTGCAGGCGGAGGCGGCGACGGAAATGTGAGCTGAGTGTGTGGAGCAGGCGAGTAGTGAGGCTGAGGATGGTGTTGCGCGGCAGGTTGAGGAGTCGGTGTGTGCTGTGGCGGTGGGGAGTGATGTAGCTGTCCGACGGGTGTCGACGTATGGGAGCGAGCTTGAGCAGCAGCCTGCGCGTGGGCGGGAGAATGCATCGCACTATGGTTTTGCTGGGGTAGTTGCTGGTGTTGCGATCGTGGGGTTTGCGGGGACATAGGCATTTGAGATTGAGTACGAGCTGCTTGATGGGGCGACTGCTGTGTTGCCGACATTACGCTTGGCCTGGACTGTGGTAATGTCGATGGTGGATATCCCGAAGAAGTGGCTGGGTTGTACGAGTGAGCAGCTGCTTGACTGTGCGCCTGGCCTTGCTGCGACGACGCTGCCTGGGCGGCGCTCGCAGCTTGAGCAGGCGTCATAACCCCTGAACCAACAGCTGAAGCTGGTGTTCCTGCAGTTCTTCCTTGTCCCTGTGGCGGATTCTGCAGCCCTCCAGCCAGGGTCATGATGCCTTCGATTCTTGCCTGCTCATCCGCCGAATTCAGTCTCGCACGCTCTTCAGCCTCTTTTCTGGCTGCCTGTGTAGGTGCGCGAGTCTTGAGCTCGCCAGTAACCGCTTGGAGATAGTACGGCATCTCAGAGTTCGTCTTGAGGAAAAACAGCTTGAGATTACGAGCTTTGTCCTTGAGCTGGACTTGCGTTCGATCTTTCAGGATATCTGAAATCGAGCCCTGCACTCCAAACAAACCGAGTATTTGGCTCCAGTGGGGTCCTTTAACCATGTCCAAGCCTGCCATGAGAGCCTTTTCTTCCTCCTGAGTCCAGGGTCGACGTGTTGAGTGGAGACCTTCTCTTCTAGTATGGGATGAGTTTTTAGAGAGAGCTGCTTGGCGAGCCTTGTCATACAACGCCGCACTCGTGAGAGTTTGATTTGGTGGCAGATTGTGGCCGGCCTCTGGAGGCGGTTGTTGTGGTTCAGGTACACTCTGCGTATACGACGTGTAATATGGATTCTGAGCCTGTTGCTGTTGGATTTGATTCAATATTGATTGCGCTGTATTTTGGTTAGCTGATTGTTTGTGACGGTCTAACTAAACCTCGACTCACTTGTGCTTGGAGGGACTGTAGGTTGGTAGGGAACAGGTGACAGTCCATGCAATGTCGTCCTGACATAGTTATTTGTGCTCTCAGCGACCAGTGCCTCCAACTCCTTATAATCTGTGAGAATGTCCACCTTGCCATTTGTTTGAGGAGTTGCAGTGGTTTCCTTTTCGGGGCTCTTGATGGGCTCGGCCGCTTGTGGTTGTTCAATGATTTCTGACGCGGCAGGTGTTGGCTCGGGTTTAGGGTTGGGGTTCGCGGTGGTAGTAGGAGTGTCGTCAGTTAGTCCGGCCAAGGCGTCTTGAACAAGACCAGAAGTTGTCTTTTCGAAGAATGACGAAAGATCGTCCAAGTCGAGGTTCGGATCGCCGGTAGTATCGCCTAAGAGATCGACGGCAGTCTCTTCGCTAGATCGCATAGGATGGCCTAATCTTGACCCAAGATCCGACATTAATGCAAGCCGTGTCTTTACGCATGTTGAAACTTGTCGCAGCAAATCATCGACCTTGTACTTTTCTCTCAAGACGGCTGGTATTGGTAAGTAAAAGGATTCTCCACGCTTCACTAAAACACTCACCAGACTCGCTAGAAGCTTCGCCCTCAAGCGAGGTTTTCCTCGATCGGACTGAAGCAATGAACTCAGAATCGGCAGGCGTAAGATCAAACCCATTGTGAAGTCCGCGTAACTTGTCCTCCATCCCGTTGATCAAGGCCTCCTCCAATACTATCTCCTTCGACTCTTCAGGTGTTTTTGCAACAAGCGCATCGATGGCGACTTGGGTTTTGAGAGAGAGGTACAAATCGAGCGCGTCGGAACCGAGGTCTGAGACTTGGCCTCTGAAAATCGCATGGAAGTGTTGGTGAGCTTCGGAATATGATGGCGTGGTTTGTAATAGCCAGATACCGAACTGAGCAAGGTTCGCTAGATCGAGGATTGTGCGGGATTCGTGATCTTGAAGGTCTGGGTCGTCTGCAGATAGAATGGGGCCTGAAGAGTAGATCTGCTTAATCTGCGCGAAAGAAGATTGTAGGTCTCGAAATGACTTGGCGTGCTGTGATTCGGCATCTTGGATGGGTTTGATCGAGTCGTCGAAGGATTGCGAGAATAAAAGGAGGACAGAAAGTGCCTATCCAGCCATGTAAGCGCTGCGGTATCTCTTAAGTCGCGCGACCTACCAAGTTTCCCAGCGCATGCCGACTAGCTTTGCGCAAATACTTCTGAGGATCGGAGAAGAATGAGACTGAAGGAGGAGATGGGGGAGGAGGTGGTGGTGGAAGTGGGTGGTCGGTAATGCCATCGATATCCATTGGATCACCGGTGGTATTGAAGACAAAGTCGTTGACATTGCTGAGCGCATTCTGTACCAGAAGTGCAAGGCCGTCTTCTAACGACTCCTCGGCACCTTGATCGAGTTCGAGCGTGTTTTCGGGGACAGGTTCAGTCTCAGTCTTGACTCTTTTGGACGGGTCGTCGCCATTGGAGTGGTCTTCGAATGGACGCTTAGCCGCAGCTTGCATGATGGAATCAAGATCAATGCCCAGACCCTCGAGGATGTCAGCCTCGTTATTGGGCTCTTGCTTGATCCCTACGGTCACGGCAGTCAGCATTGAGCAAAATGTATCTCTCGCGATACGGCAGGAGCAGGCGGAACATGTACGCACCCGTCGGGGACATCCCCGCGCTGAGCTCAGGCTGGGCAGGCTCAGCCATCATGACGGCTTTGTTAAAGCATAAGCAGTGGGAGCAAGGCCCGTGATCAGTTCGGTAGTATCTCTAGCGGGGAAGCTCGCGGCGTGGTGCTGTTCAGCGCGGCGTTGTTGGACGTGATGCGGCGTATGATGCTGTTGCTGTTAAAGTTTTTGCCCTGGAAGACGGCCCTCGCAATCGATACACAGAAGAAAATTGGGGCGATAAAACTCGCAGAAGTCACCTCAAAACAGAAGAATCCAGGTTTAAATATGTACCTGCGGATAAATTCTGGTGAAATAAAACTTTGGTGATTGGTTGGGTTTTGGAAAGCTTATCATCAACTTTCCTCCTGCCTCAAGATATTCTTCCTTCTCAAGCAAATACCATCAAATGCAGTTCGGTACTTGCCTCAATCGAAATTTTTGAGTTGATACGGCGGGGGTCGGTTCTTACCTTCTCCGATCAAGATAAATGGGGGGATTTCATTGGCTTGGACTTGACCATGAATATAAGAGACTTGATTGGCCCATATCCATAAGTACTTAAGTCTACATTCTTCGTGTAAGTGCCCGTGTAGGTTACCAGCAACCTAGATACCACCTGGGTTATCAATAACGTATCAGAATTATAAATTTCCCATATTTTGCCTCTATACTTGCAGGTACTCTCAGAACTTCCAAAACTTTATTCGATAGTGTGTGTCTTATTAATCCTACCCAGTTTACGATCTGGTCTGATATCCTTATCATGGGAGCCATACCATTCTTCCCCGACCCCATTATCAGGTTGTCACCTAATGTTCGGGAAACAATGGATACGAGAGCAGACCCGGTTTTTAATAAAGTCCAAGTCTATCCAGAGAGTACCCAGACTATAATAAGACCAAAATACAGGGAAGAACAGCTAGCATACACCTAAAATTGGGGAGAGAATGAAATGTAAGTGTGCCATCAAGCGAAAGGCTGTGGCACTGGTGTGACTTTGCGCAAATCGTTTTCGAGATGCTTGAACTTCAGAGCGGCCTACCTGCCTTCCTCCTCTAACAACATGTCCCTCCTGCTTTGCAAAATGCTACTTTCCTGAAGGTTGTATGAGCCGAGGAGCTGGTAAAGCATCTTAATAGCACGGACTGGCTTGCGGACACGATTTGGCATATCACTGTCATTGATATAAGGGAAGCTCCCTTCTAAACTACCCACAAAGAACTTGGCCAACAGCTTCTGCGTCATTGCCCCAGCGTAACTTTGGTTAAACTTGGTGATCTCGAATTCCTCGTTGCGATCGCAGAGGACCACGACCATCCCCTTGGCGTCTTCCTATGTTATTACCCCTGTCAGCTTAACATTGTCCATGATCGAAAAACTTCCTACGAGGTTCTGAGTGATTCGCTGCACCTGAGTTCCTTTCCGGCTCCAGAGGGACGTGGAGACTGCGTTCCAATCGAGTGTCCCAGTAGCGGCTGAAGACATCCTGAAAGAAGTCCTCGATCTGTCCTGGGGTAAGAGAGGGCTGCGGATTCGCGCTCTTCAGGAATTATGCAATGCCAGGCCTGGGAAAAAAGGTAGATAGCCAAGGTTTCGTTTTCTATTAGACCTTCTGATTTGCTGAGGGTGTCTCCCTTTTCACGGATTCAAGGGATGTTAGGGCCGGTCAAGATATTGCGGAAAGACAGGGGGGCCGTTGAGATACAGGCCACGGGGTTTTCGATAGTTGTGGATATAATAGCTTCTTCGACCATGTTGAATATTGATTGTGGAAGAATCGAGTCGATGATCTCTACATATGATAGAAGATGTAATGATAATGAGAAAATGTCCGCAGGAAGAGAAAGGACCTTGCGAGAATGAGAGTGGAGTAACGAACAGATACTCCTACCATAGCAAAAGCTTGTTCACTCATTATCCAAGGCAGGGAGTCCTCGTTGTTAAGTTAGACAGAGCTGGGAGAAAGTATCAGCACTCTTGCACCGGTATTGTACCATCGCTGGGTTATTCTTTCTCTACCAATGCATTCTTCATGGTTACCTAGGCTAAGACCGAGTCTTGTTTGGTTGTAATTCTGGGTCTGAATATTTGCCTAGTTTTGTGACGAGCTCAGGGAAGAATGTTATGATCCTTAATGTACTAGGCAGGATAAGGATGTCCTAAGCTCGTACACCGTATCCTATATTTAGGATGGTCTTTACTAACCTCGATTGGAAGAATTTCAAATGGACTAGAATGATTTTTCGATCGATGTATCTTCGATAAATATATGGCTCTTAAATTGCTTGTGATTGTGAACTGGTAGATCAATTGGCAATGGAAATCATGTTGAGTGAGCGTGAGTTGAGAAAAGCTTTTGCTATACCAACAGATTTTGGTGGAGATGAAGAAAGAAAGCTTGGCTCAGACAGAGAGCCTTCTGTATAGGCTGGGGGTAGATGGGTTAGCAACACCAAGCCTATTGATTCAATCAATAAGCTTCGGGTTGTCTCCCAGAAAAAGGTTGCAAACAACACTAGGTGCCTCAGCGTCAGTGACTCGAATACCCTCTTCGGATTGGGGCTCAATACAAGCATCCTCCAACAGCCGATTACAAAGTAGGTTATGTGACACATCGCTGACAGGTGACCAGCAGTTGGTCCATTTGACCCATGACAAGAGCTATGGTGTAATCATGATTATAGCATTGACGACTACCTAGGCCAGTCTGTCGGATGCAGGCACAAAATAAGGGGCGCAACGATTAGGCGCCACAAGCTCTACCCACTGGCACTCCCTATATTAGCAGAGAGATCAAGTCAAGTCAACAAAATCCACCACTCCGCTGGAAGCCGTCTAGCCGTTGCTCTACTCGGTGCCGTCTTAATGTCGCTGCGTAGCTGCGTCTAACGAATAAACACACTAGAAGACTCTCTCGCTCCCATATACTATGAATGCCCCCCAACTTCACATAGCGGAGTGCGAGATTCATGTTCCTCACAGTGCACATATACTGGTCAAGCAGCCTCGTCATTGCTGGGTAAATCTATTCTGATTGTGTGTCATGGTGCGAGACCCGCGTGCCTGCTGCTGTTTTGACTGTCGAGTTTGGCTTAGACTCGATAGAGCATGGCGAAGTCGAGGCCTGAAGTAAATTCGTCTATCGTAGCGTATGTATAGCAGACGGGGAAGAAGTGATCAAGGTATCCGCGTTCAAGTCGGAGCCATAGTAGAAGAGGACACCATCGTCGTGCTTGAAACTCCCATCAGCCTTCTCAAAGAACCAAGTGAGATTCTCATCCTCTCCCGAAACCTTCCAACATAAGGAGGGGTTCTCCCTTTTGATGGCTGAGAATATGTTCTCAGCTACATTACTCAGCCACCCTGTCTTGGTCATTGTAAGGGCAGCTACCGTAGCCATATGCTCATTTGCAGAAGGTGGGAAAACAATTGCCAAACCTGACAGACTCTCGTCATAATAGGCAGTAAATGGATTTCTCCCAAGAAACTCCAGGAAACGGTCAACTGTAGCCTCCGCATCGAGGCTCTTGTGGCTGTTGAGAAGAGCTTCCTTGACCTTGTCCAGATCCTGAAATTCAGATAAGGAGGATGCCTTTTCAATAGCATCTCCTCGTCGAATCAAGGTGCCAGCACCAGAGTCAGTGAAAAGCTCCTTTTGGAGATCGCTTGGGTGAATAATAGCGACACTAGAGCTCCGTGGCAGGGAGTCCAAAAGTTCTTTAGACTCCTTGATCTTTAGACGTAGCCCATATCGGCACCAGGGCTGCTGCATAAGGTGGTCATACTCCGCATCGAGGTTAATTTGAGACATTTTGTTGCCGTCTCCATCAAACAAACCCCTCGCTTCAGATAAGTAGACCACTTTGAGGGGCTGGGGCTTGATAGAACGGGCGAGTTCGGCAGCGGCGACATCTGCATTGACGTTGAGAAGTCTTCCATCCTCGGACTCTGCCATAGACGTCATTACAGGTATATAGCCGGCTTTTAGAGCATGTTCTGTAAACGAGTTAGTAAGCAGTACTAGAACGGAGAGCAACAGAAGGGAGGGGGCTCAACCAATTGCAGCAGTATTCACCGATGTGATTTTGCCAACGTAGCCATATTTCTCCTTGTCGAGATAATCTGCCATAAAGACGCCACTGAGGGACCTGGTGCGGACGCCAAGCTGGTCAAGCTTATCGGTAAGTTTGAGGTTCTCCTGAAGGAATAGCTTGCGGGCAATGCCGAGAGTCTTCTCATCAGTAATACGAATGCCCTCAGAAAAGGAAGGTTCCACATTGGCCTCCTCGAGCAAGCGGTTCAACTGTGGACCTGCTCCATGTACAATTACAGGTAGAAGCCCCAGTTCGTAAAGGAAAGCAAGCTGCGAACCTAGCTCCTCAAGATGCTCGGATCTATAATCATCAGCGTCTGGGCCATGCAGAAGGACTGTACAGGAACAGGAATGACTCATACAGAATAGCACCACCAACTTTAAGCACACAAAAAGTCTGGGCAGAGGCGAAAAGTTGAAGATACTGCTGGGCCTCTCTTTTCTGGTAAATGTGTGTTAGTGGTCGGTGCTAGCGCACTGAAGGATTCGATGAAGCCATTGGCGCATCTCGAGACGGCTTGAGGAGAAAGGTAAGTTTCTGGAGACACTTACAGATCCAATTGACTGGAGCATCTGGCTCACAATTGCCCTGGTAGCATTCCCGGCTGTGGATGAGTATCGAAGGGCCGTGGTATTTGTCAATTGTTGGAAATTGCCTTTGATGAGAGTTCGAGAGGTCCTGGGTACGGTGTTTGAGAATCGCTGGGCGACGGCTCGTAGTGCCAACCCACGACACGGAGTGAAAGACATGATGTCGGGAGCTGTTTCAACAAACCAATTGACTCGATGGTGGCCGGAAGAGATTGATAAGATGCAAGATGCGAGGGTAGTACCGGTAGTGAAGATTGTGGAGGCCGGCTCCGCAATCGGTCTGAATGTCCAGTCACCCAATGCATCACGTGATTAAGCACATGCCATAACGTTACGATGAACCCTCGCTTTATGACTTACTGCTAACAGGAGACGCAAATTAGGCATTGGTTGCCCTCTGCTTGAGGAGCACTTGGAGGGCAGTCACAAAACTTCGCTTCTATGAAGTCAAAGATAGCCTCAAGAAGATACATAGAAGGAAGAAACCAAAAAGAAAACCTCCTAGATGGAGGACCTATAGGCGAAGGCTTTACCTTGCCTATTGTTAACACTGCTACTTCCACTGCCAACTAATACTTGGGATTTACTCTAGTGGGATGATGGAGCTGTGACTGGAAATCGGCCATGGTTTACACTATGGTCATCAAAATCGGCAAAAGAAGAGAAAGAAAGAGATTCCACGCTGCCTGAGCTCATTATCTCGACTTGCTAGTTGAGCGCTCTTCAATGATGAAGGGCCTGTCATAAGCCCCGAGTGCCTTTCTTCGAGGAGATAATTATGCGCGAGCTGATCTTCAATAAGCCCGCATTGTGATCTGTAATAAATATTAGGGTTAAGCAATCCCTTGAATGCGCATATAACACACTTAGGACAGGCCATATCAAGCATTACGGGAAAATAATAAAAATAACAGTCAGCTCTCATTCCATATGCCATACCAGCTAATGAGATAATAACTATCTAGCTGTTTGGCGTGAGTCGTGAAGGGTCTGGCACAAGCTGTAAACTTGGTTCACGTGAAGCTGTTGGCCGTAAAGCTACATATATTCCGAAAGTAACAATTGGCATAGGAGGTATTACGAAACAAGCTCATAATGAGTTTACCCTGAGGCGTTGCGAAAAGGTGAGCCAAGGGCAGATTACCGCCTCTCTGTGCCTCTTTCTTGGTTGCTGGCCAGTCATGCTTTATCTTCAGGCGTCTCTTGTTGATGAACTCAGGAAGTGTGTAAATAATATCCTTAACTTAGGAGCATGCCATTTAATGAATCCTGGTCAAAGATGCTCCGATGATCCCCGGTCTTCAGCCAGTTTCTGTGAGGCCAAGGGCGACTAGTTGCGCGTAAACGTTCTGCTTGTAGTAGACGCTGATGTTTCTGTGGAATACCCCATCAGAGGCTCTACTCCAACAACCACCCATCATCCTGTCGAGAACATGGCCCCTTGAATTGCTCCAGAGTGAGACGAGTCATATTGAGATTCTTTCAGAAGTCCTCTACAAGAGCCCACATCTGCTGAAAGTAGCATCGAGACAAAACGAGAGTTTGGGGGGGGATTAAAGGCTATCATTGAGTTAACCCCTTCCCTCCCCTGACAGGACATTTCAATAATCATTTTACGTGCAATTTGAATACAGTTTGCTTGCTTGGAGTTGCCGGTGTTCTACAGCTCGTAATCATCGTAGTTCACCACCGTCAGTCCAAATGAATGCTTCAAGCCAGCAATGCTCTCATCATACCTGAGAAAGGCTAGATTGGCAGAGCGGCCATTCTTGTCGGTGCACTTCGACTGGAGTTGATTGAACCATTCACTCAAAGTGATGCCTAAAAATGAACTTGCATTGGTAAATCTTCAATAAACATAAATCGCGTTGGTTTGGCGAGCTCTGTTGCTTTGCTGGCCGTTCCCTTCTTTGTCTCAAAGCGCAAATCCCAAACGAAGGTCCCAACCTTGACGATAGTGCCCTTGGAGGAGAAATTCACCAGCTGTAGAGGGTTGACGTCTCCCATAGCTGTGGTCCAGCAATAGAAGACTTTGTCCATGAAGCGGTCCAGGGATTGGGTGGTGATAGCAGACCCGTCACCTTCATCGGAAGCGTCAGGATGCATCCAGCCGTATTCATACTTTTTGACACGAGAATCATAAAATTATAGATTTGCCTCAAGTTACCTAAATGCTTTTATGCTCATATTCGTATAGATTTAAAGATCTTCTATATCAGCGATATGGTTCTTCTATTGAGAGGCCTCCTAAATTACCAGCCCAAGGTTCATGCGAATGTCTTCTCCTTCAGTTTGAAAGGAGTACCTATATTTGGCAGTCTGGAGTTTCGAATTGTTCCAAGTGGCAATTGCCTACCTAGGTACCTACCTAGTAGTCTAGTGTGTTGACACACGCAATGCTACCTACCTATTCTGAAGTTGTTTGTGACTGCTCTGCGAGGTTTTTGTCAAGTGTAAGGAAAGAGTCTCCCAGTAACTTTAGGAGCGATTGTTCACTTACAGCTGCATCACCAAGATCAAGTTTCTACATTCTGTATCAAGCAATCCGCCTAGACTGTATCCTACCCACCCTAAGAACCATCTCCCGCAATCTCTCTACTCCACGCTCCTCATGATTGATAGATCACAGTGTCAAACGCATACTCGAACCCCCTGGGGTCAACCAGATCATCGCTACGACCACCGCGTCCGCTACGCCCTCATGGGCGCTCTCTCCATCACATTCTTAGCCATTGTGATAGTCGCCGTCATCGTCATCGTCGAGACGACCAATGGTCACTAGAAGCACTCAGTCGAACACATCCAGAACCTGGCGAACGCCCACGAAAATGTCATGAAGGCAGCCCACACCCCGTTCTGCGACGAACTACACGACTACCAAGCCATCTCCAAGCCGGTTCGTTTCACTTTCATCCCCAAACACAAGCGCAACTAACTATTTTAGAACCTTTCCTGTGCGCCGCCAAAAGACTACCGCCCAGCCTCAGGAAAGTCTTGCTGCGCCATGATTGACGAATGCATTATTGACGAGGCCAAACCCGTGCCTTGCGCGGCAAGCGTGGTCAACGCGACGCAGTGTGGGCGAGCAACTCGGAAGAGGGTGTCGTCGTGAGGGGACGACGTGTACTTCGGGCGGTTGTCTGCAGCCGCTGCGAAAACTGTCTCTGCCAAGAAAGATCAGCAAGCTGTTTCACGGGGATAAGACCAGCGATGTGGTTCATACAGGGGTCAAGCTCCGAGAAGTTGGGGTGGTGAACTCGAGTGCGTGTCATTCCTTGCTGAAACCAAGCTTGTTAATTGTATCTGTCTTTATTTTCGTTTCTGCTATGCTTAGATGAATTGGATGCTCAGTGTAAAATAGATTGAGCCCAATATCTGCAATTGAATAGACCTCAGCGGTGAGCGCTATCAAATGCCAAGAAACCGATTGCAGCTCTGCTTGATTCCTCCCATGTATCCGGTACAAGTCTATCAGTATTCCTTGGAATATACCCAACCCTAGATGTAACACACATCTTATCCCAAACCCGTCATTACGTAGCCATCATTAGTTATCAGCCATAATCATTCATCCATCCATCCACTCAACCTCTCTCTAAATGCAGCACAGCTGCTCACTCAGCTCCACCAAGAAATCTTTCTCCAAACTATGAACCAGCATCCACTCAGAGGGACAGCACTGAAGTAAAAAAGTGAAAATATTATATGCAAATAAGCCGACCCAGATAAAACGCCAAATCCGGTGGGGGTATCATAATATGCGTCGCGAGAAAAAAAAGTAAATGTTGTATCTCTGCTTTCGTTTTCTTTTGCTTGTCTCTTCACATCCACACAGCAAAGAAGAGCATGACGAGAACGAGGGCGATGCTCGTGTAAGCAACGTGTTTCCGCCCTGAAGCGCCACTGCCCTCCTCGCTGGTAACAGATCGCGAAAACACAGAGGTCGTGCCATTGTTGATGTAGTCGAGAACGTCGTTGGATGAAGATGCAAGACCGAAGAGAAAGCTCATGCCACTGTGCGCAAAAGCCTTGGCGTTGATGGATGCGGTCTCGACGATGGATAATTTTGCGCTGGAGGGGAGCATTTGCGTCAAAGCGATTTGTCGAGCGCGGTCTTGGGCGTGAATAGCTCGGTCGCGCGAGGGTAATTGAGACGCTACACCTTTGGGTTGTCAGCGTTTAAGCTTAACTTAAAGACGGGATTAAGAAAGAGAGGCTCACCGTGTGTCGCGAACTGAGACGTGGGTGCTCTGTTATCCGAAATATGAACATCAGCTGCAATAGCCAAGGCCATAAACCCGTAGAGTAGAATGAGGAGCGAGATTGGCGAACGCATCGTGACACGATATAACAGAAGTTTTCCAGAAAAGGCCAAACGGACGAGGCGCAGTATAAGAGTTCGATCCAAGACAAGAAAGTTTTGCCTCGCAAGCGATCGATCGAGCAATAACCTTTTTGTCTTTCCCTTCTCCTTCCAATGCCAAACTGTAACGACTGAAAGAGGGTTGGTTGTAGCGATCAAAAGTACTTTGTGCGATTGCTCTCTTCTCCTGGCAGCCTCGCTAACTTAACCCGAGCTGAATAACCGTAAAACCGTAAAAGATGAGAGAAACGACACGATTGGACGGGGCCACGCGTACGTGCGACGGCGTGGGAAGAGGTGTGGTGAGCTGAGGAGTGTGTCGATCGTGGGGGGCTAAGCCAAGCTAAGCTGGCTGTTCACTTGATGGATGATAAGAAGAGAAGCTTGAAGCGGGAGTCTATTCGTTGATAATGACGAAAAGGAGGACAATGCTGAGAGTAACGGGGGTAGGTAGTTTTCTTTTAAGGTAGCTCAAGCTTTTTCGCTTACTCTCCTGTTTAATATGTAGATGTGGATTATACAGTTGATCAACCTTGCAAGACCTTGACCCTTGAGCTCATCTATCCTCATCGATACCTCTAGGTACGGTACCTAGGTAATCAATAATTACCCCCTGTGAGCCGAGCCGATTCCAGCACAGGCATCGGCATGATCCTGGCACGCACCATTTTTCAATCCCCATCCCTTCCTTGGTTCAAGCTGTGCAAGTTGCCCGCATATGCAGCCTCTAGCTCCCTCCAGTGGAGCACCTATTCGCCCTTTTCTCCCGATAAACAGTTTCAACCGATTGGGCACTTGAGAATTATCTTTTCTTTCTTGATTTTGACAAACCTTTCTGCATCTGGCCGCGCTAGAAGAGGCAAGCCTTGTGCTAGCCTATCCTTTAGCGGGACGCTTTTGAGTCAGATCTTTACTGTTTGCTGGGCAGCCTTGCATGGAGAGGAGGAGAGAGGCTACAGGGGTATTGTGCAATGTAACGCTGAGTTGCATACTGACGACACATTCAACGTTCGGGTATTTCTTGCTCGAGCAGAAAGAGTCTCAATTCTGTGGTATCATTGAATGCTCCGTATACAGAGTTTATTGTTGGTTACCTTACACTATGGAGGACAGGTACAGTACATAGCTGTTAACGTAAAGTCTCAGGAGGCAAACGACTCATGGGCGATACACACAAGCTTGTTTGCCACTGCCCCTGAACTAAGGTACTGTTGTACTACTGTTTCTGTCTTGGTAGGTGTGCTTACTGGTCTGAACCAGACGAGGCTATTCTTTAGCCCTCAATTCAAGGCTTCAAGACAAGACAAACAAACCCCTCATAGTGACCCCTCTTCCAAGCTTTGTCTCTCTTATTAGCCAGCCTTTGTTCTCCTTGTGGACTCTTCTCTTGGCTTGGTTCCTGCGCGACAACCGCGCGTTTTATTCTGTTCTCGTTCTTGTTAAGCTCTGTTCTTCTCCTCATGCATCCAGACCAGTCCAATCCCCCACATCCCAGAACCGACCCATGACGTACGCTTAGAAAAATTGCGATACGAATCCACTAATGCGCCGATTGGATGCTCCGTAACCTGTGGAGTGCCTCAATTATTAGCGATATACTACAGTACTGTACCTAGTAAGGAACAACCAGGGAAGGTTGAGAGAACCTCCCCTGATACAGTAGGAAGGTATTCGATCTGCCGGAGAAAAAAGCATGGTGATGATCTTTATCTCCTTTCATACACAAGAAACTGTCAGAACCGCACCTTGCAGAACGCCTTGGCTCAACGTCACTCTGTTCCTTCTGCCTTCCTTGACAAGGGTCTTGAAAGATACCCTTATCCATGTCTTGAAACGGCCTTGCATGATCCTTAACTCGGCAAGGCCCGAAACTCAAGAGTCTGCCTCCGGCTATGAAGAACAAGAACATCATAATTATTAGCATCATGCGTGAACTGTTTCCACTGCAACGCTGGTGTTTCCTATTAGTCAAGACATTCAAGGTATCGAATTGTTTCATTTCCCACTCTTAAAGTAATGTCTCAAACACATCTACAACCAACGTGAAGCAGACAGACCCTTTGCTGAACCCTGCACAAATGCATGTCAGGTATTATGATGAAATCCAAATAGAAAACTTCATTCAATCGTAAGTCGTGCATAAATCCACGTGACCAATCCCAATCAATCATCAACATTCAACCGTTTCATCCAGCGTTGATCGTGATAGTTTTCCAACCCACTCCGGCAAATGAAATCAGTGTTGGCATATGTCAGCCTAATATGCCGTAAATCAGCCCTGCTGCGTCTAATAGATGAAGCATAAATTGCTGACTGCGTATGCGATGGAAACAGAAGTCAGAAGGTAATGAGCCCTCGCGCGTTTCATCTCTTGATCCTAATAAAAAAGGATTCGACCTCCACACGCTCATCAAAATGGGTATCCCAGTTGCTCGCTCAGAGAGGACATCACATGTCTTCATGTAGTGTCCCAATGGGCCACAGGGTATTGCGCTACGCTTGCATGCTGTGTGTATGCTACATTGCGTGGCCATGAGCCCTGCGTTCGTATCTGTTGAAGGCCAACAGACCCTACGCTGTGTATCGCGTCCATTTCGGCTTCGCTGCTACCGGTCGTGCGACTCACTTGCGAGTATCCTCCACTGCTGCCATTCCGACTGTGCTCATATGTCCGTGGTGTTCCGTAGCTGATGCTGGATCCAGCGACTCCTGGGTTGATACCTGCCATGCCATCGCCAACGCATTGTATCTGAAGCCCACCGAATGAGAACTCAAGATCTTGTGAATACTGGTGAACGCAGTGTGGTTCAGTGATACCACAGACCTCAGTCATGACCTGGTAGATGCGCTGTTGTACTTCGATAGCGGGAGGTCGGTCGTATGGATTCATCGCCAGCATACCTGTAACAACATGCAACATGGGAGTGACTCCCTTGAGGATATTTGCGCCATCTTTACTCGACGACGACTTTCTAGATGCATCTTTGGCAAGCCCCGACATCCACGCTTCCACCTGTCCTAGGTTCTTATGAAAGGACGTATCCAATACTGCACCGCCTCGGCCGGCTGTCTTGTGTTTCGCTGATCGAAAAGTCGCAAATTTGCTCGTCGTTCGTTTGACTAAGAACGATAAAAGCTCCAAAATGATACATCCTAACGAGAAGATGTCGGCTTGCTGGCCACTCAGCTGAGGGTTTGGGGCAATGAACATGGTCGTCGGCGAACCACTCGAATCGTATGTCTGCACCATACCGAAATGTCCCTCATCCCCAGGTGGGAATCTATTTGACGGGCTCGTCGCTCCCGCGGGTCGAGACCACAGTTCTGGTGCAGCATAGTCGTACCGTTCGCGGTCAAATGACGACTTATCGTTGTGAAGAATTACGTTATTGGGCGTGAGTCGTGTTGAATCGGAGAAGAAGACATGATTTTGGTTGGTGAAGAAGATGGTTGTAGGTTTTATGTATCCATGCGATTGGTTCTTGCCGTGAAACTCGCAGAGCGTATCGACAAGACACAATATCCAGTTCATGACAAGCTCCCTCCGACGAGCTTTTGCTAGGTGCTTGAACTGTGATGGTGTTGTCGCCAGGAACGACTTGAGAGTAAAGTCACCCGCTGGCGTGAAGAGAACATATCCGAATCCGTTCTGCGTATACGATGCCCAGTACGAAACCATGTGCTCGTTTTGCAGACCCCTTATCCCATGGGCGGCATCAAGGAAATCCTGCAAGGGAATGGCTCCCGGGCCATTACCGAGCACATATCGTCGTCGATAGAAGACTTCCCCCGGAACGTTTGGAAGCTTAACCTTATCGTTTCCGTGCGATTTGTGCGTGGGTAAGGAAGGTTTCTCGACAACGTCTAGGGGTACTACCTCGCTATCCTTATACGACACATGGTTACCACGCTGCAGTGGTTTCAGGAGATAATGAAATTGTCTCTGGTAAAACTTCTTCTCGACCCTTTCATCCCGAGTGGCTGTTAACAAGAGGCGATCCACGTCTTCGAGGGCAATCGGAAGCTCCGCGTCATCCCAGCCATCGTCTACAACCCCAAAGATCTGATCTGGTACACCAAGGTCGACGAGGATGAGGAATAAGCGAGGGGCATCATTCCGAATGCTCTCCCAGTATGTGCGCTCTGTCAAGTCCTCGCCGCCAAAGGCAACGGGACGATCTAGACGCTCAATCTCATCTGGGAGGAGTTGGCTGGTGACATAGGACCGGGTAACGGTGGCTTCGATGCGAGAGTCAATCCACCACTGTCCCATTGTCGAATGCTCACTTGATGAAAGTTGGGAGAAGACCCCTTGCGGTGCGATGGTTGTGATTTAGGCCTGCATCTGAAGAGAACTTGGGCGTGGGTTATATAACGATTGAGATCGAATCTGCCATAAGGTGACACCAAGTGTATGTCTCGGCGAACGGAGTTGGCGTTGGCTCAAGACTTAAGATAGGTAGCAATATCCACGGGCGATAGGCGATAGGTCAGAGGGATTGGCGAGACGTTGCAGCTATAGTTGCAGGTAGTTGACAGATGACGGGTTAAGAACAGGGGACATGAGTAGTTTCATATGAATGTAGGTACGATTCAGTTCACTGTGAGGTTGAGTCCAGGGATAGGGAGAGGGATCGAGACTCGCGTCATGGCTCGCGGCGTGGCATGGACATGGCTAGGTCCAGAACAAAACCCGTAAGGATTAAAATGAGTGAGAGGAGGTATTCAAAAGCTACAGTGGTACTGTAGTTGTTGGTAGCAGTAGTTGTTCTAACAGTGGATGGATGTAAGAAAAGGGCGTGCGAGAAAATGAAGGATGGACGCTTATCTCTGTACAGTAGCAAAGTGGATGGGATTGCCCGCTCCCGTGGTTGTAGCGTAGGTAGGCAAGGTCCATAAGGTCGCTGCAGGCTGGGGCAGAATGTGATGGCGGCGTGATTGATTGGTGGAGCGGGCGTAGATAAGGTCCTGGTAGGACGTCTAGCCTCTGAGGCTAAGGTAGCTAGGTAGTACTGTATGTACTGTAGGTAGGTTAGTAGGTAGGTAGGTCGGACTTGACTGCTTTCAAGATGGAGCAAGAATAGGGCAATCAATATGTCAGTTGAGACTTGCTGGCTTGCCAAACGATGTAGTGGCTGTATTGAGCTGTCAATCTCTGAATCTAATTCGAGATCACCATGAATACCTTTGCGAATCTACCCTCAAGACTCGACTCGTGTTATTGTAGCGGGCGCTCTATGTCGCAAAGTAACGGAACCAGCGGGCGTATCACAACGCAACGGGTCGTCGGCCGATTTCGATTTATGAGTACTGTACTGTAGTTCGTACCAGTTAGTACTGTAGCAGGCAATTAATCTTGCAGGTAACACAACCAAACCTACTAGGTACAAAGGTACCTCGGTCGCGTGCTCATGTTCCAAGATCGGATGTCACAGTACCTAGGGAGGTTAATATACTGTATCGATCTCTCAACAGCTAATCCTTTAACCCATCTCTTGCTGGTTATAATACTCTCTTCTTTCTGTATGAATACATGCTCGCTCAAAATTTTCCAAATGCGGTGCCCCCGTCAATGGATCAAGCTGCAGCTTCTGCGGGCGTAAGTGACATGACGTTCACGGTTCACCCCGCCAAAGGGTCCATTCTCCCCACCATCCAGTGACAACACCAGCCTCTCTTAGGTTCACTTACAGGAACTTCCAATACCTGGCTTGCAATTGAACTTTCCACACAGTCGGGACCTTCCATGAAACCTCGCGGCCTCGCTTCTTCCGTATTTACGCCCGCAATGTCGTTTCCGTCACCGATGCCTACTAGGTAGGTAGGCACCAGGGCTGAAACCTACTAACCTAGGTACTCATGGAATACCATACCTTCAATATCTCTCAACTTACTCTACCCAGCATCCCTTCAGACTCAATACCGAGGACAGCACACAACAGCGGACAGTCTTGTTCAGCCCGACTCGGCCTTCATGAACCGTTTCTAACCTTTACCGGCAGGATGAAGCGACAAACCATACCATGACCATGTGGCCAACGGCCGTACAACAACCCTAACAGCGCCCGCAGAGCTGCACATGTCCTTTTCCATATTTCTAGCCCTTGATGCGGTTTTCTAGTCCCGCTCAATCTGGCCTATCCAGAGCCGTTCTAGGTAGCAAACTCTCTAAAAGTCTAAAGCCCGATTAGCCAGGGGTCGGGATCTTGACATCATTTTGTCGCCCTATGAGATGATGTGATTCTCCCTCAAGGTGCATGTTTCATGCATTTGTCAGCTTAGAAGGTGTTTTCGCTTAGGTAGGTTGACATGTCAGTGGCAGGCTAGGTAGGATGCCTAGAAAAAGTTGAGGCCTATCCATGCTCGAATCCTACCTAGGTATACATAAGAATCGGTCTGTTGGTTGAGTTTCTCGACAACCTTGACAAACGACCTGTCAAGAGAATACGAGAATCGGCATATCATCTATTGGCTCGCGGAACTCTATGAGCGAACACCCCTCTCAAATTCAGCCAAAAAAAAAAAAAAAAAAAAAAAAAAAAGGGAAAGAGAGATAGAGAGAAGCTCATTAAGATGAACAGGTTACACAACCTCATGTGATGACCTGACTCTTGATTTATGCTCCAATAAACATCCATCATCTAATTTCACATTATCATCTCTATTCAATATTGAACGAAGCTCTTCCCTGTGTATTCTTCAGAACCCGGCGCCAGCGTCAAGTTCACTCCAGCTTTTGTCCCTGCCTCCCCACAAACGTCCTCATCCCACGATCCACACCCGCTGCCCACCGCGCAATAGTCTGCACTCCAACAGGCAGAACATTGAGCCAGTCAACCCAGCGGGCGTAAAGTGGCATAGCAACTGTAGCGCCCTTTCCGCTGTCGATAGCCGCTACAATCTCCTTGGTAACGTCCACAGGCTCCACGACTGGCGCGATGAAGGAGTTGGGCGTTTGGACCCCATAGAAGAGCGGCGTGCTCACTTGCCCGGGGGTAACCAACACTGTTCGGATCTCGGGATGGCTTTCGCGTAGTTCAGCTGTCAAAGAGCGGTGCATAGCCGTGAGACCGGCCTTTGCAGCAGCGTAATCGGTCAGGTGTGCAGCGCCAACGGTACCAATGACAGAAGAAACGTTGACGACGGTGCCACCCTTTCCTCCACGAATGATAGCAGGCAAGAAAGTCTTGAGGCAGTAGAAAGGTCCGAGAAGGTTGGTTTTAAGACTCTTGTCGATTTCATCCAGAGATAGATCCAGGAGAGTCTTCCCAATGACAATAGCAGCGTTGTTGATGAGCACAGTTGGTGTACCGAGCTGAGATACCATTAGCAACAAATCCAATCTCTTGGATCTCAAAACTTACGTCCTTCTCAATCTCAAGCGCAACCTTTGCAACTTGTTCCTTGTCGCCAACATCACACTTGTAATACGTAACGCCTCTCGCCTCCATATTCTCCATCTCATTCACATCCAGCACTGCCACCGTCGCGCCGCGCATGCCATACACCTCAGCAATGAGCAGACCCATCCCGCTCGCACCACCCGTGATGACAATGACCTCCTCACCCAGGTCAACTTCACGCGGGATGCCGTGAGCGATGCGCTGGTTGATCACATTGGCCATCCAGGCGAGCGTGACGATGGTTGCCCATGCGATAGATATTACCATGGGTGGTGCCTCCCATTTTACGGTCTGCGCACGGAAGCATAGTGGGATGATCCAACAGACGAAGGGATGAAGAAGGGTTGTGTTGAGAACTTTGAGGATGAGGTCGATGGATAGTGGCGCAAACCACGAATCGCGCTGCGGCGGCCGCGGGTATTGTGCGGGCATGATGTGAGAGATGAGTGAGATATCTATACAGATATAAGTTAGATGAGTATTGTCTGAGAAGGACTTGGTGGATGAAGGCTTTGAGATTAGCGTTTTATAAGAGAAGGGGAAAAGCCACATTAAAGCAAGCCAAGCCTTGAGGTGAAGCAACAACCAAACGTTAGCATGTGGCAGAAACGATATGCGTCTCTAAGCGCCCTGACTCCAAAACACCCCACATCACGTTTAAGAGCTCCATTGACAAGGAATAAAGTCAACAACATTGGCAGAAACACTCTTCCTGGTACGAGCTATGAACTTTAACAAGCAGTGTATTCGATACTAAGCGCCATGATAGACATTTCCGGTACACATGCTTGAACAGCTGAATTCAAGCTCGTCATGATCTATTTCAAATAGTAGAGTAAATTTACAACTATAGTACAATACACCAGCGCCGGTTTATATGCAAAGACTCATCATACATCGTCGCACATTCGCCATTTTAAGATCTGCCTCGTCCAGATTGAGGGGCATGAGAACCCATAATCTCCCTGTCATCCCGCTCCTCTCGTTCGCGATTTCGCTGGACGGTCTCCTTCTTCCAAGCATGGTAACTAGGATCTCGCGTGATACCCTCACGTCGCCACTTCTGCGGCGGCTTAATACCCAGCGCGGCCTTCTGCTCCCAGACATCCTTTCCACGACGGAACCAGCGTGCGGTTCGCTTTTCCTCTTCTTCAGGATTGGCCTGCCACTTGCTCCGCAGAATACGGCGGATGGCTTCAGCTGATACCTCAAATTTATTCGCCAGGGCTTCGGTGGTGTAGACATCTGGGAATTGAGCGTTGAGAGCTCGGATACCAGCTAGAGCGTCGGGCGAGAGACGCTTTCGTGGACGCCATCCTTCAGGAAACTTCTCCTTAAGAGCTGCTTTTTGAACTTTCCAATAGCTCTCTTTGGATTGCGCTTGTAATGGAGACGGACCCTTGGGCCGTCGGTTGGGGGTGCCTTGAAGCCCGCTCAAGTCGGTTGAAGCGCTATATGACTCCCTTCTTATACTAACGTTTCGTCCATATCTGGTCTCCGATGAGGTTTCTAGTTTTTCTCTTCGCTTTCGGGGCTTCGTGGTCTGGTTATTGGTGCCTGGTTGAGCTTTCCAGGGTATCGAATCTGGAGTTTCGTCTGCGGCAAAAGAGTGCTCCTCTTTTACGGAAGGGTTCTCATCTCTCAATGTATAATCGGCTACCGACCCAATGTCTTTTGAGGTTGCTCCCGAGGCATCGTGATTGAGGGTTTTTGTGAAATGGAGAGATCGAGCCTGTCGCGTGAAGGCAAAACTATTATGATGCAGGGTTGATTGAGCGGCGGGGGTGCGAATTGGAAGGCGAAGAAGGGAGGGCAAGGCGTCGATCTTATGAACTTGAGATAGACCTTGTACAAATATTTTTAACGTCGTGGCCCGGCATGCGCAGCTCATCATGATAAGTTGGATCAGCGGGTGCAATTCAAAGAATGACAAGAAAATGTGAACCAAATTTGGATTTGGCTGGCAAGAAGCCTCATGATGGGAGCAAGGGTCTGGAAGTGGGGCCGTGGCTTGACTCAACTCGATGCGACGGATTTACGTTGGCCCGTTTTAACCCCAGTAGGTACTAGGTATATACTCACTCTAGCATCAAGAGAATCCCTGATCTCAAGATGAATCAATAGATGTAGAGTCGTTATTCAGATGCACAAAGACAGCTTCATGGAGCCTCGTCAATACTCATTCTATGAAAGTCAACGACCAAAATAGAATAAAGACAGGCATTGTTCTTCACTCTGTTAGCAACGTATTCCATTTAAGGTGTCCTAACCACGCCAATATTTGGCTCGATGATATCAACTCTGTTCAAAGGTCATACCTCTAGAAAGCACAAAGACTCGTATGGTGTGTTGGAATCCATCGGCTTTTTTATTATATTACGGGAAGCAGGATATCACCTAACCGATTCCTTTTACACTCAATTACTGCTATCTCTGCTTTGCTGTGCCTTCTCAACCACGTAGATGGATGGCAGCTTATATCAAGGCCTTCTATTCCTTTATCTCGATTTGAAAGCTCGAACTTGGTGCATTCGTCACACGCACGCAAAATCTGAGCAGCCTACCCTGGCAATACCACCCAGCCGATCGTCTCAATGTCCTTGTCATTGATCCCACACAACTTGGTGTCCAATTCCAAAGACGCTAAAAATGAACCGATCCTCGATTCGTGTCAATGGTGTGTTGCAGAGAAGTCTCGCCACCCGATGCTCAAGGTCGCTCGGGTTCACTTACAATGCAGCGTTGGATGTCCCCAGCAAGCCATGACACTTCTACTCGATCGCATCAATACCAGAACCAACTGACCAATAATATCGCTTGAGCCACGCTGTCAAACATGTTCCCTGTTGGATGAACTAGAGGGTTTCGGCGTCAAGCATGAGTCTGTATCATTTGTAATGCCATTGGCCTTGGCGAAGTCTCCTCAGTTCGCTAACACACGGGATGAACAAAGAGGCGGCTCCTAGTAACTGATGATGAATCGAATCCCTAGGAACCGGGCCCGAGCAACAGAATCGTCGGTTCCAAGAGCATCTCAGACTGGACGAGGCTTGTACTTTGAAGTAATATCTATGCTGGCCCATGTCGGCATTTACAAAGGCCAAGAGCGGTCATTATGAGATGGTTCTCATCATAACATGCGAGCACGGCTGCGACTTGGATTCCTCTTAGCTAGGCAAATATTGCCCATGTGCTCTTTGAGGACGTCGTCAATGCATCTTGGGTGAATTGTGTGTGTTAATCCCCACCACCAAATTGCCCTTTTGGCTTGTTTCCGCATAATTCTGCTTCTTTGTTTCGCCTAATGGTGCCATCAACGTACCGGTCAAGGTGACTAGGGAGTCGATTGTTGTTTAGTGCTACTGCTTCTTCAACATGAATTGGAGGGTGCATTGAAGAAACAGCAAGTGACCCTCATGATGTGTTACTGTATATCGTCCTCGTCATCAACTCCTTAGAAGTTTTCCAAGGACGAAGCATGTCTATAAATGAGCATGCGACTCACTGCTTTCAAGAGCCTACCCAAGCTCTGCCGCCCATACCACATCGTCATGATGGATCACCACTATCCTTCCTACTTCAATGATGCCAGGAATGTCTGGGGCCATAGGTTCCAATGGACTCCCATCCACAAGACCGTGCCAGAGATCTCTCACTTACTCTATTCGTATGACAAGTTAGCCACAGATGCTCTTGATCGGCTGGACTTGATCTCTCCACCCAAGTCCAAGGGATGGAAATGTCCTCATGGCTCTGGCCCTGGCCAAAGAGACCTTTACGAACTTTTGAAGAAGCATGCCAACTCAGATGAAGTGTTAGGCCAACTATGGAGAGAAGTCTCAGCAGTCCCTGAATGGGTCGACTGGGAGCAGCTTGAGCGTGGACAACAGGTGGTGTATCAATTTAGCGGACAAATTCTGTTTGGAGTAAGTCTTGATAGCCCTATCAGGCAGCAATGTTTTTCTAATAGTCCAAAAGCTCCTCTACAATTCATTACTAGGCGGAATGGGCGCATATCGAGTCGTCGAGACTCTCTCCCGAACTGGTGGTTTTGGGGTCAACGTAACCCGACGACGCCTACTAGAAACCCTACAGCACTTCATGGAAGTCATCGAGGATATTGATGCAGTCAAGCCAGGAGGAAGAGGCCACGTCTCTTCGGTTCGAGTCCGTCTTCTCCACGCTGCAGTCCGAAGGCGACTCATGCAACTTGAACAACAAAATCCGGGATATTTCGACATGGGTAAATGGGGAGTGCCTATCAACGACTTGCATACGATTGCTACTATCTCAGTGTATTCAGTCGCCATTGTTTATATAGCTCTTCCTCGGCAGGGCATTTACTTGACCGAGCAGCAAACCGCCGACTATTTGGCCTTATGGCGTTACGTTGGATATTTGTTAGGAACTCCTGTAGACTGGATGGCCACACCTGAACAAGCAAAAGCCTTATGGGAGTCTATCGCGGTATCTGAGATAGCCCCGTCTACGAACTCACAGATCCTCGCAAACAATATCCTCACAGCAGAAGCTCGAGCTCCGCCACTGAATCTACCCCGTGAGGTCCTTGCTGCACATGCATACAGGCTTAACGGAGATGAACTCGCTGGTGCACTTGGTATCGAAAAGCCTGGCTTGCGCTTCCGAGCTGTTGTCTGGCTGCAGTGTGTTTTTCTCTTTTTTTTTAGTTACAGTTACCCCTGGCTGCCAACTCATATGCAGAAGAGGAGGGAACAAGTACGTATGCTCCCTTCTTTCACTGCTGTTCCTCTTTCCTCACCAATCAGACCCTCTGGATTGTGCAACCACCTCAGAGGAGAGCCCCTTAAGTCCGCTGTAATACGAACGTGAGAAGCTCACGACTGATGCTGTGCAACAGAGATTCAAAGCTTTTGCCAATTTTATGATCCACAACGAGAAAGCAGGCGGTCTTAGAGAGACTAGCACTTTTGAGTTTCAGTATGTTCCACACCTGGGCTTGCTCACGGAACTAGGCGTGCGTGAGAATCAAGAGGGAGAACAGTCAGCGTCAGTTGATTTCTCTAAAGCTATGATCGTCTCAAAGAGGGCAGTGCTCGTGATCGGGACATTCATCGGAGCTATGGCGGCGGTGAGCCTCGCCAGATTCGTGGCCGTATCGAGTATACCGCGCCATTTACTGTCGGCTGTCTTGGCGCAGCAAAGCCTCGCCTGGGCCGACTAGTATTGTGCTTTGCACACTTAATCTCAGATATTTTCAATTGTTCAGGGCGCAGCGGATAGTCATTGAATGTTATGTTTTTGGTATAATTCTTGAGGTCAGAACTAGTATTAAGCCGACTAGCTATAGTAAACCGTTGCGCCAGTGATGTAAGGGCCAGAGTTGGCACATTTACCTTCATTTCCATGATGAATCCCATAAAAGACATTTTACCAACTCCGACAACACATGCTGAAGAGGATGCAATGCTCCATAACCTAGGTAGGCAGCGCTCAATCATGCCATCACCAATCCCCAGTTACCGTTATCCGTGTCCTTAAACGCCAAAGAAAAGCCACAATATGGATTGATGAGTGTTGGCCGTATTTTGCTTAGGCATCGTGCATAAGCTCGACGGGAGGTCGGGCAGTGTGTGCCATAATGGGCTTTGACTGCTCCACAGGGCTGAGTTCAACCGGCTCGTCTGTCATATCCTCGACAATGACAGCAGGCATGCTGCTTGTCTCCTCAGGCTTGTAGATGAGTGTTGAGGAGCGCGAGCGTGTTCGACCAGGCAGCGCAGAGTCGGGGGGAGTGACGGGCGAATCTTGGTCCTCATCCATAGGACCAGCGCGGTGGTGAAGCTTAGCAAGCGCATCAGCGAGATCCTCGGCGTGAACCAGCTTGTTGGGCGCATCTTCCAGGCGCATCTCCCAACCGTGGGGAGGGCTAGGTGGTGGCGAGATAAAGAAGAGCTTGCCAGCGTCAGGAAGGGCAAGGTGTTCATCACGCTTGTCCACGGGTGTGGGCATGCCAAAGTAGACACGACACTGCTGACCCATGATAGCCTCGTTATCCCAGACCTGGCGGACAGCGATGGCGGCCTGCTCATCGTAGAAGGAGACGACAATGCGGCGGAAAGACTTTAGCGGCGCGAAAGCGTGGATAGGAGCAGAGTGGGCGATGAGATCGCGGATGACTTGGAGGTTCTCGGGGAGGAAGATGTCAACGTCGGTGAGGTTGGTGAAGAGAAGGGTGTTAGAAGGAGGCGTAGGTGGGGTCATGGGCGGAATGTTTGAGAGATCGAGGGTGAGGTTTGAGCGGCGTGAGGCAGAGGAGGAGGATCGGGAGTGTTGCGGTGAGGTCTCCATTTTGAATGAGGTTGTGGTTACAGAGCAGTTGTTGTAACTGGCTCTGGAATGTAGATGTAGATGTAGACGTAGAAGTGCAAGATCTGCCGGATGTTCCTGTCGATCTGTCGATGTTTATAGCGGGTATTGTAAGATTTGTTCTCTGTCTGTTTCCGTGTGTTGTGTGTGTAGTTGAGTTTGAATGATTGAAACCAAAAGTGCGAATGGGTGGTTATTATATTTCTATGTTTTCCAAGGTTGCCGCCCGCCTCAGGAACACGAAGCCTCCCGGCGGCAGGGATGGAACTCGCTACTTGGTCTGCGGTCCAGTAGCCACGTACAGAGCATGGCTAGCGTATAGTGGAGGATACAGGGGGTCTGGGGCTGTGCACCTGCAAAGACCCCATTTCTTTGCCTCTGATGACCAGTGACGCTTTCACGGCTTTGGCGATGGCGATTCCATTTGCTCCTGGCCAGAACGTTAAGCTTTTTCTCCTGCGATCAGTCAGTCGAACTAGGAAGGCCCTTGCTCGGGGGTTTTCCCTCTTCTGTTGGGGAGATTTGAGAGGGCTGTGTTTAGAATACCAATGCCATCTCGACTCATGTTTGTCAACGTACATCGTCACGACTAATGAATATCCTGCGGGCGGACTACCTATGGGCTCATGACTAGACTATCAAATGATGCGTACGTATTCGGGGCAGTGAATTAACGATATGAAGACTCAAACTTGTCCTGTTTATTCGTATCACAGCCTCCCGGCACCAACTAGTCAACTTGTCGGACCATACGCAGTATGTCTCGAAATGCCATCTTCAAACACCATCCAAGCCATCTAATGTTTTAACGCTCATGAATTGATCCAACAAGGATTGACCAAGGATTTGACACACCCACCCCTGGAAACCTGCATGACGCTACTGCAATGTATTTCATCTTGACCCCAGACCTCCAACCTCGATAGACTTTTACCATGAACAGGTTTGTAGCTACTTTAGAAAATTCAACATTTCCCTCTGTACAATGTGATCGTACCCCTGCAATGGCTTTCTCTTCAAAGTGCAACTTTTCCTATTCAAAATGAGTCCCTAAAACCCAGATTTTATACTATTGAACTGGATACTAACCAGACTCCCGACCCTATCTGACCGCAAGGATCCCCCACAACTATCAACGCAGCCAGTCACAGCTCTTCAACACCCGATGACACTCCTCAAAACATCAAAGGCCAAGGGGGCTGTGCAAGAGGAGAAACAACAATTCATTCCCATCTCTCGAGTGAGCCTATCCCTCTTCTGCCCGAGACTCCCGAACACGATCAAATGATTTCCTAGGCTGATCGACAAGCCTAGAACGTCCAATATCAAAGCCTCCAGCTGAGATGCTGTGGCTATATTCTTTGGCGAAATTGCCGTTTACCTCCGCCCTCTTGTACTAGGCCAGGGATAGTAGCAGTCGTATTGGGGTTTGGCCCGTCCCGAAACCGATAGACTAGCCCCATATCAAGGAATCGATTTGGAGCGCTCTATGCCGAGCGGGGTGACTGGGCAGCTGGGTGAGGTCATCTACTGCTTGCAACTATCGTCAGTGTCGTCACTTTTGCCAACTCTTCCAATATTCACATTCCGATTTACGAGAAAAGAAGCAGCTTTTCTTTTGATTGAACCACGAGATCCATTCTCAGTGCTGCATTCAATGATTTGTCTGTCAACTAGACTCCATGCGCCTCCTGCCAACATTACTCCAGAATTCGTTTGCCCAGCGATTCCTTCACACTAACAACTCTGGCCAACTTCACGCCAAGCCTTACAATTGTCCCCTGCTTTACCCAGTGACATTCAGATTTAAAGCCTTACGAGGATATCGATAGGTGCAGGGTCTTCCTACCTTCCCAATATGGAAGTTCAAACATTAGCACGACAAACGACTTGAGGCGAGAGTCGACGTATTAATCTAGTAGGTCAATGGGTAACATTATCGGCAATTCGATTATTTCAGGACGTCTTCCGCAGGCCTCACTTGTCAAACAGAGTCCTATGAAGCCTAGATGGTTGATGCAAGCAGGATAGCCCCCGTTTGCCTCCAAGAAAAGAGGTCTAGACCTTCAATCTAAATCCAGCTCTAACGACAACAATCCGAGCCAAGGTATCTCAGCATCCGAGGCATTCAATATCTCTTGTCGGCCTCCCAGCCAAAAATCGTCCGAAACAAGCAACGCCACAGTGCACAAGCCACCTGCCCCACCCCTGCTCACGATATAGAAACCGCCCTGCTGGGAGGCAGCTCAGCTCATCCATGCAAGGAACCAGAAGTGGCTCAGATTGACAACGTCACTCAAGCAAAGCCATTGAGAAATCCTGCAATTTGCAATTCCTACGCTTAACTTGTGGCTTGGAGATTGGGCCGTGATTTGACTATGGCGCAGCAGCTCTATACGGCGTTGGTTCATGATAGTGCAAATTGAATACGTCAGAGGAGAGCTTAGCCGGTGAGCAGTGGGCTTTTCATGCTCATCCATGTAGGGAATAATATACAGATACGGCCAGGATACATCAACTCATACAGCCTCACTGCTGTCCCAGTCAAGGGTCCAAGCTGCCACGTCGAGCTGGGTCCAGAGCTCCAGCTTCTCCACACGTTTATTGCAGTTTAACTGGTCTACCCTAGCTTTCTAGCCCAATTACCGAAGCTCGACGCCTAGCTCCTTGACAAGAGCTTTACGAACGTCCTCATGGAAAGCGATAGCCTCGTCGTTAGTTAGAGTTCGCTCCAGGCTGCGGTATACGATACGATATGCCATGCTTTTGCGTCCCGTCTTGGGATGTGTGAACTCGTCGATCAGCCTCACATCTTCCACCACGTCACCTGCCACGTTTCGGACAATCTCCATCACGTCGTTTTCGTGGAATGTGCCCTTGGTGTTACCACCTGCTGCTGTTGTGGAGCTGAGCCAGAATGACACGTCCTTGGGACAGGGAGGGTATTTGGAGAAGGGGACGAAGCGCTTGAGACTGTCGATGTTGTCGGTGACGCCCTCGAATTGAGATAGGAAACGCTTGTCTTTTGACCAGAATAGACGAATGTCGGGGATCTTGAAGAGGAGCATAGCAATGCGGTCAATACCGATGCCAAACGCCCAGCCCAATTGGTTAGGTACACCAGCGTTGATGTAGATATCCTGCTTGACAACCCCGCAGCCAAGCACTTCGAGCCAGTCTCCAGCATAATAGACCTCAAGCTCCCATGAGGGGCTAGTGAAGGGGAAGTAAGCTTCAACCCATCGCATTTGAAGCGGCTCATCCACAAAGTTGGGGTCATCCTTGATCGCAGCAGCCTTGGCCCGAGAGAAGATGTCGACAACCATGTTTTCCAGCGACCTCTTGAGATGCGCGCCGATAGCCTCGGCTTCAGCAGCTGTATGATGAGCATCTTGAAGGGGGTTGGTCTCAGGATGCATGGGGGGATTAGGATCATCTACTTTGACTCCGTGAACGGGCAGCTTCTCAAAATCTTTCCACACAGCGGTAGCAACATCGCCACTGGGAACTTTAGTGCGATCCCATGACATGGCGCCCTCCATCTGGTGGAATACAGGGTAGTGACTTCGATCAATGGCATCTCGTCTGTATACGTCGGCAGAAACGAGATATCCCGCGCTCTCATTAGCTCGGAAGGTATCGGCCTGGTGGGCACTCGTATGTGTTCGCAGAAGTGTCTTGCTGTTCAGGTAATATGTATCGGATAGGGCACGGCCAGGGTGGTTCGCAGGAAAACCTAGCGAGTCGAAGTTTTGAGCTGTCGATACCACAGGACTGAACTCATTGTGGTATTTGAAAGTTGGCTCAGGGAAGTTGGATTGGATAATCTGGCGGGTGATAGACACAGGGTGGTCCTTGAGTAGATGAAGTTTCCTTGTGGTAGCATCAAGGACGTTGTTGGGTACGTTGAACCACACAGGATCCGTCTTAATATTCTGGTCGCGGATGGTTACAGAGCCTGGAGATCCTGTCGAGGGTGCTGCAACACGGCCAAGCCAGTCAGCGAGACGTCCATGCAAGTAATTGGCTGGAACAGGACCGACCCGACGAGAAAGTCCTAACGGCGCAAGCTGTTCGCAGCAACAGGATAGAGCTCTTGGGAGGCCGTACAGCTCGCGGGGCAGAAGCCCTCAGGCATCGCATGCCTTGGACGTAGAGTCTCATTCCGAAGTCTTATGAAGCTCGACAATTACATTATAGGCCGAGCGGGCCGCGTAACGAACGCCAATGGCTGGTTGAATTTTGGTAAATTGAATATCTGAACACCGAAACGGCGGGTTGGTTGGTTGTATCAACACCAGAGCTGCAGAAAAGTTCGGCGTTCGGCCATACAGCTCCTCCGGATATACTCCAAAGTCAAGACAAGACAACTTCAGCTTTTCCAACGCCAACGGTCTCGCATTAATTTAATGCGATCCCTGTCTTCTTCGCTTCGGTGAGTTGATAGCCGATCCCGCTCCGATGGTCCGGCTAAGGTAGCTAAGCACCGGTCCAATTAATTGACAACTTTCCGCGATACCGGTAGAGTAGCTGAGGTTTACGCAGTTTTAAAGTGAACCCTTGTCGTCGTAGTAATCGAAAAGCATAACCGACTTTTTTTGCTCTTATTTTTCTTCACTCTCCCGCATCATCCACTTTCGCAATTCCTATCTCCAACTAAACTTGCGAGATATGGAACCTGCAGCTGATCGACATTGAGAGCTTAACTTTAGATAGTCTAAGCTAAACTCGATTTTCTCGTCGAAGTGGAAGTGGAAGTGAAACTTAACCCACAAACGTCATCATGGCCACCGCTCAGGAAGCAATGAGCAAAACACCACCGACGAATGCGCCTGTTAAGGCGGAAAAGACGACTGCAGATGCGAAGAAGGCAACGATAAGATATCCCTTTTGGTTCGGTGGAAGTGCCAGTAGTATGGCTGCTTGCGTGACCCATCCTTTGGATCTTGGTATGTTCTAGTCTCCAGTCATGATGATCCAATTAAGCTGACATTAAATAGTCAAGGTAACGCTTCATAACCTCTCATATACAGTATCTCAATTCTCACGCCCCCTCTAGGTCCGTCTTCAAATGCGCACCGGCAATGCTCCCAAAAACATGGTCGGCACATTCGTCCACATCCTCCGCCATGACGGCCCCCTCGGTCTTTACAGCGGTATATCTGCCTCACTATTGCGCCAGATGTCATATTCCACCGTGCGATTCGGCGTCTACGAAGAGTTCAAGACACGTCTTACACGCCGCAACGAAGGCCGCGATCCATCCTTTGCAACACTCGTTGCCCTTGCTGCTGGGTCTGGTTTTGTGGGAGGAATTGCGGGTAACTTTGCGGATGTTCTCAATGTGCGCATGCAGCACGATGCTGCGCTTCCTCCTGCTGAGCGCCGAAACTACCGTCATGCTTTTGACGGCATGGTCCGTATGGCGCGTGAAGAAGGGCCCAGGAGCATGTTTCGTGGTTGGTTGCCAAATAGTGGCCGTGCTATGTTCATGACTGCCGGTCAGCTTGCCAGCTACGATGTCTCTAAGAGCCTTCTTCTCAAGTACACCCCTATGGAGGATAACCTCAAGACTCACTTCACTGCTTCCTTCATTGCTGGTCTGGTCGCCGCTACTATAACAAGCCCCATCGATGTTATCAAAACCCGCGTTATGTCCTCAGCCTACGACCACAATATCATCCACCTGATTCGTGATATCCACCGAACCGATGGTCTCATGTGGATGTTCAAGGGCTGGGTTCCCAGTTTCCTCCGACTTGGACCGTACGTACTGCCCTCTTCCCTCCTCCTTCAAGTCCCAAACTAACCCTGTTCAGACAAACCATTTGTACATTTGTCTTCCTAGAGATGCACCGAAAGGCATACCGCAAGGTGAAGGGTTTAGATGCGAACCTGTAGATGGAGCATGATAGATCAGGGAGAAGGGCATGTTTGGCGTTGTCTTTTTGTCGTTTCGTCACTCAAGAGCGGTGATCATCCTGTTGGCGTTCCTGCTTGGGCATTCAAGACCTCTACCTGAGCTTCTTGTGTAGGAGAGCCTGTTTTGTATAACATACTCAACATAGAGGGGGATAGTGACAGTCATAGAAGTTAGCATAATGATACAATCAAAATGTATGCGTCGCATCTCTTGAAAAGATTCCATTCTACGACCGTGCTATGCTGTTTTTTACACTGTTGCAAATTTCCAGGCCCCCTATTCTTTATACCTCCAATCCTTCTTTGATTACGAATTAACTAACCCATGAAACGCCCCTCGTCCTCACTGCCAAGAAGATTGTCCGTACGGTGTTGTTCCGTAAGCTGTCATGCCGCCTCCTCCGTACGCCGACTGGCCACCTCCATATGGCGTGGTGTATCCTCCGTCCTGCCAAGGCGTGGTACCGCCGTCCATGTTCATGTCGGGACTTCGAGGACCGTCAAATTCGGCCTCATCACCACCGTACTTTCTCGGATCGAGGCCCTTGAGCAGGGCACCAATCTTCTGCTGCAGCACCCGAATGCCGTTTTGTACGATTTGATCAGGCTCCATACTCCCTGATGTCTCAACCTCGAAATAGAACCTGTTTGGAACTGCATCATAGTCAAAAGGTTCGCCCGCCTGTGGGGGCTCCTCCCACTCGGCGTATTTGCTCTTAGGCCTGAAAGTCTGTGTTAGTTATGAACTCAAAACTTGAGAGAGAATCTCACCATTCAACAGCGGGATCTGTGTCGTTCTCAAACCACCAGTCAATGTGGTTGAGCTTGTTGTGAGGGTCATATTCAAAGCCAACCGCAGACGTGGGCATCCACTTGGCGTGCTCTTTCGCGATTCCCTTCTTAGCAATGCAGCTGATCTTCAACTCCTGGTCCTTGCGCAGCTTCGCGATCAAGCAGCCGTAACCTTCAGGGTCCGTGATCACGGGGCTTCCCACTCCATTCGCATGACGCCCATCCACCACCAAATCTCGCGCATACACCTTCATGATCTCGTCGGACGTGCACTTTGCGTGTAGTGTGAGGGTAACACTGCACTGTTCGCAGTACTGCTCGCAGTCACAGTCTCGTGAGTAGTTGAGTTCGGCAACTCCTTTTGAGTCGAGAGGGATGAGACCCAGTCGGTGGGCGATGAACTCGTCAGCCAGCACGGAGCTGTTGGATTCGATCTCAACCAGGTCGATAGCGATTGTGGGCACTTCTGCCTGAATAATTCGCCGCACTGCGTTGGCAAAGGCCAAGTTCGTCTTTGAGAGCTCGAAATCGACGTGTGTGTGGTCCGCCTGAGTCGCATCAAGTCACATCAGCTGAGTGTCCCCCGAAAGAAAAGGTTCGGGAGTCTTCTCATACCGCAGAGATCTTCACTTGGGGCTGCTCTGGCTCCCCATCCATCACCATAGGGTCATAGTCCATCCCGTCCATGTTTGCCTGGCGTCGCGCGCCTGGAGGATTTAGCTAGGAAGAATGGCAAAGAGATGGCGAAATGCAAAACTCGAAATTAAAAGGCTGGCGTCGGTGAGGGAGAAAGAATTCGAGACTGTGGGGGCCAGGAGGATAAAGCGCGAGTGCAATAAAGAGGGTGAGTTTTCGCAACAAGGCGACCTGAGGCCCTGACTTTAGACTTGCATATGCGATCTGCTGGTTCATACCTGAGTCGGCCCGGAACATTAGTGATCCCGCTCTTATCAGCCTGCATGAGCAAGGATAAGGATAACTTCCCGATAACAGAAAAAAATATCTATTGATTCAGTCCCCGCCAAATTATACCCAGCCTCGACCAGGAACTTCAGTCAATAGTTCAATTGCACAGGGCTATTCGATATGAAGATCAAGGCCCTCAGCCGCTCTGTTTCGGCTCAACAAGCAGCCGGCTCAGACGTCACAAAGCAACCACGCAATCTTGATTCCGCCCTTCATCCTTTTGAGCGCGCACGCGAGTATCAACGAGCCCTCAATGCCGTCAAGCTTGAGCGAATGCATGCGCAGCCTTTCGTAGGCCAGCTAGGAAGAGGCCACGTCGACGGTGTCTACTCTATCGCCAAGGATCCCAACTCTCTTGAGCACTTTGCGAGCGGCAGCGGTGACGGTGTTGTCAAGGTGTGGGATCTTGCTGACAGGGATGAGATCTGGCATGCGACAGCGCATGAGAACATCGTTAAGGGACTTGAGTGGACTCGTGACCAGAAGCTCTTGACTTGTGCGGCCGATAGAACGATTAAACTGTTTGATCCTTATAATACACCCAGCGATGCGGCGCCTATATCTTCCTGGCTTGGATCTGGCGCCTTTACCAGCTTGTCGCATCATCGCTCCAAGAACTCCTTTGCTGCTGCTTCAAGCGTAATCAACATCTACGATCTCGAGCGACACACCGCCGCGCCTGAGGTTCTCAAGTGGCCTACATCCGTCGACACTATCACAGACGTTTCATTCAACTACGTCGAGACCTCAGTTATGGCATCATGCTCCAACGACCGCTCTATTGTAATCTACGACCTCCGCACATCAATCCCCGTTACAAAGACTGTCCTCAAGTTCGCCACCAACCGCATTTCTTGGTCTCCTATGGAAGCCTTCAACTTCGCCGCCGCTTCTGAGGATCACAACATTTACATCTTTGACATGCGCAAGTTCGACCGCGCCCTAAACGTCCTCAAGGATCATGTCGCCGCTGTCATGGATGTCGAGTGGTCTCCTACCGGTGAAGAACTTGTATCAGCCTCTTGGGACCGGACTGTCCGTCTCTGGAACCGCGACCGTGGTCACTCACGAGATATCTACCACACGAAGCGCATGCAGCGTGTCACAGCGGCCCGCTGGACCCCCGACGCACGCTACGTTCTCTCTGGCTCCGACGACGGCAACGTGCGACTCTGGCGAGCTAACGCCTCGCGCCGTGAAGGTGTCAAATCAGCCCGTCAACGCCAGGCTCTGGAGTACAACGATGCTCTTATTGAGCGTTACCAGCATATGCCTGAAGTCCGCCGCATCCATCGTCACCGTCATGTCCCCAAGGTGCTCAAGAAGGCTGGTGAGATCAAGGCTGAGGAACTCAAGAGCATTAAGCGTCGTGAAGAGAATGAGCGTCGTCATACTAAGAAGCAATTCGAGAGACGCAGGGGAGAGAGAGAGAAGATGGTTCTAGCGAGAGAGAAATAAGAGAATTGCAGGATACAGTTGCAACGGCGAGAAAAGTTCAATGAGGTTACAAAGGCATGGGAGGGCATTGCAAGGCGTTCAGGTCGTCTATTTATGGGTGGGTAACTTAGATGACTCTATCTTGAAGAATATACCATTCGTCATTCACCAGTTCAGCATCTCCTCTTCTACCATATTGAGTGAGATACTTAACGAGAAAACAACAGCGTAGTACAGTGAGATCACACATCGGAGCAAGGATGCACAGAAAAGTGAGTTTCTTATAGATATCAAATCTAAACAGTAAAGATTGTTTTCGAACAAGCACTCAAAACTTCAAGTTTCTCCTGAGCGGTATATCCGTCGGCGTGAGCGTTGTGCTGTGTGTCTATCCATCACATTTCAAATCCCATCTAAGAATCTTCCGTCCTTCCTTCATCACCTGCGGCCAGCAGACAATAGGGATAAAACACAACACGTAACACCGTGGATTGAGAGCACCAACCTTCAAACACAAGCTGGTACATGACTCAACCAGAACCGCCCAAATCCATCATGTCTCGATCATTATATAAATGAGGAGAATCCCCCATTAAACGCCCAAAATCAAATAAACCGATGCGAATAATTGTGTCGCGACATCGGAGGTATCTCTCTTTATCAATCGAACGGAAAACGCCTATCCTTCCTTTGTGTTTTGTGTATAATGCCATTCCGTTCCATTGATAGTGTGGATAGTCCCTCTCTTTGCGCGTCAATCGTATATCATATCCCGCTAAAACTCCATAGGAAAAAGATCCATTAAGGAAATGTCGAGTTGTCGTAGTTCGAATGAAATTGTTGTACACGCCGGTTGAACCCGGGAAATGCTTAGAGAAGTTTAATGCTGTGGCTTGATGATGCTGTTGCGAGCTGTCTTCTGAGGCTTGTAGTTGGGCAGCTCATCGAACCAGCCCTGATCCTCGTTGTATCTGTAAGCATGAAAGTCAAGACCATAAGGCTTGGGCTCAATAGAGTAGAGCATGCCCAAAGGAATGTCCATGTCAGTAATGTCCGCCAGGGACAGATCCATGAAGTACGCCATCAGAACTCTGCAGACAGAACGATGACCAATGATGAGAAGGTGGTCCTCAATGCGCTCGACCTCTCGAACCATATCGCGTAGACGGCTCACGACCTGGAGATAACCTTCGCCACCAACTCCAGGATAGATGTAGTTGAGCTTGTCGTGGGCTCGCTTGGCAAACTCTTCGGGCTCCTTCTTCGCGATCTCGGCGTATGTCATGCCCTCGAACTGGCCCGAGTTCATCTCGTTGAGCATTTCCCAGTTCTTCACGTCATAGTCATCGTCGGCTTCGAAATACTCGGCTGTGTCGACACTGCGGTCAAGCATTGAAGTCCAAACACAGAAATTCTTGTCTTCCATCTCTCGGTTCATCTCTGGGTAAGGGGGTGTGTTGTCCCCAGGAACAGGAGGGAATGAAGCCTGGGCCTTCTTGCTCTTTTGCTCCATAAGCCAGTGCTTGCGTTGGTAGGTGATGAAATTGTGGAGGGCTTGGCCGTAGCAGTGTCCACGCTCAGTTAAGGGCGAGTTTCCACCCAGTCTTCCAAGCTCGTTATCGACGCTCTGGCCATGTCGTGTAATCCAGATCTGTCGAGGGGCAAGATTGAAACTGGCGAGATAAGTGCTGATACCACTGCTGAGGAAACCCTTGAGACGGTGCTGAATGAGTTTGCGGCCGACATCAACCATCTGAATGTATTGCAAGTCGTGCTGTTCCTCGTAGTCACCTAGAGGAACATACGCACTCTCGTACGCGGCGACTCGCTTCTTGAAATCCTCCAATGACTTCTGGGGATCCTTATCACGATAGTCGGGACCTGACAGCTTCAGGCGCATGTTGGCCTCAAGAAGGAGAGGATCCTGGCAGATACTCTCGATGAAAAGAATACCCAGCTTAGGTTCCCGTGCCTTGATACGCTTGGTAATGTTCCTTCGTCGCTCGAGGGTGCTATTTGTAGCATCAAGGATACCAACAGCACCTCCTCCATCAAGTAGATAATCCAGCAGCTCATCCAGAGTATCCATGGCGCACTGTTCTCGCATAGCAGCGGCGGTTTGGTTCTTGGGATCAAAGAATGTGGCGGACTGATCCATCTCCGATTGAGCAGCAGCATTCAGATCAAGCATCTCCGGCTCCGCCTGTTCCGGGGAGAAAGGTGCAGGGTTGCCATTTAGAAGGATGGAAGCGGCGTGCACAGGAGGGTCCATTTGTTCGGGCTCTGGTTGCAGCTTGGGATGCACAGAAACCCTGCGTCCAGCGGCTACACGTCTTCGGTTTCCAACGTTGAAAATGCGGGAATCATGCTGCTGCCAAGAAAGATATCTTTGAAGTTTCTTCGTAATGTAGGACTTTCCTCGGGCTGGCAGACCAACCATAACGATGACGAGCTTTGCGGCAACATCGCGAGACGGAATTCTTCCATCGGGCGAAACTCTTGACCGGGTCATGCCCGGGATATTGAGCGTTGTGGCATGCGGCCGCACTCGTGGTGTTTGACCACCCGAATTTTGTCGTAAAGGAGGACTATTTTCATACGTCAGTTGAGGGGTTCTCAAAAGCGGGATCGCCAGTACTAAAAGGGCCGAACGGGGTGGATATGTGGTTCGCGACCCCAATTGTGGAAAAAGAGAGAAAAAATGACGGCACCTACATGCGTGGCGAACTCGGCGCTGTTGAAGTGACGCTTCGCGCATATGTGGGGGTTTCGGTCAAATCGTTTAGTGATCGTAGCGCTACAGCCAACGAGGAAGGCGCATTTGCTGGCGGAGGAAGATGGTCATGGTCACCATCTGCTGGAGGAGGTAGAACCGCAAAGTTGTTTGGGTTGTTTGGGTTGTTTGGGTTCGAAGAGGGATCTGAAGTTGGGATTGATGTCGGATTCGAGCTAGGATTCGATGTAGGTGGCAGTGATTCGGATGTTGACTGCTGCGCAGCAGACGAGAATTGCGCTGGTAGCGCTGGCGAAGGTGGTGATACTCCGAGAAGATTATGCATCACAGATTTTAATAGCCCGGTGTGTTTTGATTGTCGGCGACCTGCGTCTTGCTTGCAATGAGTATATGGTTGTGTGGTGGTTGGTGTCTTCGAGTTGTAGATGTAATCGCGAAGGCAAGGGGATGAAAAGGTGTAACGCAATATGATTGATCAGAGCAGTAACAACAAGGTAGCAATAGATGTTGGAGTTTTGTATGAGGAGAAGAAGGGATAGTAACAAGGAGATAGGTGGCAGCAGTCGAATGGCTAATAAAGCATAAAGGATGGATGGTAAGGCAAATACGTAGGTAGTCATTGATGGAAAGAGCTGTAAGAAACAAGGCAAGGACAAAAACATAGCAAAGTACGTACCTGCAGGGGCCACCGGAATCGCTGAAGGCATCTGAGTAACGAGGGAGACTAAGCTCCAAATCGAGGGCAATTGGCGACAGGCTCTGACTCTTCAAGAACAGATCAACCAATAAACGATAGAAATCGCTCTAGTAAGGCCCGGCGCAGTGGTCCACAGGGGGCTCCTCAGTGGACTTTGGTGTGTTTGTTTGAGGGAGGGTCCCTTTCAGTAGGTGGCGTCAATCTGTCGGGGTGCGTGCTCGGAGCGTCCACTAGCTTCGCTTGACCTTTGGCCTTTGACCTCTAACGGGAGGTGAGTTTGAGTCGAGTAGCGACCTAGGAACAAGGTCGCACACAGGCCAGTCCCAGTGCAGTTGGAGGCTGACTTGGAGGTCTTGGAGGTCTTGGAGGTGTCGTCGTTGGTGGGCTCGGTGCTGCCGTGCCGCGTCTAACAGTGGGGAAGAATGCAGGACCCTAAAAAGTTGCGGTAGTGGCGCTGGCTCTTCACAAGCTTAAGGTAGCTTAGCCTAAGGTCGCCTAGGTTGGTTTGATTTGGCTTGGCAGCTTGCTTGGGTGGGAGGGTTCAGGTAGGTTGATCTAATCCCGCGGGAACTTGTTGAATCGATTTGTGTAAGACCCAGGCCCTGGCAGGAGGTGAAATGAAGTTGAGGTCTGGCTTGTTAAAGATCTTTCCTTTTTTGGAGTTGTTGAGTTTTGCTCCTCGTCAAAGCCCTTGCCCTATCCGTACTGTTGTTGCTATTGTCGGTGTTGAACGAAAACTCGTCGTCAGTCAGTCGATAACTATGTGAGTTGTAACGTTGTGTTGTTATTGTGTGCTGTATTGTAAGCCTCGTTTGATAATGTGAGGCTTTGTTCCTTCGTATGCTTGGCGCACTCGTTTTTTTCCTGTATTTTTGCTGGTTGTGTCTGTCTGCGATACGTCACTCAAAATAGGCTGTGCCCATCAGAGGGTCTGCAGATCAAAAACGCAGCAGGTTGTAATTATTATAGTGGTCGCCTGGAAATGTGTTGCTTGGGTATTTCGGTTGCCCTGACGGGGGTTGCTGGTCTGTTTGCACGATATCAGGAGAGCGGCGAGGCAGAGTGAGGTGATGTGAGCCCAGGTGGTTGAGGGCCCGTGTCGGCGGTTTTATTAACGGGCGAGGAACCCGAGTAAATGGCCGCGAGTCCAAAACCAAACCCCCAAGCAAGCAAGGCCCATGAAAGGCTGCGAGCTAACTGAATGTGCGGGAAAATCCATTTCCACTGTATCCGTACCACATTGTGAGTTTGGGGCTACATGAATAGTTGACTATCAAACTGTATAACCAAAGCCTGAAAGGTCAGATAGCCAAGGTGTGTCTGCTGGCCTAGGGGCAGTGGCTCGTGAGACTCCTCGCCCTTGGGTGGCGCTGCATTGCATTGGATCGATCCCTCGGTCTTGTTTGCACCGACTTACATCTTACATCATTGTACTTGCGAGCCATCTCAGCTGTGCATCCTGGCATCCCACACGTGTATGGTCTTTCAGGTACAGGTGGCCCTGCTGCTTCACTTCAAGATTTCAAGTCACTTTCACTCCCTTGTCTTCTAGGTTTTGCATACGAGTGAGTGCACGTTCCACGAGTATAGGCTCATTCTCAACAATATGGCCTGGTTATAGTTTAGGCACATCTTAATGAAATGCCACGACCCGGGTTCCGAGATCCATGGCCATATGTACCGTTCAGCTGGGCCTCCTTTTCCACACGCCAGCTCAGGTAGTCTCCAATGAATAAATCATGTACCGAGCATTCCGCCATACAAAGAATCGCATGTCATGACCTTGCGTGCCCAGGACTAGGTTGGTCAAATCTACGACATTTCGCGGTATCACAAATCCGAGAGATGATGCATGCTTTTTTCCGTGCACCCATCGGAATCGTCCCATTGAAGAAAATCTGAGTGCTGAGTTTCATGATTCAAGGGCTTCGGGCTCACGACTCCGTGGCCATTTTTGGTGCTTTTGTTAAAGTAACTCTGGACCAAATTCCAGTGAGGATGCTCTCTACAAGCCCCCAAATTCCGCCAAGCTTTTTGGCTTAGACTGGTTCCATAGAGCCTTTAAGACATGGAACGGTGGCGCTGGGCCCTTGCTGGGACACTCACAATCACACCAATGAATCTAAAACTCACCAAGCTCGACTTCCAGCTCGCTTGTGCTGGTGCTTGTCTCGCTTGAAGCTGTCCGGGGATGAAAGGGATAGGCGCTCGGGAATTGGTCATCGTCGCTGTCTTTCGCATTACAAAGCCTTGCAGATGACATGCTCGTCAGTCGACACTTTGTATGATAGACTATCCGTAAGTTAGGCTACTCAGTCTTGGCGGGGCACATGAACGTTGGTTAGCCTCGATGAGTGATGCTTTATGGAGTAATTGTCTCTCACTTTTTTTATTCTTATAGACAACCAATGGAGGGCCTAAAAGAATAGGTACCTAGGTAGTCAGAATACGGAGTGCCCTGCATGATCCCCAGACAATTCGTATAATATCCCTACGCTGAGAGTGACGAACTGAACTGTTGGACTTCTCACAATGAAATTGTGATTTTCAAGCTTAAATTCCTTGCCTTTCAACTCGAAATATGTGCCCTCAAATTCGGCGGTTCTTTGTAGCCCCGAATATTCTGTTCGCTGCTCTGTATGCATGGCACCCCTACCAGCACACGCCATGTTAGACCATATCGAGTCAAGCTCCAATGGTTCTTCTCCTCAATCAAAACAGACACCGCGCTACTGCAGTCCAAGACCTTCTTCTCCTGCGCTGGAAGCTCTCTTGCAAGGTACAAGGTCCTTGCAGCTTCACCTCAACCCAAAAGGAGTCATCGCTAGTGCAGCTCTCTCCGATCTCGCCGCGGGGGGGTTTCACAAGCCAGCAAAAACTCTCGCATCTGCAGCTGCATTGCATTGCATTACATTGCATGAGGGGGACTGTCAACTTACCCCCCACCGTTATCTTTGTCTTATGGTTTCCGCAGTTGATACAGAGAATAATTACTCTCACAATATGCGTAACACAGACTTGCTTGGGAGACGAGGCTTGTTGCAAGATGCGAGGTGAGGAGGCGCCTCGTTTTGTCCATGCAGGCATGTGAGATTCAATTCAGTTCGCGGCTGAGCTGTCACCGTCACCATCGCCGTCACTCTCACTCTCATTCACCCTTACCTCCAGCTCGCTCCTTGCTCCTTGCTTCTGCTGAGGCTTGCTGGTGTCCTTTCGTCTCATTACCCGGTGAGAGAGAGGTGAGACCAACGAACCAAGTAATGCGACAGTCATCTCGCATGACTGCCATCCAATCTATCATTCCATCCCCTTTTGACTCCTATAATTCACTGCAAATCATATTTACCCGTGGGCGCTTGAGCGTCATGAATTCGTCTTGGGGCCCCAGTCAACTTTTGTCTCCCCGACGCACTGGCCTTAAATATCATTCGAGCAAAGCCTTGGTTATCATAAACTGCCTACCTACCTTGTGCTACGAATGAGCTGCGACGCTGTCCCTGTCCGCTCATGGCTTGACACGAGTCCAAGTATGACTCTTATCAATCATGCGAATATTACACGACCGTGGCCCTGTTGGCTGCCTCTTTTATTTTGTCCGTGTTTCATTCATCCATCGAACCATGCATCATGACAGCTCAAGCAGTGAGACCTCCTTGTCCTCGACTTTATTGATTGCCATTATTAGACAGCACAGGTCAGCATTACGACGCGGGGGTGGTCCCGATAGGTTATTTTTCTTGCTTTTCATCTTCCCTGTACAGTATTTTTGTTTCCGAAGCTGTTTGATCGTACACGGCGTGCTTTGTCTGTTTCTCAGCAAGCTATCATCAGCAATGCATGGATGGACGCCGTTGCACAATGTCCCATGATAACATGTAAGCTCTTTATGCTCAACCTAAACGATCTTGTTAGTCTCCGAGTCTTGAACCCATGTTTTGCTTCTGTGACTGTGAGTACGGTACAAGTGTGCCGCAGTACTCTTATATTTGTTATTGCCGACCAGGCGCCGTCCATGCATAAGGCGACTAATGACCAATCCTGCTCCATGTTGCGGGCGATGCCGTCCAAATGCCATGGTGAGCTTTGGACTGCCGCCGGATGCTATGTCCTACCAACACCAGAAACCAGTCCCAGAAGCTCCGGCGTAAAGGTCCCATCATGGGGTCTTCAAATAATATGTTTGGGTTGCACAGCATGTAACCTTTTAGGGCGTGCTCAGTCAGGCACCATTCTAAGCAGCCCAGCTGGGCCACATGAAAACTCACATTTGATTAACGGAGCACCAAGCACTGCCTCCTTACAGGTTATGCAGGCAGTCATGCATCGGATTCACTTCTGTGCCTCAGTATTTAGAGACCTATCGACTTTCTCAGTTGTCTTAATCGGCCAACAGGTGCGCCGGAGCGTCGGCATCAGAAGCTTGATATGGTGTGATTTTCTCCGCATATTCAAAATACGGGGATGAGATGGAGTTTCCTAAAGAGGTAGCCTTATCATCTACACCCCGCGAAAACAGCCATCCATCTATTTGCAGTGATAATCGGGGGTTTCATCCGAGCCAACAGGCTGGTTGGTCTTTCATTTGGTGGGGAGACGCGGGGTTAGTATGACATGTTTGTCTCGCATGGGAGGTTGAAAATAGGCGATTGTAAAGTTCCAGTTGTATGTGAATTCCATGTGATTGTTGGCTTGGATTTGTGGGTGAATCGGATGTCAAAGCACATGATAATGTTGTCATGATAGACACTTTGTGTAGCTCGCCTAGGGTGATTATCATGATGCTTCGCGCTGTTACCTGCCTCATAAGGATATAATGACTGCCCAATGTCAGCAGCCAAGGCTTTAGTTAGCAGTCAGTTAGCTCCAAAGGAACGAAATTTGATTCAAATAATTGTTTGGTGTCACTCCTTGTCTTGCCCAGCGTCAGTGTTGGAGCAAAGCTCAAATGTATAGGGTAACTAGGAAAAAGTGGCTTATGCATCCTCCAGCCACATATGCAGGTCCCTGCCACAGTTGATCCACAGGGTTGGCAGAACTTAGCAACTTCAATGCTAAACAGTTGCTGGGAATACAGGATTCTCAGAAGGCACAATCCAAGTGGATGATACATACGAGCACGGAAACTCTCATATTGATGTTTCGTGCATTCTTAATCCGGAGTTAGGCGTGGAAAGCTCGATTAAAGCTGCCTGAGATCGCAAAAAGGTTCTGTTTGTAGCAGGCCTTTTGAAGATCCTGCCAAGGCAGTGAAGAGTTGAACCATCTGGAAGGTAGAAACAAAAGCTCATTCATTCACAGCCCAGGACTTGGCCAAAAGAACTGGTCGGCGCGGAGATAGAGATTATCGAAAAAGACCACAAGTCATTGAGCGTTGCTGCAGATATTTCCTTGACAGCTTCTTGCCAGTGGTTGTCACTGCGAGAATCAATCGCAAATTCATGCACTTGAATGACAAAAGCCCCACAAGAGTTATCATTTGGATTCTATTTGATTACTATATTCTTTCTCTTCTACTTCCAGTATATCATTTTTTATCTTTAAATTTTATCCCCAGAGACTTGTTTTCGAGGAACATAGTGAAAGGGTAAGCACCCGCCTCCAGAGTTATCGACGTGAGTTCGTGGCAGTCACTGATAGAAATTATTAGGAGATAGAAACAAAGAAAGAAAGACAGACAGACAACTCAGCGCTCAAGCGTGGTGCGCTCTTGCCCAAATTCATCCCAAGTCTTCACCTTCCGTCACAAGACATCGCATCATAAACAAACTCCGCCTTTTAACGATCTTCTCAACTTTCTCAACTCTCACTTCTCGATACTCGATAAAGCGATTCATCTTGGAAATTCCGCTATCCATCTACACAACACTGCATCAGCCCTGAATCGGTGCGCCCACTTCTATAAGAGTCTCTTGTAGACACGAGCACCGCGTTCAGTATGTCGCGAGACCCCCTTCTACCTTGTTCATCAGTTAACCTTTGTTTACAGGCCAATATTCAGAACTACACATGGCCGCATCTCAAGGCAACATGGCCGCATCTCAAGGCAACATGGCCACAGAGCTGGTCAGCGAGGTCGCCCTAGCCCCTGATACAACTGACGCGGCTGAGCTGTCTTTACCTACCAAGCCTGAGCACCGCGGCCCTTCCGAAATTGTCCCAAATCCCTTGATCGATGACTTGAAGGAAAAGAACACCCGGCGAGGTGTCTTGATACCCCTCAAAACAACCCAAGAGGTCCGACAAGACCACACCATCACTCATGCATACATCACACGTGCACCTACCAAGCAAGCCAACGATGTCATCACGTACGCTATCTTTTGGATCTCGAATATAAAGCGATGAATTTCGGTACTGACTTCTAATACTTCTAGGGCCTTGCGTAACATGCGACCAGATGATAATAGCGCTAACCCCCTGCCTCATCTGCGTAGATGTTCGAAGCCTGGGGATCTTCCCGCCCACCTTAAGACTCAATTCATGAACCATAGCTCGGTGGGGCGTCAAATCCATACAGCGAAGTCGACTTGGATTTATATCATCATCGGAGAAGTCAAGGATTTCACACGTGAGGAACTGGCCGAGACTCTGTCCATTGTTGAAAACGCCGAGAACGAGCTTTTCATTGAAAAGATTCCTATCCCACTGCTTGCGCCGACATCCCAGGTACAAGCAGCCATGTGGTCTGCTCAATTTTGGCCAACCGTGTATCGGAAGAACAACCCCTTGGGTCCACACCCTAGTATAGTAGCCCGGGGAACCGAAGATATCAAGGACGACGCATCCGTGTGGATGGCACTAGCTCATCGTGTTGCTTTACAGGCTAAAGAAACCGGGATCGGCGAAGCTGTTGGAGCTGTAATCGTTCAGAGAGATGCTGGGAAGGTCGAACTTGTCGGGGTTGCAGGAGACGCTCGCTGGCATCAGGAGTGCGGCCTACTGGAGGGTACCAGCAACCCCATGACACACTGTGTTGTTCGTGCTATAAGCATGGTCGCCCAGAAACTTGTTCGACACGAGAGACGAGCCGCTGGTCTACCTTTCGATGCGCCTAATCTTGAGTATGACGCCTTCCAAGACGGACCACTGCTTGAGATAGAGAAGAAATGCTTTGAACAGGAACATCCGAACAAAGATGGATATCTCTGCCATGGCCTGGAGCTCTACGTCACTCACGAGCCTTGTGTGTCTTGCTCTATGGGCGTCCTTCATTCTCGAATGGGGAAGGCTGTCTTTGCTACGCACATGCCTCGCAGCGGAGGTATGAGCTCCGACGATCGTCCGGATGGAGGTGGACGAGGGCTGGGGCTCTTTTGGAGACGAGAGCTCAACTGGAGCTTGATGGCCTGGGAATGGGAACGTGATGGCGTACCCAACTTGCCTCCTCTTGACCCCATCACTCATGTTTAGGATTACCACCTCCGAGGTCGATATGAGACTCATTGGCACCGTTGCTATACACGCGAAGCTAAAGCCGCAGCAAGGCTCCCAAAGGGCGATGATAGAGTATTAGGCACCACACAACACTGGCCATGGCGAACAGCAATTATATTCGCCAACATGACTACCTATCTCTACCTGATATGGTACATTTTATGGAATTATTTGCAGCTGTTGCATTGGCTGGAAAACAAACAAAGGGTTTAGATAGCCTTTAAATCCCAGGTGAGAGGTCGATTTGCAGATATTGGCGATTGTCTTGTAACGGCAAGGTAGCTTGGGCATGGTAGAGAAAGCATTGGAATTAGTTGGACGTGGCATCTCATTGTAGCATGCTAGCTTCATTTATGCAACATGACATGTATCAATTGACTTTTTGTTGTCTGGATTTGCCCAGTCAGGCATGTAATGAGCAAGTGTCGTTACCATATGTGAAAGGACCCTTGCTCCTTGCTTCTCGGGGACGTGCCCCTCTTTGTATCCGCCCGCTGCACTATTCACTTTCACCTTGCAAACTAACTAACCCCTCTGCATATTCATCATAAAGAAGCTTGCAGCTGCGTGGACCCTTGGTTATATCCGACAAAGCAAGAGGCAGTTTCGCCTGTTTGTTTGTCACTTCCTTGACCATCAACATGCGTTTTCTTTGACTCGCTGGCCGTCGATTTCACCCTCATGCCGTCATTTACCGCGACTGTCCCACAGTTTCAGCTACCGCGACCTCTTCTACGACCATCCGTAGCTTTGCGAGCTCCGATAAAGGACCATCAGACCATTACGATCGATATATAAGCGCTCCGCGACCACCGGCGCATAGAGCGAGCGAAAAACCTGTCGACCTATCGATCTTCAACTTCCTCCTCACTACCCCCGCGACCACGACAGTTGATCCACGCAGTTGCAGCTCCGATTACAAAGATTACCCAGACGAACATAAGGCCGACATGGTTAAGAAGCGTGGCGCCCCCAGCGATGAGTTGGAGGCGGGCTCGTCATCCAAGATGAGAAAGATGGAGAATGCAACAAAGTACTATGCTGTCAAAAAAGGAAGAAAACCTGGCATCTATTTGATTTACAAGGAGTGCAAGGCACAAACGGACGGGTTTGGAGGCGCAGAATGTGAGCAGTAGCAGTGCCGAAGAGCCACAGCTCAGACATGACGAATCTAATGCTAACTCTTCCGTCTCTAGTTAAGTCATTCAAATCGCGGCAGGAGGCACAGGATTATATCGATGGCAAAGAGGTTCCATCGGCGGCAAAGGGCCCCCAGAAGTTCTATGCAATCGCAGTAGGACATCGGCCAGGCATCTATACCGATTGGAACGAAGCCTTGCCACACGTCACGGGCGCTATTGGGCCAAAATATAAGAGTTTCAAGTCGCAACCAGAGGCGGAGCAATTCATCAGAGACCATGCCAGCCTGGAGACCTGCAAGGCTTTAGGGATAGAAGTCGGCCAAGGATTGCCTGCGCAGCAGTACACAGGAGCTGCTTTCGAACCCGTCGAACCTGTCGAGCCAGCGGCCAAGAAGACCAAGCCAGAACCTACAGCTGCACCCAGCGCTGAGTCCAAGTCTGGAGCCAGTGGAAGCTTGCTGAAGATTTATACCGACGGCAGTAGTCTTGCGAATGGCCAAGCTGGCTCCCGTGCCGGTCTCGGAGTTTACTTTGGTCGCGATGACGAGCGTAACCTTGCAGAGCGTCTCCCCGGCGAGCCTCAGACGAATCAGCGCGCTGAACTGATGGCAATGCTGCGAGCACTAGAAATTGCGCCGCTGACACAAGGAGTGCAAATATGGAGCGACAGCCAGTACTCGATCAAGTGCGTGACACAATGGGCTGTCAGTTGGGAGAAGAAGGGCTGGAAAACGGCGACAGGAGGTCCAGTAAAAAACCAGGACATCATCCGGGACGTATTGGCCAAGATGAAGGAGAGAACTGAGGCCGGGTCAGCCACTACTTTCCAATGGGTGAAAGGACACGCCAGTGACCCGGGCAACAACGAAGCAGATCGTCTCGCGAACATTGGATCCCGGATGCCAAAGGCTTGAGTTGTCTCCTGGAACCCAATGACGAGACGAGACAATCTGATATAAGAGAGGGCTGATTCATGAGAGAGGGCTTGACTAGAAAAGGACGATGGGCACATACTACACATTGCCGAATCAGATCGATCCTGCCCATAGACGTCTCTTCGGGGGTTGTAACTTTATTTGAGTAACGTTACAAAGGGGAACCCATTAGTTCATGTGTTATTTGGGGATTGCAGTGTTGCACAATTTTCCTTATTACAACGGTGCCATTTTGTACTTTCTACTGTAACGATACCTACCTGGCATCCATATCTAGCCCTAAATGAGAAGAAATTTCCCAGCTAACTGTTCTACGATAACATGTACTCCCCCTTAAGATAGGTCGGCGAGAGATAAGCTTTCACACCTTTCTATGGCTATGATAAGAAGACGAAGCGAGTTAAATGCAAGGCGTGTCTATGTTAGCAGATGCACCAAGAGCTGCCCTTGCGTGATGGCTTCGATGATCTATCATTCTGATAAGATATGACGAATACAAAGTCATATGCCCGTAACGGCAAAGCTAGGGGTTCGCAATTAGATAACACAGCAGCCTTTTCGAGATAATAAGAGGTGGAATGATAAGATATGATAACCAGGTACATTTACATCTGCGCAGTACAGTAATTATGAGTAAGTCTATGTTTAGTCCCTGGAGGATCGAGGAGAACAGCAAGAGACAAGCGAGTGGCTCATGATCGGCGTGTAGAGCAGATCTCAAGGGTGTGTGCTTGGACGTGGGGGCTTGGCTGATCTGTCTCAGATCATAGATGTGCCAACAAGCGCTTGAGGAAAGCCGTTGTAGACTAAAGACGCAAAAACGCCCTATCATATGCAGCAGAGACATATTGGAATGAAAAATATCCCTTAGCAGAGTGTGGCTTTGAGTGAACGAATATCCGGAGAATCGTACCAGTGGCTTGAGTTTGCGGTTCGGGGGAAAACGTAGGTCTGCAGGTTGCATGGATGAATGGAGAAATAAACTCTGACTATGGTGTTCTGGTGTGGATTGTGCGATTGTATAGGTTTAGTCGGAACGATAATGAGATATTTTTCTCTCGCATTACGATGTACGAGAGAGTAACTCGGGAATGATCGAATGAGATCAAACATAACTTAGAGGTTTCCATTCTTGGTAGGGTTACTTCTCTAGTTACTAAACCCAACTAGAAGCGGCCCGAGTACTTAGATCGGGCCGGTGAGTTAGGCAACGATAGTGAATGAGTCTCGGTCTCAATATACCGAGTTAGGTGAGGCATAAGTTGACTACTAAGCTGGGAGTTATTACAGTAATGGCTGCTCCGTAGAGATGGGGACATGGTACCATATATGCTTGCTATTGGAAAGCTAGCCCTGCGGTTTGTTATTTAGTGTGATGTCAGAATGATTTTCCGAAACGCCTCTTTGCTGCAGAGCTGATTCAATTGAGTAAAAAAAGAGAAGAAAAGGGAAAAGGTGAAGTGTTTTCCTTAACTCAGAGTGTCACTGGAGGTGGACCGCAATGATACGGATCTGAGCTCTATCAGTTTCAAAATGAAGTCTCTCATAGCAAGCAACCTAAGGTTAAGGATTGTAAAGCCACATTAGATGAAAGAAAAAAAGAAGGGTCCGATGTCGCATGCTCGGAGCCGATTGTTGCAGCAGAATGTAATAGAAGCCCATATTTGGCTTGATATGGTTTGGTGGTAGGACTGCATTATCTCTCAATTTGCCTCGCAAGGTTGGCAAGGTGTGGTGTAAGTTGACCCTATTGGTATAGATGCAGCCGCAGACTTGCATCTGTAATAAAAGGCCACGCAAACATCCCGGACGATAGTGGTTAAAACAAGGGTAGTTGATTTATTTAGTAACTATTTCAAGGGAGTTTGCCTCAGGAATGGCTTGGGATAAGTGAGTTCAGGGATCGAGTTGCATTATCTGAGGTCAAAGCAGAGACATCATCAACGGTTGTATGCTGTGTAACTACAGTCCAAGTCCATGAACCCTGTTTCGTGGCATTTGCCGCGTGTCCTCGAAAGGACTTTGACATGAACAAAAGACAAAAGGGTCTGTGGCTTCGGCCTAAGCTTCGACATAAATTCATTGGCGCTCTCCACGTCCAAACATTGGCTCTGTGTGTTGTGCGCCACAAGACAACGAACGGCCCATAATCGTAACCCGAGGGCCAATATGAAAACGCTTGCTCAGATGCTGGTGTCTATTAGGCAATTTGGACACAACGGCCCAAAGCAAGGGCGCCGTATTGTGTCAAGCCGAACTCCGCACGTTGCGGGATGGCAGGATATAATTGATCTTGTACAGCGTAGAAATTCGATGGCTGTTTAGGTTATGCGTGATTGGTTCTGCTAAGTGTTTTAAGACACGAAAAAAGAAAACTTTTAATGGTTATCTATGCATGTTTCTGATGCTCCCAGTCGAAAGGACTATGATAGGTACCGTAAAACAACTTGCATCATTGAGAGCCCAATGAGGTTATACGCAAGGGATACCGCAACCAACGTGGTATAAGTGGCGGTCTAAGTCTTACAGCACAGTCTACCCGACATGTGGAGAAAGAAATGCAAGTTCGAGACAATCCTGCTATAACACGTCCTCGATAAGGTTCTAGGCGAGAGTATAAGTTTTGTCAACACCATCTCCCTTCACTAACATGTCTTGAGATAAGCACGCTGTTACTTGGCGGCGTAACCTTACAGCGCATACTTTACGTGGTGGCCAAAGAGAGAACTGCCATTTGCCCAGCCCGGACCAACATCTTCCTTTCTTTTCTACCTATACTGAAACCTTTTTGAGGAAATAAGACACGGGCAAGAAATAAGTTACCACCCGTTATGTGAATCCTGTTCCCCCCGCGTCCATCGTCGTCATAAGTTGTCATACGGATAACGCGGGTCAGGCCAAGCTGGGCCAAGCACCTATGGATGATATGAGACGACCAGGGCGGTTGCAGTTTGTTGAGTTCATCGAGTTAACAACTTACATATTGTATTTCCTCTTTGGGACTGTTACGCAAAGCCGGGGGAAAGCTGGGAGCTCTGGCCGCGGAGGCCGTCCGTGGTGGGAGACAGACTCCACTGGTAAGGCAGTACAGTCATCAACCTGAGTTTTGCACTCTAGAATTTGAATGCACGCACCCGTACTGTGGGAGGGCAAAGCCTCACGGAAAACCTACATTTGGGGCTTGAATCATCGTTATTCGCTTATGTTTGGTCGGGGACTCCAGGGGAATGGGAAGGGGGAGTCTGAGAGCTTGATCTATTGGATCTACAGGGTCCTTTTACTTTGGTGGAGGATGTCTCTCGCCCCCCTCCATCATTGTCTCGAACTCCACTTTTAAAAGAGACAGTTCTTGTGTTGGTTGTGTCTAAGGTACTGTACGTAAGGTAGGTAGGCGTAGTGGAAAGAGAGAACCTGTGCTTTCATCATCAAGATCCAACTGCACGGGCACGAGATAGAAAGTACACAGCGCATGGACACCCGGATGTCCCCTGATAAAGTCCCGTGAGTCAACCCATCAATGATTGATGGTCAGAGAGGAGGGGAAAGACATATTTAGAAGTTAGTGTGCACTAACAGGCCTTGGTCATCAGGTACCAGCTGTTTCTTACTGGAAGCTCGCTAATGCCTTGTACCATTTCAGGTATGGCATCCTCAAAGCACTGTAATCATCTACCATCCATCCTCATCCGACGGGAGGATCGCGTTGTCCGAGTCCGTTCGTTGAGGAAGACAGGCTGGCCCTTCTATGTACTTCGAAAAGCTCGAGTAATATCTGTTCATCTGGCAGTTAAGAGTCACAGCTTGCGTAACACGCGAGGCCTCTGATGGTTTTGATTTTGATGAGTTGATACAAGGATGATAGCGTCCATCATCATTCCCCGCTTCCAGAAGGTAATTTGGGAGTAGAATTCAGCCGTTTTACGTCGTCATTGCTTTGCCATGAGTCTCTGGCGTTCGGCGCCGCTGTCGTGTCAATCAGTGTCGGTGAATTCGTTAACCGCTGCCACGGAGATCTACTGTCAAAATCTTGATAGAGATTAATACCTGGATATTCCATATCCGCACGCGGTGAGGGTGATCCGGCCACATACCCCGATAAGTGCGAGACCGGAGCTGAAACTGTACGGAGAACACAAAAACTACGTACCGGCCGTGTGCGAATGAGGCCTCAACCGCACTGTATTGCGCCGACAAGGGATCCACTCGACCTAGGTAGGTCCCTGTCCTGTAGCTGTATGTAGGTACCAGCCTCCGCCACTGGCACTGACTTGTACCTCGCCAAGTGAGCCCACACCACATCCATCCACCATCCCAAGCAGAGTCTCCACGTTCACCACACTTTCACACAATCTGAAAGAGAGCGAGGAAGAGGGGACCAGGGATTTACTGAGCGACTACACAAGAGGCCCATCCACGGCCAACTTAACAACCCATAACCCACGAAACTAGCCCGAGAAATAGAGAGGCCTGCCCGGGCTGTCTCTGTCAATCATCTCCACTCTAAGGACACCAGCTAGTAGCAACCTTTACTGCTAGCCCAACCAGACAAGTCCATCTGAAGACTCGGCGCATCAATCAATCCCATCTCTTCGCCTCTCATCTCTATTCAATTTCTCCTCATCTATCGCTGTCAACAACATCACCTCTTCCTTATCACCTCTTACCTATACGAAAATTGTAATCATCTTCTTCACCCGCCCGCCTGCCACACACACACGCACCTTTAGCTGTGAACACGCACATAGCCCAGGGGTATCTGACAGCAGATGACCCTGACCGTCTCGTTTTCCCATTGACCGACCGTGACCTGGGGCTGCCGACTGTGCCCGCTGTGTTCGCGTGCGTCTGCCATACAAACCACTAGGGGCTCGCTCATCCAGCCATACTGCAATCCTGCCCCAACAATCACGGATCACGGATATTGATTCGACACCCATATTCGTCAGCAACACATTCTGTTCCTGAACAGAACAACATAGGATTTTCGCCAACGACCAGGACCGATCTACAGTTCAATACTGCCATTAAATCCACTTGTGTCAATGCACTGAACGTTTTCGCCGACTTCCCCGCGCGACGCCAATATTTGTTGACTGCGACACCAAATTCAATTGCACTTTCCGATCACCAACTTTCCCGTCGTCCACTGACGCCTACGGGTCGTTCCAGCCTCTTTTCGCTGGTCATGACGCCCGTTCCCACAGGCCCAGGCAGCCCTCTGATAGCAGGAACTGCTATGTCGGGCGGCGACTTCAACAACGATTTTCCCGATGAAGATTTGGGTTCGAACCTCTTCGACTTTTCTAATAGCCCAGATACCCTCCAATCATTCGAAGCGCTCGGTGGAAACGACGCGAAAACATTCCTTACGCCTCAGGAATTAACAGGAGCACCTCTTCCCGACTCTCCAAACGGCTCGTACCAAGACTCATCATCAGAGACGGCCTCTTCTAAACGCACCGCCACTCCGACCTCCAAGGCCGCCATGAACCCGACTGAAATGATGATGGAGGAAGACGATACGAAGCTTGATTGGGGAGATTCCGGCCTCTTTGGCGAGGACAACCACTATGCTTTTGGCCAAAACCATGATGATGATCCTATGGAAATGTACACCTTTGGCGGAAATCCAGACCACATTCTCGAACATCCTTACGACATGGACACCGCCTCTAGTAGTCCAGAAGGCCTAAATGTCGAACATGCAGTCCCCTCACCTCAGATACCCGTGATCAACTCAAACGGCCCCAATAAGGATGCAACACCTAAGAGGAAGAAAGCACAGGGTCACCAGAAAGCCTCCTCAGTATGTTCATCACATCCTTTTTTCAACCAGACGAACACTTTGTTAACGAATCTGAAGCAATACTCGGTATCTGCAGCAATGAATGGATTGAAAACATCAACATCACGAGAAGTATCGCCTATGTCTAATATGGTGCTGAGCCATGATGGTTCTCCGGCGGCTATGTTTAATTCGCCCTCACCTCACACTCAACTAGACTTATCAGGAATCGTCAATGGAGGGTTGGGAGCACATCACATGTGGGCAAATAAAATCGACATGGCCGCACAATCTGTTCCCGATGGCTTGCCCATGCCGTTTGGCGGTCGGATGGGTCAACCTATGCATATGCCGCAGCAGATACCAATGCCCGCACCATTCAGCTTCACTGGACAATGTGAATTGACAATTCTGCCTACGCCCTTCAAGTCAAGGGTCGAGACCCAAATTCCAATCAAGATGGCCCTATCACCAGTGCCACCCGGAGTCACCAAGCTGCATCTTCCGGCCCACACTATTTCGAAACCAAAGCTGTTGTCAAAGCCAGCACCCGAGAAATCCCCTGATATGCTGGAACTGCATGTCTCGCTAGTTTGTACGAGCGCTATTGATTCCGAGAGCAAGAAAACAGCCGCTCTACACCGGGCTCGTTCTCATCCTCAACGTTATCTCCCCCCTCAAGACGACGACGAGAATTCTCCATCAAACGGCGGTGATGTGCGTATTTGCCCAGGCTGCATAACCAGAGAGCGCAAGCGCGCGGCTCGAAAAAAGATTAAGAAGCCGGATGAAGAGAAAGTTTGGCTAGAGGATGAGGAACATAGGGTAATTGTCTTCAACACACAAGAAGTCAAAGAATGGCAACCTGTCACTACTGTCGGTGACTCAACAGTTCCCGACCGTACCATGCAAGTTGATGCACCAATGCGCATTGCTTGTTATTGCCGACATCATGGCGAAAAGATGGGTTTTAATGTCATCTTCACGATCAAAGATTACCAGGACAGAGTCATCGCTCAAGCCATGTCAAAACCCATCATGATCACTGATGACCACAAGACTCACCCGATCACCCAGCAGCAAGTTATGCCAGAAGCCCCCCTACCGCCTGTCCCTCAAACTGGTGTTGATACTAGCGTTCTACTACCGCCTACCCCCAATGGGACCTTCCGCATGTCGCCATCGAGCGGCGATCTCTCAAATATGCACCGAAACAGCCAGGTCTCCTACCAATCCAAGACAACGCCAACAGGTGCCGCCCGCCTCTCACGCCCTGCCTCACCAACACTCAATGGTCCAATGACCAAGAAGAGAAAGTCAAGCGCGTCGAGAGTGCCTAATGGGCTAACCATGACGCGTCTGGACACCTCACCCTCTCCTGGCGCTGATCTTGCCCAACTATCTAGTGCTACATCCCCTTTCACACCTAACCTTGGTGCCTTCTCTCAACCCGAGTCAATGTTTGGACAACAGGCACTGGCCTTTGCTACCGGGCCCCCAACGCCCAGTAACGAGCAGCCGGGGTTCTATGCTGGTAACCGCTCCGCGAGCATGGACAACATGGCCATGTCCCAGCTTTACTCAGCACCTGCTTCAGGACATCCGAGTCGCGCTCCTAGTCCAAATGGCCTCCGAAGCAGTCTCATTGGCAATTCCCAAAGCCAATTTGCTCAGGCTCTAGCCGGAACCTTCCACAGTGTGCCTATCGGCATGAACCCGGCGCGAGCACCACCAGTTATTCACAAGATCATTCCTGCTGAGGGCCCTTCAACTGGAGGCATTGAAGTGACCGTCCTAGGTGCAGCCTTCTTTCAAGGACTTGAAGTCTGGTTCGGCGACATGAGGGCTACAACTACTACCTTCTGGGGCGAATCCTCACTTGTTTGCCTACTGCCGCCCTCGAATGTGGTCGGGCCGGTTCCTGTCACCTTCAAGAGCCCGAACGCACAGACTGGCCAGGCTTTTCCTCTGAGCACAGGCAAACAGCCGGCCACCTTTAGGTATTTGGATGATGGCGAGGACAAGCTGATTCGAACTGCCTTATCTGTGTTGGGACAAAAGATGTCCGGCCAGATGATCGATGCGATGGACGTTGCCCGAAGAATCTTGGATAACGGAAATGGTGCACCCTGGTCTGGTGGCTCCTCTGGTGGCTCCTCGTCAGGGGGCCCAATGTTCAGTCATGCCCCCTATGCTCATCTCGAGTCTCAACTTTTGAAGTGCCTGGATCTCATCGATCTGGACGACAGCGCGCATAGAACCCGCTTGGATCTTAGGAGCTCCACTGGCCATACCATGCTTCACCTCTCTTGCTCGCTAGGCTACCACCGATTCGTTGCGGCCTTGTTGGCCAGAGGTGCTAACCCTGATGCCAAGGATAAGGGTGGCTTCACGCCTCTGCATATCGCCGCGATCCACAATCACTCTGAGATTGTTCGAAGGCTGATGCTGAATGGTGCTGACCCTTCGATCAGGAGTGTCTCCGGACTTTCCGCTTCCGATATCGCCCAGTCTCGTGCTACCATGCGTGCTATCCGCCGTTCCGAGCGTCATGTCCGCTCTCGCAGCAGTGGTGGCTCCGGGTCTCTTCACAGCCGAGCCAGCAGTGCCACATCGCTCCGTTCGCTCTGGGAGCCTCTGACTAAGGTTCATACTCATGATGAACCGATTTCACCGGATTCTAGTGAGGAGAGCCTGGAATACACATCAGGAGACTTTGAAGATGAAGACCCCGATGAGAACGCCTACTTGAGCATGAGAAGACCCAGTGGCTTCAGGCAAGATCACGAGCGGCCCAACCTTCACCGCCAACAGACTGCCGAGCTAGAGGAGGAGCTAGCACCACCCGCAACAGCAATGGCTGCCGCGTCGGCCGCACTCAAGGAACAATTCCAACAGCAGCTACATCAGTTCCAACAGTCGATTGTTATGCAGTTTCAGAATCTTCCACATTTACCCCAGATGCCTCAAATGCCCGCATTGCCCAACATGCCCGACTACCAGGCACCTTTCATGCGACGAGTCCAGCAATTAATGCCAGGTATGGCAGGACCTCGACCAGATGGAGAGCAGCCCCATCGTTGGTGGGATTCGGCCCCCAAGGCCAGCGCGCCCGCACCTCCAGCCTATGAAGAGATCTACCCTCAGGAAGAGCTCGACCGAAAGCAAGCATCGGCAGCTCGAGCTGCTTTGGAGGCTGAAGCTGATCAGAAGTGCGCGGCCTTGTTCGACCAGACCACAACTACTGAGGTTAAGTCGACTGAAGTTACCGAGTTGACTGAAGTCAAGACAGAGGAGCCGGGAGTTCTGAAGATTGGCAGAAAGAACGCCATTACCAAGGAACAGCAAGAGCAGTTTCGCCGAGCACATGAAGTCAAGATGAAGAGGATTAGCAGCGACCACAATCTATTCTTCATCTGGGTAAGTCACCTTGAACCGTACCTCAACTCCCTTTCAAAGCTAACTAAAATACAGATTCCCCTTCTCCTTGTAATGATTTGCGGCATGCTGTACAGCTACTTCCCTTGGATTTTTACTTTTGCCTGGGCTTTTGTTCGCTCGCTATATCATAACGGACTCGCCAAAACCCAGCAACTGCTTCAACAAAGCCTCCCGGACCGGGTAGTTGAAGTTTGATGATTTTATGACGCTGTTCCTCGTCACTTACTGTTCATAAGCCCAAAGCGTACTTGTTTCTTTTACGGGTCGGGCGTTTATCGTATGTTTTTATGACTTATATAGCTTCTTTTTTCTTAAACCTCAGTCGTTCGTCCAGGCCCCTTCAGTGTCGGCGCATGATGAACTATTGTATGTTCCCGAGCGACTTGGACCTTGATGGCGATGGAACAGGGTTAGGGTTTCATTGAAGGAGTATGGGGTCTATCGTGGAAGATGGATCAATGTCGATAACATTTGCTGAGTACTTCCTGGGACGAGCACGAACGGGCAATAGAGATGGGGTTTGAAACCAAGGCTTACTACCAGGCATTGGAAGTCTTTTGGTAAGGTGGGTTGTTAGGGAATATGAGGTGTTTATGCTTTCTGGTTATGGAATACAGATGGATGGCAAGGGTGCAGAGAAATACGGGAATGAAATGCATGTAATTATATAGGTTTAAGCGAAAAGACAAGAATTATCTTACTCTATGTTCCAGTGTTGTTTTGCATACAAGGCCTCGCCAGTTGCCATAACGTTATCATGACAATATTAGCTTCATATCGTATCTACATCCTTGAATCAATTCAATCGTGTTGCACATCCACCCTTTTCATACCCACACAGCAAAGCTTGATGACATGAGAGAATCGTTCGTTAATACAATCATGCACCCTAACGCCGTTATCCCTTTCGTCGAGTAAGCCTTCATCCCAGGCGCACAAGCTCCTTATCGAATAAGGACCGTTTCTATCACTGTTCCCATTTTCCCCCAATATCAGATCCTATACCTATATCCCCTTTCCAACCATCCAAGCCCAATACCCAAGTGCACAAAGCCTTCCCTATCCAACAGATGCAGATAAAAGGGAGACGTCAGAAAAATTCAGTCGTGTCGCATATCGGAATGGAGATCTCCCATGTGAATGTACAAAGAGTAATTCCATCATAAAAGTCCCAGAAACAAAAACAAAAACAAGGTCGTGGCTGCGTCAAGAGTCGTTCGATCCGCCGCTGCAGAGCTCTGAGCTCATGCTTCCATGTCACCACTGCTACCATTATCCGCTGTCATAAGTATCCTGCGTGCTGTTGCATGTCAATGATCAAAGGTGAAAGGTCAAAGGTGCCTTTGAGAGACTAATAATGAGAGCGCATTGCTGGAGCGATGTTCTCAGCGTCTTCATCGTAGATGACAAACTTTTCGGGAATGTTGGGAACCTTGGGGATGCCCCTGTTAGCGCTTGGCACGACGCTGAGACCTTCTACGGCGCTCTTACGCGAGCGCAGAACTCGCGAGTATTGGACCTCTTGCAGCGGCTGTCTAGACTCATCAGTGCTGCGTCTAGAAGCAGAATCAGGTCGGCGGTCAATCTCTATGGAGCCTCGGCCACCACCCCCGGGAAGACGTCCAAGGACACGGCGGGCGAGTGTGTTATACTCTTTGGTAACGCCATGGGGCCCTGAAACGCTACGTCGTGAGGAGAGCATGTTACGGGGAGAGGCGACATTTCGTAGTTTCGGCAGGGTAATATCTCGAGAAGCAGACTTACGTAGCTTCTTCTTCGGAGTAGGGGGATCACAAGCTGCGACCTCTTCGTCATCATCCGAATTAGAGTCAGCTGCAGCGCGTTTGGTCCCCCTAGATGAGGCAGCACTAGCAGGTGATCGAAAAGGAGAAGGCCCACGAGAAGCTGAGGGTGTTGCTGCTCGAGAACCTCTAGAGTGTGGAGGCGGTTGGAGGTAGTCTCGTGAAATATGGCCCGTGTATACAGTTGGAGCTGGGGCAGCATCAAGAGGAGTTGGTGGTGGAGCGGCATCAGAGATCGGAGGTGTGAAGAACCCCGAGACAACTAGCTCCTCGTATGTAGCGGCTCCTGGGCCATCGGGTCGTAGGTGATGTTTTTGTAAGCACTTGCTTTTGGTTGGTGACTTGGGTGGTGAGGGCGCATTGTAGGTGGGCGCTTGAGAGGGTGCATCCTGAGGCGTGGACGCTCGGGATAAAGCTTCCTGGAGAGTTATTGGAGGAGCGGGAGTAGAGAGATGAGATGAAGTTTGAATAGAGCCGGGAGGTGGTTGGCGAGTAGACTGAATAGCGTGAGAGGAGAAGAAACCTGAAGCCATCAAATGGTGGTAGTTGGCCAATATCTCTTCCCGACTGGGCATATCATCTCTGGGGGCCTCTTCAGCAGCCCCCGAGTATGTAGATCCCTCCATGTTAACGTCTTCTCTCTCCCTCTGCCTCCCACGTTGTTCGGATTGATCTCTCTTGCGACTCCTCGATCGTTTCCTCGACCCCCTCTCGTCATCGTTGTCCCTCCTAAATCCCAATCTACCTCGAACCTCATCCCAAACCTGGCCCAGAAGCCTTCCTCTCTTGACTTGCTTGTCAGAGAAGTCATCGCTCATCGGTCGCGGATTGTTGGATTTGATCCTTGCCATAGCAGGACGCTCAAAGGCAGGACGTTCGAGAGCAGCGCGCTCATCGGGACCGAGGAACTGAACCGGCGGTGCAGCAGAGGTTCTATCGTTCATAGAGCCTTCCTGAAAGCGGCTCGCACTGAGAGCGCGGCGACTCTTGGGTCGGCCCATTGAGAAGGTTTTTGGTGTACGTATAATACGTGCAAGTTGACGATATACAAGCTTAAAAGGATGATTACGTCGTTTTTCAACGGAAAGCGGGTAAAAACGTTGGAGTAGGTAGTTAGATTTAAACTTAGCACAGCATGGCGAGTGCAGAAGTTGAGTAAGAAGGTGGCTGAACAAACAAAAACGGATGCATCTGTAGACAGAGAGCGGAGGATTTGTTGACATTGAAGTAGCTAACACACGTGATTTCACCACGGCAACGAGCAAGAAGGAGCGGGGATGCAACGTTCCTGCAGCAGTAGCGAGAGCACTGACCTGAAATGGAAGGAGGTACAAGGGTACTTTAATGGCCGGGAAGCCCAAAGTGGAAAACAGCTCCAGATGAATTACCGAAACGGAGATTTAATTTCCTTTGTTATAGATGAACTGGGGTCTCAATCGTCGATTTCAGGTTCATACGCGATCATAAGTGGGAGGTTGTGACTTAGCACGCGTTCCATCGTTGAGCTAGAACAACTTTGTATAAGGGTATTCACTTATTATTCCCGCCAAGATGACTGCCTATCCATTCCATAAATATGGATAGCCTCAGTTATACCAAATTACTACAAATTCTATAGGGATACGTTAATGGGTCCTGCAAAGATTATGTCGATCAGTTATACATATTAGGCGTGGATATCTAGTTGAGGGCTTGAAAACTTTCCCATGGTCTTCCCTCAGATTAGTATGTATCGATGTCACCGGATCATTCATCGTATGTATGTAAAAGTGATTGAATGTATGTTCATAACTCTGTTGGATACCAAACCCTCTGTGTAAGATCTCCAAAGTTATCCTGTTTTCCCCACCAAGAGAACTGGACCAGCATAAAATCTACCATAATGCCATCGACTCTACATATCAAGTTGTGTTTTGAGTTTATCCACGTAGCCACGACAGTGTCACACCAAGTAACGGTGTGCCAGGCTAACGCAACGTAGTTTAGCGGCCGGGGTCCAAAGAGACCGGACAGGAGATGAAAGTAAAAGATTCGGTGGCACGATGGTTCAAGGTGAAAATAGATAAATGTAAATGAGAATAATGAAAATAGTTGTCGTGGTGTGTGATCATTCGTGATCATAGAAAGCAAAAGATCACCAGAATCCAATGTGAATGTTACGCAAAAAGAAGTCTTTGCCGTTCAAAATAATCCAGTTCCAGGGATAACTGTGGTTCCCAAGATGCGATTCCATATCAATTGCGCCAGAACTCCTGAACATTGCCGGTTCATGCGTCTTCCGTCATTCCACCATCTCCCAGTCAATAGAAATACACACTAGAACGCCAGAATCAATGCCTTCCTAGCCAGGTCTTTTGGGCGTGGATATTTACTCGTAGTCAAGGTATTTGTTGAATTTGATGAAGTTGATCTGACCGTCTGCTCGAGAGTATGAACCTTGATCGTGATCAGGACTATAGCCACGGTAAGATCGGCCAAAGTGAGGATCCACCTGTCGCTGACCATTGTGAAGCGGTCGAGTGCTCTGGGAGAAAACGCTCTCATGCTTGCGCTTACCCCCAACATTGATAGGAGGAAGTTCAGGAGCAGGACCAGTCTGAGGCTCGATAGGGGGTAGCGGCGAAACAAGTGCAGCAATCTTGAGGGATGGCAAAGAAGTCTGGTTGCTCATAGGGCGAGGGCGAGGAGGAGCAGCAGCTGGCGTAGGAGGGTACGATGGCTGCGAGTCTCGTCGGTGGTGGCCTTCGGTGGAGTAAACTGATGGAGAAGGAGGAACATAGGTGCTGGTAGATTGTCTGCGATCATACAAGTCGTGCTTGACGGATGGAGCTGGCGAAGGGCAGGGGGCCGGAATGTTCCGGTTGACGTAGCCGTAAGGCGGCGCATCAGTCTTGGAGTATGGCGACTGAGCCGTGGGAGGATAGGAACCATTGGCTGAAACGGGCATTATTTGCAGGCCAGGCTGGTGCGCATACTGTCGAGGTGTCGGGTACTGAGCGGCAGAGGAATCCCCAAAGGAGAGGTGACGTGGGGCAGAAGGAGCGGGCTCGTATGAAGGCGGAGGAGGCGGAGGTGGGTATGAGTCTGCCATCGAAGGTCGGCGAGAAGCATCGGAATAAGGAGTGCGGTGTTCGCTGGAGTTGCTGTGAGACCGATTTCTAATCCCATGGGGATCTTCGGCTGCGGGAGTAATGGTCCTTCTGCGGCCATAGTCCTCCTCCCGACGCTCAAAACCATTTCCACCACCGTTGTTGTTACCGGCGTTAGGCTTGCTTTCGCGCTTCCTCATACGGACATCACGTCGGATTCGAACTCGGCAGCCCTGGTCGGCAACAGTCTTGCTGAGCTGGGTGCTCTCCATCAGCCCTGGGAACTTCTTGGCACTGAAGACGTTGAATGGATTAGTCTTAATTTCCATTCGATAGTCGACACCGGGTGGAAGATCGCCATCGGCTGGCTCCAAATCAAAGTCTTTCTCCTCCTTGGTCGTCTCGAACAGACTAAAGGTCAGTTTGTAGAGGCCTTCGTGTCGGACGGAAAGGTCGGGGAAGATGAAATATCCAGCTTCGGTGGGACGGTCGAGATAGGCCATGCCAGAGGCGGGAACGCCAGTCAGAATAGGTGGGTTGCCAGCAGCGGGAGTGTTGACACGGCCATGTGCGAGGGGTCGGGCATGCTCGAGGCTGGCATAAAGGAAGAAGTTTGCGTTGTAGTCGAAAGTGATGTCTTTGCCCTCATCAATACTGGGACCCTCGATGATTCGGAGCTCGACAACCGGAGGGGGATCAACAGGTCGACGATCACTATTGGCTGTGGCGAGCGAGTCAGCATGAAAGTACGGAGTGTGAGGATGAGCACAGCACAGATGCTCGCTCAGATCTCATATATCAGCTTACCTTTCGAACCAGAACCGCATGCTCGGGCACGCTCTGGTTGTTGCAGAACAGTCATTTGGTACCAGAGACTGCGGTTTTCTCTTGTGATTCTGTGAAGCCTGGAGACAACATCGCGTTGGGGCTCGGTGGGAATTGAAGATGGTGTCGCCATTTTGGGTATTAATGAGTCGCTTGATAACGCGCTCACGAAGGGAACAGACTGTTGAGAAGTGAAGTCAAAGTGAGGCCTGTCAATCAAACGTTGTCAGTTCAACCCTCAAATAAATGGATGAATCCGCGAGCGACGGTTGAACCAGACGGGCGGAATGGGCGGTCATGCATGTGAATAGAACCACTCAATCGGTATGAAACAAGTTTATTGTTCAAACGGTTAGAAGAGGGTTTGCACTTTGGAGGTAATAATGAATGGCTCTTGGTTGGCTTTGACTGGGAACTCACCCTCAATGTGAGACGCCCGCTAATTAAAAATATCGGGTTGGGTCGAGTTCAGTTCAGTATGAAGAATTGATTCCAATGTAAGGTATTGTAACTTGGCAATTCAGTCACGGACCAAGGGCGACGGCCGTGATGCAAGACGGCAGATATAAGATGTCGTGTTGAAGGAAGGGAAGAAAGAGAACGAGAGGCCTTCAACGCGGCATACGAGAATTGGAGGAGTAAGATACTTAAGAGTGGGACGGGAGGGAGTAGGTAGCGGGAGTGAACAAGAGGAAAAAGAGGAAAAAGAAGGGGAAGACCGGGGGCAGAGGCCGTTGAAGAGGCAGATGGACAAGACTTAAGTTAGAGAGACAGTAGCGTAGGGATAGCGTATGTTGCTTAGTGCTAGCGACCAGCCAAACTAGCAAGACAGGGAGTTAAAGGGAACAAGGCCCAAGACCAGCAAAGACGTCCGAACTTGGCTGAGTGGGTGGAGCTGAACGGGACCAGAACAGAGCAGAGCCGACAAGATAAGGTACGGACGGATAGAATAAGTAGGTAGCGCTATTTTCGATGAATGGTAGGTACAATGCAGATTAAATGCAAGCGAGTACAGTGCGTGATCTGTCCCTCTCTAAAAAGCCCGCGGACTCTCGGGTAAAGACGTCGCTGCGCAAAGCTTCAGCAGACATCAAAAAGGCGGAGGAGTTTCTAAATAGGGCAGGGAAAGACTAAGGTTAGACTAAGCTAAGAAGCAAGCATTCGGACACCTGATAAGTCCCGAGAGAGCGAAAGATGAAAATGCTGATCCATTCAAGGTGCGTGAGCAGGGATACACAATTAAAATACAATTGAGTGAGGTTGGTGGCTGAATTCCTAGGCCCAGGAGCCTGGCTCAGGTCGGTACATACAGCTGACTCGAACCGCCCACAGACACTCTGGAACGCCCTGGAGAAGGGCCAAGACCGCTGAGACTGGACAGTTGATCGCCTGGGATCTTTGGTCTCGGGGTCTCCTTTTGGGGGGGTGTTCGTCCATGGCCAAGGAGACGGGACTTGAGGATCGATCCAATGAGACGTTGTTGTTGGTTGGGTCGGGTCTCTGAATGCAACCTTGCAGTACTGATGGTACCTTGAAAGGACGAGACGGGACGGGTGGCTTGGCTTGGGCGCGGGGAAATGGAAAGACAAGACCCAGGTTCCAAGATTCAGTCACAATTTTGAAGTCAAAAATGCCTTCTGGCTGGAATTTCATAATGGGTTTTGTTCCCTTTCTCTTGTTGATCTCTCGGGCTCACGAGCTTGTTAGAGTTCAAGGGCGCCAAGGCCCGTGGCTCAGAGCTTTAGCACGCTAGTCAACTCAGCTGAGACGATCATCCCAAGAGGTGGCGCTCCGTACTGTGCAAGATTGCAGCCACTAGATTCCAGCAGGCTCAAGGCACAGAATACAACAGCAACGGTTACAATTTACGGTAATGTACATAAGAAAGGGGCATGATGTGATTATTGTGATGTGTGGGTATAACGGATTTCGGGTCGGAGCATTCATTTCTGTTTCTTTTTCCCAGAGATTTCCCAGTGCAACCGCAGCGTTGCAGCCCGCTTCCACTTCGGCAACGGGAATACGTACCTAGAAGAGGCGACATACTCCGGGCGACAACAGCACATTGGTATTGTCCCTCGACCTATCACAGTTGCAGTCACGGCAAGCGAAGGCGCAGTGGCATCGCCAAGACCCGCTGTGACTGGCTCCCCAATGCTCACCATCCCACAGGAGGGGACGCTAGAGCAACAGGGCCAGGGGGGCCAGAAAATAACCAGCACACTGAGAGGACGTATAGGCTCATGTCTGCTAAAGAGTACCTAAAGTTATATGAAGATTCAGGAAACCTTTAGGTAGCTCTTATCTGATGTAGTTGAGAGAGTGCTGGTTATTCTCTGACCCACCTGAGGGCATAGCGGGAGCTGGGGAGCACCGCCAGCCAACAAACAGCAGCCAAAGGGAAGGGTACCCACGAATGAATTTGGAAGAAGGCAAAGCAGAATGAGGACAAGAGAAAAAGAAAGCAAATGTAATAAATCATGCCGCAAATCTCTAGTTAAAAGTGTAGATGCATTTTTTTTTCCGATGCCGTGCTGTATATGACATCTTATGAAGAGCTCCAGGTAGACGGAAGCCGAGCTGCGAAAGTCGCAATTTCAACGTGCGCCATGTCTCAATATACGACGTGACAGGCGCTATAGTCAATACTTCAGCTTTAACTTTGATCTTTTCTTTCTTTTCCTCATCAATAGAGTTTGTCCTACTCCATACTTAACTCTTCAACATCTTCCTTTCTCTTCAAATCTCTTCGTTTTGGAGCTTCTTCGATCTTCATAAGCTCTTGACTGACTGTTCGTTCTGTCTCCAGCCTTAACGTCATCTCAACTAGAAGGACACTCTACCAGTAACCAGTCTTGATCGCTCTTGTCCTTTCTAGGCATAGCGTGGAAACCTTCTCCGTCTTCTTACCTTAGCGCCGACTAGACAGGCGGGTCCTGCATCCCGGTGCGCGGGAACTCTCATGGATCTGACGGAACTAAGCCCTTTCCGTCTCCAAGGTCCTCGGCTAGCGATGAATGAATGAATGTCTCCTCTTTCCTCACTTGAACCTTGCCGTCCCGTACTGTGCTGTTCATCTTGTTTTAATACCGTACTCGATACACTCAACACCAGCCAGAGAATATTCCGTATTTATCTCATCAGTTAATCAAGACACCAAGACGGCCCGCCATCCAGGTTTAGCTCTGGTAGATAGTTGGTTTCAGATACAACACTACATCTTTGGTAACAGACAACTTGAGTTGAAATGTTTGTGCAATGCATATGCACACATGCACATACACTGATGCAACAGATGCAACAGGAACACACTAACGTGGGTCGGACCAGGGATACCCACGACTAATCGCCAGCCACGCACGCTTCCAGTGAGTGAGTGTCTACGATTTGTATGCCCAACTCGACAATCCAAATGCTTGGTCCGTCAAGCATCGCTGGAATACGACGTTATGCATCCTTGTTTCAAGATGGCAATCAAATGCTTGTCTGTCTTGTGCACCCACCACACCATTTTGCTCTGATCCTTGCCAAGAAGCATCCCCAGCGGCAGTGAGAATTAGTTACATAGTTACTGGGCAAATGCACACGTTGCTAACCGCTGACTAGCTGAAGACTGTGTGTTTCAGTCAAACTTCTCGTATCCATGTCCTGTTACGGAATTCTGATCATTTAATACCACGTCGAGGGTCGTAACGCTCAGAGATGGGTTCCGGCAGAGTCATGTTCCCTGCCATCCAGCACATTTCCCAAGTCATGTAGATTTTCATCTCGGTACTCTATTCGAAACTGCCTAACACCCAAAAACATCAGACACCTGCATGTACATAGCCACAATGCGCTGACCAACCGAATCACGGCATTGCATTCGCTGATCCCACTCTGAAAAGGCTATCTCAGAAACAAAGAGACCCAACTCCCTGGCCACGGCACTGCGGGTATCATTTTCCTGCATTCCGGTAATAGCATCCAAATCCACCGTGAGTCTGTCTGGACTCTGTGTGTGTTGGTTTCTGACCCTTTTTCCCCAGGGAGCTGATTTTCTAGGATGAGGCTTCGGCAAAGGATCCATCCGGTATTAGACAGACAAGACAAAACCAGGGCATATCATATCATATGGCATGTACCGTTTTTTAATTGCCACGCTCTCGAGTTCCGTTCCTCCCTGCATTTGATTTGATTGATTTTGTCAGCGGGGAACGGGCCGAGCGGGACGAATACAGCCTTGCAAGGTTAATTAACTGCCTAACTGTCAATCACCAACGACACCATACTTAAATACACTTCAAGATGAAAAGGTTCATCCAAACCAAATGATATAAATCCTTCCAGCCTCTCCTCGCTTGCTGTATACTTACCAGCATATCGACTCCCCAACGCCCGCAGCTATCAGCTGCTCACAAGACCCCAAGTCTCATCCAGTGAAATGACTGTTTGTCTCGATCTGTCGTACGCCACCAACACAGTCATCTTCCCAGCCCTCTCAGTCAGTGCCTAGACCGCAATACCTGGGCTGGGGAACGACGTTGGTCTGGATGGTCGAGACGTCATTCTCTTTTGCTTTCTGAGCCAAATCTCAAAGGTTTCCACGCGGCTACCCGCCAAGAGGACGCCTCCAGGTCATTCATGGCTACCCTACACGGCATTCCAATAACACTAACTTTGAGACATCAGACCATTCTTTTCCATCTTCCAGCAACGGACCTATATCCTAGATCTAAGAAATTCATAGGCAGATAGGTTTTAGAAAAGATATCCTTTTTTTTTGGGGGGGGGGGGGGGACAAACCGTTAAGTTGCTACTCAACTTGTCCTAATCAATCAATCCCTTAGCCTGGACTGGTCATATCTCACACTGTTGAACCTAGGCTCAGCTTCAGATGATAAGGCTAATCGACCTATCTTCAATGGGCTATTCCTCTCTCCCTGCACTGCCGAGAATTGTTGGTAGTTGTCTCAACATGGCGCGGCACGACACGGCGGGCTGTCCTCTCGATTGGATACTGTCCTCTTTCATTGTTAGTGAACCCAAAGCCAAGTCTCATCCACCAACATGCAGATTTCACACACAGACCAGCAGCCAGCCCTCCCTTCGTCTATGGTTACCCATTGCAAGCCACAATCTAGCTTCCTGTCTGTCCCACAGCCGAGACTCCCCGCTTCCCTGGGGAAACACCACTTTTTCGTATCACGGTAGGCCTGTCTTGGTTTAATGTCTCGTCAAGGTTCCCGGTGTAGCTCGAGGGGAGTGGTAGCGTTGACCCCGTTGTTGGATCTGCGGCCGTTGACATCTCAGATTGTTTCGCTTTCTTATGTGAGGAGCTTGGCTTCGACAGTACTGAACGCCACATGGGGTACCGGACATATCCTCCGGGGTTTGTCCACCATACGCATACCACGACTCCAGTCGACCCAATGGCTTCTCTTCTCGTTACTCAGAATTTGAATGAGTGTTCTGGCCTGACAGCCATTCAACTACATGTAGGTCTTGACAAGTGTCGAGACTCTTCACATCCTACTGTTTTTGCTTCTGATAGTCAAGTCCCTAACGAAGTCAAGAACCCGGCTGAAACAGCCACAGCATGCCCGGTATGGTAATACTTACATATCTGTCGGTCGTGTCAAGGAAGAGAATGTCGAGAAGCCTTCTTGATGTTAGACAGCGTCGTGTGGATCAACAAACGTGCAGCAACCCGCAAACAAGTCTTGCGCTACGCAAAGCCGTGTTTGGCTGTTTCAATTGGACAGGCTCTGGTAGACTCGTAGTTTGACAGGCATGGCATGTTGCACTGTGAGATGGAAGAATGGGCCGATGAGAGCTGGCGCGGTGAGTGACGATCCGTCAAGTTGCTGGGAGACTTCAAGCTTGACAGGTGATACTAGGTATACACGGTAACTGTGACTTCCACACAATCTATCAGTTTGCTTGCTACCTTTCCGTGAGAGACCAGAGTATTCATTAGCAGTTCTTGAGTATCGATGACTCTTAGCTCGATGACTTCTGAGTTCTAGTCCATACACCCTTGGGCCTACCCGTCACGAAAAGAATATCACAATCAAGTCATATTTATCAATCTTCAGTTGCTGTCCTCGTATTCTAGTAGTACTCCATCCCCACGTGGGTTTGGCATACCAAGTTCCTCTTTCTCGGGGCGTATGTCTCAGAGTTGCGTGACTGTCTCCATCCCTTGCGCAAGCCACAATATATCGCAATGTAACGAAAACGCAGGTCATCAAGTTTAAAGTTCTTGAACAATAGAAGAGAAGCTGTGAAATGGCGTCTATTGTAGTTGGTGTCTAGGTTAGTGCCGACTGGAAACTTGACATAGTTGAAGAGATAGTTTCTTGGCATCCTCGAGAGCGCGAAAGAGCGAAGTGGCTTGTTTTTGCGAGTGTGACGTTGATCCCGCTACGCAGGGCTGTACTAGACTTGTCTTGGGCTGGTTAAATTACAAGGGGAGAATACAATGAGTGCATTAGTTGTGGGAGATGCTCCCGAATATCGACCAAAATGTTGATGATGGTTCAGGGTAGGCTCACTACTGAGATTACGACCTGTATAAGTCACTTTCGGACATGCCTGGTGAGGATATTATGTTCATGATGCCAATGAGGAAAACAATTTTTGTATTTAATAGGAATGACTGTCTGAAGATTGAACTGTTTGTTCTATGGTAGGATGTCTATGGTTTTGGTATTAGATGTGGCGAGTATCAATGAACCACATCGTTGAGACAAAAGAGAGGTGACAAAAATAGTGACTATTAGCTATTAGGTTGAAGCATACTCCAACAACACCCATAAAAGATGGGCGTCCAACTCCCGTTCAACGAGGGTATCTTGAGAACAGTCCAACTAGAAAGGTATTTCCAACCTCCACCAACTTCACCGTTAACTCCCCCTTTGTCACCATCAAAACGAGTGTCCTGATCACCACGTTATTTTCATTAACGCAGCATTGTTTGACGCCTCCCAAGCCGACGCCTTGCATCTGATTTTGAGTCAAGCCAAGCATTGCTAATACCCCTCAGACAGCAGCCGTAGCAGTTTCAGGAGCAGCAGTTCCAGTTGCGGGAGCAGGAGCAGCAGCAGGAGCCCTCTTCTCAGGGAAGACACCGTTGCCGGAGCTGACGCGGCCATACTGAGTAAAGTGCAAGTTCAGGGCACTGTAGTCCCAGCGCCTAGACAAGAACATGAAAGCAAACGCAAGGCCGGGAATCATGAGAACATCGAGAATGCCAAAGAAGATATAGCTCTTGGTGACACTGATCTCGTTGCCGCCGTCAGAAACACCAAAGGCGACGGGGTACAGAAGCCACAGGAGGTTGAGCCAGCCCGCGAGCATGAGATAGTCCCGAGATAGGCCCAGACGAGCGGCGGATGTGCGGCCGGGATGCATAGTCTGGTAGGCAAGCATGAGATAGGCGAAGGTGCCGAAAGCGAAGAAGCCCCATTTGTACGAGGTTGTGGTGTATGCGGAGCAAAGGTAGGAGATAACCCTGTTATTGTTAGTATAGTTGAGTCTCTGTGTAGACAGACAACATACCAAATCCAGGCGAGGAATATATTGAACAGAATAGTAGCCCAGCTCACACCGCTCATGAGTCCAAGAGCTAGAAGAACAATTGGGAACGCGACAACCCAGTTGATATACTTGGCAAAGTAGATCTGATACGAAAGAGCACGACCGGTATTACGCTGCGTAGGAATAACAGAGTATGCGATTCCAGAAGCGATGGAGTAGTAGCAGACAGATCCGACAAAGAGGGCAATGGTGAAGAGGTAGTGGAAGATTCTCTCATTGTTGCGAGGTTTGAAACTGAGGGCAATGGAAGCGAGCTGTTGATGTGTTAGTTATTTGGGTTGATATAACAACACGAGAGAGGGAGGACACATACGAAACTGACGATGTAGACGGCTGTTACAGCCCAGAGCCAGTCTGAACCGCCCTCTGAAAGACGAGAGTCACCCGACTGGGGGTTGACAGCGAGAGCGTTTCGTTCATAGATGAGGGCGGGCATCTTGAGTATTGCTAATGATGCCTTATAGGTGAGTAGTGTTGAATTGATAGAAGCTATTGTCCAATTATCACTGTCTTGCACTTTATGACCCGGTGATGAACTGGAAAACAACCCAGAACGAGGAGGGAGAGACTCTTATATAGAACTCACACACCATCTCAAGATGCCCCATTCGGAACTAGAATTGACCCAATCTGAGGCTTCTGAGGAATCAATCGCCAATTTGACCAGGTCAAGTTTACATCACCCATCACATCCCATTGGCCATAGATCGGAGAAAAGAGGCAAAAAAGGGTTGCACTTTTCTCTTGAGAATGACGAAAGAGTCTCTTTGTGTATCGGGTACATGGACGAGGCTCTGTTGGGGGATGTAGGTACCCTTGACGATGCTCAATATGACACGCTCGAATTGTAGGCCAAGCATTTGATTCTGACTTGGCCATTGATTGAGTATCATACTAAACTGATTAATGCGTTCTGATACTGAGAATCATACACGTTGGTATCATTCATGGCTTACAGTGAAACATCATCATCTCTCCCTCTTCAGTAGAAAAGAAAAGTAACGGCAACTAAAATCTACTGCATAAACACTAGCCCAACATAAAACCATGCCGTTCCATTATCACATCCTAGTTATATCGTTAATTCCGTCGCTTCCGGATAGACGTCATGTGTTTACACCTGAGCCCTACAGTCGCAAGAGTCGATCCCCTCATCCCATGCTCGCCGAACCTCGCTCGGCCCTGCACATGAGAGCCACATAAAGCAAAAGAGACCTCCCGCATTAAGTCGCAACATCCATCCACGGAAGGGTCGATTAGACTTGACGTCAAAGTGACTGCATGGCCAGACAAGGTTATTTCAATCTTTATTCTCACATCATATCACGCGGTTATAATTCGACTCTCTCACTGATAGTTCACGTTAGTTAGCATCTTAACCTCAACTGTATCGAGATTGTCTCTTCAATGATGTACTATGTCTAGTAAAGTATCTCTACTCTCCATCGACAACCGTCATTCTTCCTTCACCGTGTCATTCCACGTTTCATTGCATAACAACCGCATTGTCATGAATTTGTTCCAACCCATTCAGAGACCCTTGTCAGCTGCCAGTCACGAGCATACACCCTGCAGCTTTTAGCTTCTTAGCCCCGGCAGATACCATGTCTGCCGTTAATTCCATGATATCACACCAAAAAAATGTCATTTTTCAAAGACGCTATCAACAACAAGCACAGTAAGTTACATTGCTGACCTTTGCGGTCTGGTATTCAATACAACGCACCTTACCAATCAAGACCTTTTCAACACCACGTTGTTTTCTCCACCATCACCTCAGGCACACCTCAATAACTGGCCTGGTCTATCTGATATGCTGCAGTTTTGGCTCGCTCGCGCACATCCAAGTCCACGTCTTGCTTTGTAAGAGCCTCCATCTTCGAATAGAACCCAAGCTTTCGTAGTTCATTTGCTCTAAGAGTGCAAGCTTGAGCTTCCCCATCGTCGTCCCTGTAAGTGAGATTGATGATGCAGTGACATAGCGCTACCCGCACTTCTCGATCCTTGCTACTGGCTTGCTGCGCTAGGAGCTTCAAAAGATCTGTTTGCGCGATGATCATCTGTCGATGTCGTGAGATGCTCGCCGCAATATGCGCCAGGATGTATATAACAGCTACGATGATCTTGGCCTGGGGGTGGAACACCCTAGCCTCCCGACCACTTGTAGCTCGGCGGGAGAAAGGTCGGAGCACCTTGGGTCGCAATTTGGATGATAGTATCTCGAATAATCGTTCACTTCCGAACTCATTCATCAAAAAATCAATCATCTCTGTCGTCTCATTCGACGTATCCGGTGAGAGACCGCTCCGAGGCCTTCCAATCAGGTTTCGAATCATGTCCAGGCCTTGTTCCTGGATCGCTTGATCATCGTTCCGCGCTCTCCGGACCGGGTTTAACTCGGATTCTCGTACTGCCGCGAGCTTGTCCTCAACTTGTCGCAGCCTTGAAGAGTTAGCTGCGTTGAGTTCTCGAAGCATCCCGTTGGAGCCGTAAATCCACCGATGCGGCTCGTCTGATGGCTGCATATCCACATCGTCGTCCATGTCCAATCCCGACGCTTCTCGTTCTTTTGCTAGTTGTAGGGCCAAGTCTTCTGTATCATCACAAACCAGCTGCTGCAGCCAATGTGATCCAAGCTCTGCCAGGCATGCTTTCTTCAGTTCGGGTCCAACGGCATCCACAAAGTGTTTGAGCGCCCACAATCCATTCAAACGGAGAGCTGGGTTTTGCGAATGGGCATGTTCGCAAAGCACAGTCACAACTCCATTTTCGGCAAGAAGCTACAAGGATTAGTTTTCGTACTCGCATGTAGAGATCTTTTCGGACTTACCTCTCGCACTGGACTGACCTCCAGGACCAGGTTGCAAATAGCCGCAGTAGCAGCAACTTGAACATTGACATCTGTATGTTTCATAAAACGGAAGATGGGAAGAGCAACTCCATGGTCAACCAAAGATGTTCGCAAAATGCTGACTGAACGCGAGAGCATTCGAACAACATGGCATCCAGCAACAATCACAGAGGCAGGGTTGGCACCATACCCTGCAGTTTCACCCTTTCTGGGAGAATCAGCGCTTGACTTCTCCGAAGTTCGCTCCTTTGCACTCTGTGGTTTTCTGGGATACTCTGAAAGGGACTCGACAATGTACGAGACCACATCCTCTGCCACAAACGCTTTCCTGTAGTCCTCCTTACCCCCAACAAGAGCTGCAATGGCCTTCAATGTACTTTCACGCACCTTGAGCCGGTGAACTAAAAGTTGATTTTGGCCCTCCTGGCCAAGTTGAGCCATTGGAGAGTTGTTCTCAATTTCCATATCGACATCCGCATGTGGCGACCAGTAATGAGGCTGCCCCCCTTCCTTTACGGGAGTATATGCGTGTTTGAGAAGCCTACTCAGAACAGGCACAGCCTCGCACTCATATGCCGCCTTCTGAAGATACTCGCTGTCTGTTATCATGCGAGCTAAAACCATTGGTGCGCGCTCCAGGATGGTACGTTTGACGGCATCGTCTATCTCGTTCACATCCGAAACGTCCTTGTCGTTCTTGGCTATCATCTGTATAAGGAGGGGAACAACGAGAAGGCCTAGGCTGGTTTCCCTCGGACCTTTGCTTGCCACCCCGCCCTTAATAAGGGCAGCAAGAACGGAGGATGCCAGGAGACGCTCGTTTTCACATGAACGTCTAACTAGGCGGACCAGCCAGGGGATAAAGGGGCTCTCAATTTCTTCGGTATCTTCACAGCTCGCACCCATTGGCTGGAACCGAGGCGAATCCCATAGAGCAGACGAGCTGAACTTGCTTAGAGATGATCGACTAGATGATTGAGAATCTGAGGAGCCACCTGGTGGTAGCGAGCCATAGGGGGATGTAGATGGGTTTCGTGGCAGGTTGATTGGAAGCATATACTCCATTGCGGTCACAGGTTGCTGGCGGGTACTATTGGGACCTGTTTGTTCCATGTCTGAGTTTCCTAGAGGCTCGAATTTGATCGGTGGGAAGACAGCAAGGATAGATGGTGAGTTGGCTAGCCTGTTTGCTCGATACTTCGAATCTCCCAAAATAGCACTGATGGCCTCGAGTATTGAACCCAATCTCAAAGTCGTGGGGGCAGGATCGGGAAAAGCTTCAAAGAGACCGTCGTTCCGTGCCGCTACGTCAGCCCCTGGGACAACCTCTCCACGAAGAATAGCAACGCTTGCTAGTCGTGTTGCTAGCGCATCCAGTATTCCCGATGTTGCTAAGGCTTGTTGATGGCGCTCCTCACGACAAAGCCGAGATATCAAACCCGCCGCAAGGGAAACTTGAGATTGTAGGGGGGTATTCATAGAAGTGATAGATAGCATCGCCCCAAAAGAGTCAAGGTATTGTGCCGAAAATACAGTATCGGCCAGCGATTCGATATCTATGGGACAAGATGGCGCCGCCAGAGCAGAAGCATCGGCGATATCTTTTAATGCTTTAAGAGCCGCAACGACGAGTTGCGGTGCGTTGGTGAACGGCGAGATGTTGGCCATGAGGGCGGGAATCGCGCGAGCGGCATGGATGGGTGCAAGGAAAGCAGGACCGCCTATTCATGTCCATCAGCAACTGTAACCGGGCCATATCAAGGGCTTCATTGAAAGCATACCATTCGCAAAACTGGCCACCAGTTGTAGCGCCTGCAACCTCACACTCTCATCTTCCGATAGAGGTTTTTGTGTCAGAGGAAACCGAGGGTCCTTCCCATTTGGCTTGACAGGTGACCTGGCTGAGGCCAATGTTCTGACAATAGGATCAAGAACACCTAAGCCAATCCATTGCTCCTTTCTTTGTACGTGACCGACGATTTCATTCTTCAGAGCTCGGAGAGCAGCAGTTTGCTCTGGCAAGGTTCTAGCGTTCCGCAACTGAGCTAGAATCGGGTGGCTTTGCACTCGAGCCATGAGGGCGATTTATGTATTATAACGAGATGCGTCGATGAGTTAAGAGATGCGGGAGGACGATGTAAGAACGGGGTGTCGTGCGTGGATTGGATGAAATATGTAGCAGTGGCTGTTGTTCAACAGGAGAAACCTAGAAATCAAGAGGACTGCGAATGATGCTGGCGCCTTTACATCCAATCAAACCATATGCGCTGATAACTCCTGGTACTTGTTTGGAGAGAAAAAACGACTAAAAGATGAAGATTATTAATTAGTCGAGGACAGTATGGTAGAATAGTAGTTTGCTTTCGATGCCAGAACTCAAATTGTCAGCCAAATAAACTTGCAAGTTACTATCAAGCCAGTCTGGGGAACATGGCGTCGTCCAAAGATCACGTCAAGGCGGACTCCGACCTGCGGCACGTGCTTCGGCCTTATCGGGACGATAAGAAATTGAGTCAAAATGTGGCTTGACCTGTAATCAGCCACAAAGCGTGCTGCTGTTATTAGATCATGGTTTGAGACATGATGCTGGAGCTGTCATGAGCACTCTCAGTCCTTATGAATTCTCCATGACCTTAGTTGATGTCTATTGGACTTGAAGAGTCTTGTGTAACCGGCGGCAACTTGGAGGCTTGTAAAACCTGATGGGTTTCCCATGATGGTTACGAAAGGGAAAAGCCGAATTAAAGACAGACAAATCCAAGTGAAATATCGTTGAAGATCTTGACATAAGAAATACGAGACTGTTTAAAGGGGGGGGGGGATATCTGGATTTTATTATTTGGGTATCCATAACATACTGAATCAGTCGTCATAAAGTACAATCCTCTTGGCTCTGTTTGTTCCATAGTAAATGCAGTTAACGATGAAGTTCACCCATTCCACAACAGCAAAATAAATATAGGACTAGGCTATGCAGTTAAGAATTGCAGATGCTACCGCTATTCACCCGAGAGGCAAGTGGGGTATGAGAGAGCTGTGCACTCTTGATGCTCCTGTATTCTTAAGTCGACTCCAATATTGCTGGTACTTCTATTGCTCTTGATAGGATGTTCATATTCTATCCTGGGTTCTCATAGGGCTGAAGGGGAAAAAAAGGAAAATAAAGTACAGAGCAGTAAATCACTAGTCTGTGTTGTTTGATTGGAGAGAGTAAATGGAACGATAGCATAATCCACCTCAAATGATGCCATGTTCTCATATTGAGACTTCTATGCAACTTGACACAAGGCACTGTTGATAAGGCTGTTAGTATAAGCCGATAATGAATAAGAAAAACAAGATAGGTAACATCGATTCTGACTGAGCCTCAACTAAATACAAGGTCCAGACCGTATTAATTTGCAATACGAATAGATATGTGACGATGGACGAGTATCAAACCCACATCAGAGCTGCTTAGGTTCGGAGACAACACCAAGCAACCTTCCTCTTTCATCTAAATTTTAGCCGCGCTATCAACTTACAGTACCTAGACCGACTGTTTCACCTATCGCGATGCCGCTCCGCAAACGCTCAACGTGCATCGTGCTCCATGATGCTAATTCTATTATTCTTCACCGAACTCCAGGTTTGGAATGATCCGCTCACCGGCACATAAAAGATGTCCCGAGCGTCAATGTGTGTTGGTATGCTCTGACCTTCGGTGGCACGTTGTTTCGTCCACGTTGTGGTTTGAGTGGCCCACGAACGTCGCTGTACGAGGCTCTTTCTGGGGATTGGGGAATAAGGTGCATCTGGGGTAACGTAAACCTCCAACCTTCTAAGCAGTGAGTGACCTTGGAGGTGTCTAACTAGTGGTCTAGCGCTGGAGCGGTGCAGCATATCCTCATTACGTGCCGTGATTGCTATTGTGTTGATCATGCCAGGACAGTCTATAGAGCACTAGAGCATCGAGAAGTTGCCAGTCACAAGAACACTCTGCCAACCAGTCACGATACCCGTCTTTGTCGGGATTTCAGACACACTTACGCCATTCTTACAACACCAGTTCGGTGCAAGGCATGCTGTCCAGTCAATCAGCCTATCGCCCATTTGTGGCGGCGTGGTTAAGGGTTCTTCACCCGGGAAGGCCTGGATCGGATCTTTTGAAGGATTTTACGGAGCACAATTTGCCATTATATCGAGTCATTGTGCCAAGGGCCTGGTCGGTTGAACCAGTGGTAACTACGTAACAGACTCCATGTCTGCTAGTCGGCACCCACATCCATCCACTGGAAGAAATTCTGCAGGGCAGCCGACCTGAAGACTGAGAGAGAGCGCGCTCCGGTCTCCATCCGGTCGCTACATTAGCAAAGAAAAGCCTGTAACTTCCATTTCTGGCCCCGGCTTCTCCGTTCAACTTCCATAGGTTGCTCCACTCAGCCCGGGCGTCGTCATACAGGCTTTGAACCTAGTTTGCTAACAATCTAACCATACCATCAGCCACTTCCATCCATACCACCTAATTCCCAACCCGTGCCATCCATAGCAGCTACCACACTCATCAGCCCAGGCCACTTTAGGATCTCTGCTAGCTCTCTAGCCTCGCACCCTTCGGTGAGCGTTCTTGTCGATAGCGCAGTGCCTGACACTACAGATTGCGCCAGTGTCGCGCCCACATGGATGGCATCGATCAAACGCCATGATCTAATTCGCGATTCCACTAGACCCCATACATAACTCACCTATCTATCTACTGATCGGTATTGAACCTCAACTTCTCCTTTTTCGTTGTCACGTTTCAGTCTTTGAAGACCCTTGTCTTCCTTTACCGACATTCAACATCGCATCCTTCAGCCCTACCAAAAAGAAACCCAACCCAACCTACCTAAGCCAATCGCACACTGCTGCAGCAACTTCAACTGGTGCAAAACCCCTCGATCCTCCAACCGACCCGACGAACCGACAACTCGACAATGCGCCGCAAATCATGCTGAAGACGTCTCCAGCTTTGTCCGCCTCCGCCAATGCCTCTCCTGCCGCCTTTCGATATGCGACCTCGTCTCCTCAGCACTCCTCAAAACCTTCGCCGGAGAGCTGGCGACGGCCTTCTACCCGCTCCAACACATCGTCTTCCACCGACGCCATGAAGTCCTCTCCAATACAACGCCCGAGACAATACGTCGCAAATGACTCTGGCATACACAGCTCTCCTGAAGCTCTACGACCACCGTCTTCACTTTCTCAAAAAGTCTCTGCGCATCCTTCGCAATCGCCTCGTCCTGCTCATCCCTCAAGGCCTTGTCATGATCAGATCGTGCAGCAGGGCCAAGCTTCAAGCGGGGTGTCACCAACTAAGCGTCGAAGCTCGCCCGCTCCGACCAACTCAGAAGCTACTGTCGCTGCAAATTCATCATCACAGACGACTAAACGTGCAAAACCTTCCACGCCGCCACCCAAAATCTTGCCTGACCGCTATGAGCTCTGCGCTGTGGAGGATATGGTGGAATTGGTCGCGCATATGCTGGCAGAGCTGATTGCTACAAATGACGCCATCCGGATATCGAATGGTGGATTAACACGCTTTCACTCCAGGTATATCACAGCTCTGCTGACTTGGACTGAACGCACCCAACTGACATAGGTATAGAACCCCACCTGGAATCTCTGTTCGAGATTACCTCCACCGTTTGGCCCGGCATGCAACCTTAACACCACCGCTTCTCCTGGCCATGGTTTACTATATTGATCGGCTATGCGCTATGTATCAAGAATTCACCATTAATACGTTGACTGTACACCGATTTCTCATCACTGCAGCTACAGTCGCTGCGAAAGGGTTGTCAGACTCTTTCTGGAACAACACCACTTATGCAAGGGTTGGTGGAGTTCGAGTGGCAGAACTCAAGTTATTAGAACTGGAATTCCTTTACCGTGTGGACTGGAAAATTGTTCCAAATCCTGAAGTCCTTGTCGCATATTACAAGGGTCTGGTGGAACGAACGCCGGGATATGTTTTAGAATCCGACAGTTCAGACGACGACGAAGACGAGGATGATGATGCCGAAGTCGGAGAGAACGCCGCTTCAGACGATTAGACTCGCATGAAGAATTGGCTCTTCAAACAGCGCCGATTCAAAATAAAAAAATCGTCTCAACTTCAGAATTACACAATGAAGGAGAATTTGGGTTGATCAGGATACTTTTATGAACGGGAGCATGATTGTGACGAGAGGATTAAGAGGTGTTCTCCATAGCACTACATTTACAGGCGTTGGGGATAAGGGCGACTTTTGCATGGCTTTTTACGGTACACGGAAGGGAAGCAACATGCTGATTTGCAAATCCACTTGAGGCAGAACTGTACATAGACTCAACTGTGAGTATCCACTGCATTTTTCAAAAGTTCATGATGTGAAAGATCCTGATACAAAATTTCGACCTGATTTGTCCAGGATTGCGATATTGTGAATGCCATATGGGCGGTTCGCCGACACTGATTGGTTAGCCGACAATCTACCGACTCGTTGAAGCTACCTACCTCTCTACCTTAGGTAGGCATGTGCCGTTTCCAAGCTCCAAGAGCTGCCATTATCTGTCATTCTTCAACCTCCCTCTCATCAAATTTCAAGGCGAATCATAAACCGCCGTCACAATGAGGATCAGAACTCTCCTATCAACAATCCTCACCGCCGCCCTCGTCGCAGCCGAGCAGCGCACCGCCCAAATCTACGTCCAACCCATCCAATCCTCACCTACAAAGCCCCAACCCCTAGCCGAAGTCGCCTACGACGCCGCATCCCTCATCTCCACTGAGATTGTCTCCTACGAAGCCCCCGAACTCCCCAAGACAGCCTCACTTGTCCGTGTCGGCATCTATGACCCCAAGTCTTCGCGCTGGATCGCCGGTACGACAGCTGCCTCAACGGAGAATTTTGACCGTGGATACGCGCCCACGATATTACTCTCCGTGGATGAGAGCGGCGATGTGCGCAGCGTGGCACTGAAGGGCGTGAGGGTTGATGCTGGACAGACAAGGGATTTTGGACCCAAGGCTGTTGTCATTGCTGAGAAGAAGGGAAGTCAACCTGAGCTGAACAAGCCGGTTGTGCTGTCGCCAAATGGAAAGAAGGCAGAGGAGGATGAACCCAAGTCATTCTTGCAAAAGTAAGTTGAAAAGAGTTGTTGTGGAAGTGGAATGCTAATGTTTGAATAGATACTGGTGGCTCATTGCTATCATGGTTGTCATGTCACTGGCTGGAGGAGAGGGGAAATAAACGTTAAGCCAGAATAATGAATGGCCTTGATCGACTGTTTTATACCAACCATCCTATTTCAAGCATTGTGCTGGGTCTCTGTGATTGTATGACTACCTAGTCACATAAGCTCACGTCAAAAGACAGCAGAGGGTTCCTCACCCTAGTTTTCTCTTGCTTCTTTTGTGCATCTTCTGATTAGGGAAGCAATCGTACCGCATTGTCCGTCTGTTTCTCAAGGTTTGGTAATTTTCAGGCACCTTAGGTGCGTAAATAATCCGCAGACTTTACATACTAAGACCCAGAAATATATAGTATCAATGCGTTAAAAATTACTTGAGTTTTACCTAAATTCATTTATTGGATACTTGGGTTACTTGTTAATATATATTAGGTACCTAGTTGGTCACAAAAGCCTTATGCCATCTAAAGAGATTTATTGCTATTCTACTGGTCGCCTGCCTCTATGGATATCACCTTGGACGAAGGAGATAATCTTCGCCTCAACATCGGCATCAATACATCAGCACCAATCTCAGCATCAACCATGAATACACTGCCCTGGACATGCTTACCACTAGAGGCTCAACGCGAAATTCTTGGGCATGTGAAAAATCCACGCTCTACATCACGATGGCCTTTTCTTCAATCTCACATACAAGTATACAAAAACTAGACATTTTACATGGACCAAATACGTTTCCACCAAGAGAAACTACATTTTGAAATTCTTGGCAACCTCGAAAACACGATGCGAATTCTCGAGCGCAATAAGTTGGTTAAGCATATTTGGCTTCACATTGAACTTGCGGAATTCGCATCTCTATTGAGGGAACCGTCGTCGTCCCCCACCTCCAGTAATAGTCTCAATCGTTGGACGGGATACTCTAATAGTTATGGCGAAAGTAAGCTCCTTACCTGGGGTATACAAAGTGTCAGTCAGCTGATCGAAATATATCTTGTATCTTTGATCACCTCTGGGTTGCCGATGGCGCTCAAGAACTTAAGGATCTTTGAAGACCTTTGACGAGATATTGTGGCTATACCTCCCTAATGATTCTTGTATATGGCAGATATTTCTAAGGTTGCCGTGGCACTCGCTCATCGGAGCCTCGAACTTACTGCTTTATGTTTCCTACCTGTTCGATGCTTGGGGCTTCCTTACAGCTTGCCAAGTGGCCTTAACTTGGGATCATTTGCAATCGACCCGACAGCACTCACATCCACCTTGCTTGATCCCAAGAACTCTGATTCAAGTCACAAAAAGACCAGTGATTTACTGCGCAGCGCTAGGAAGGCTGCTCTCACGATGCCGAAGCTACAGACTTTCGCATTGTGGAACGGGCAAAAGTCTATTGCCAGTGTATTCGTCTTCCGCAAACGAGATGTGACTTGAACATCCATGGCAGGACACCTGGGGAACGGCCCTACGGCCTCATGCTCCATAGGGTTGGAACCGAGTTATGGATAGTCTTACCGTTCGGGAGGAGTGGCTGGAAAACGGCTTGATCAAGTCACATGGTGATGTTATCGTAAACCTTGAGCGGCCGAAGAATATTGTTGATGCAGTATCTCTACAGCAAATACGGGATCAGGTGTTTGTACAAGGGAACAATGTAGCCGAAGCCTGAATAAGGATATGGAACACGTCAGTGAGATGAAAACGAAGCAATTAAATAGTTTCAACCTCTGTTGCTAACTCTCCTCTCTACCTATTGAAAGGGACAATCTTAGCGATAAGAGGTAAAATAATTTTATATATCCAGGGTATCTTATACTAAGTATGATAGTGCTTACATACCTGGTGTTTCAAGAGGATATATTATACCTAACTAATATATAACGTCCGTCACTACCCGACCGGCCACCCCACTGACCGGCCACCTTTCCAAAATACCAAAAATACTGCCGCGATAATTAATAACTGCAATTAAATAATATAGCATTTTTTAATTAAATTAAGATTTATACTAATAAATATTTAAATAAAACTAATAATAGAGATTTAAAAATTTTAATTTCTTAATTTTTTTTAATATTTTCTATAGCTATATAACTTTCTATATTACTTTATAAGCTTTCTTAATTACTAGAATTTTTATAAACTTAGTATTTTTATTATAAATAACTTTTCTTTACTTTTTTAATTAAAGCTTTTTATTTAAATATTA